>CM046449.1:41719838-41729838 GCA_025506515.1 Flaveria trinervia
TAATCCCGACAATCGTGGCCCAAGTGAGTGATGCCCTTCAGAATTCTCACCCCCACGGGGACGTGGCAACGATAATGAGGAAACGGTAACCCGACGGGAACGAAAGCAATCAGGAGACCGGTAATGTGGGTACAGCCGTAACGAAACTGGAATTGTTAATGAGACCGGGGTTGTGAATACTAGACGGGGATGTTCGTACAAGGAATTCGTGGCTTGTAAACCACGAGAGTTTGATGGCAAGGTGGAGCCATAGCTCTGACCAGATGGCTTGAAAAGATGGAGGCCGTGATCGACATCAGCGAATGCCTCGACAGCCAAAGAATTAAGTACGCCACTTGCTCACTACAGGGCAAGGCCTGACATGGTGGAACCTCAGATTTAGGCTAGGGAAGGGAATCCGCGATGCAAATGTCATGAGATGAGTTCAAGGTCCTAATCACCGAGGAGTACTGTCCTCTCAATGAGATGCAAAAACTTGAGCATAAGTTCTGGAATCATGCATGGGGGGGGGCTGGGCACGCAGCTTACCCAATCGCTTTCATGAGCTATCAGGTTGGTTCCGCATCTAGTCCCCCGGAATCAAAAGATAATAGAGATGTACATTTGGGGGGACTTGCGCCTCAAATCCGAGCAATGGTAACCGCTACCGCTCCTCCTACATTCAGAGCGCGATTCTAAAGGCTGGCGCTTTGACCAATGAAATGGTGAGACGGGAGTTTGGGTAGAGGAGCAGAAAAGAGAAAGGATTTTGGGGAACGAGTCGGTCGAGTGCCGGGAAGTTTGATAAAGGGCCAAGACAACCAGAAACTTTGTGGCAGTGACGCAGGGCCGGCGAGAGTATGTGGGTCCGCACCCCAAATGTGACAAGTGCAATTATCATCATCCCCCAGGAACGTAGTGCCGGGTGTGCGCGAATTGTAGACGCCCGTGGCATCTTGCAGAGACTGCAGAATAGCGCTGAATATGTTGCACCGGTCAACGCGTTAACCCCGTCGGGAATGCAAGGGCTTGTTATGAGTGTGGAAGTCTCGATCATTACCGAAAACATGTGCCCCAGGCTGAATCGGGCACCGGGTCAACAAGGAAACAACCCAGCAGCAAGTGATGGCCATAGCTGGAAATCAAGGCCCGACCAATCAGGGATACGCTCGGGGACGTGCATTCGTCATTGGAGCCAACGATGCTCGCCAGGACCCGAATGTTGTCACGGGTACGCACTTACTCAATAATCACTTTGCATCTATACTGTTCGATACTAGAGCAGACAATAGCTTTATATCTTCTGAGTTTGTGCATTGCTTGATTTGAGCCCTAGTAGGCTAGAAACTAGCTACTCTGTAGAAAGGCCAACGGTAGGATTGTTCAGGCCGATGAAATATTAGAAAGTGCTCGTTAATTAGAGGACCACACCTTCGATATAGACTTGATACCCTTGAGCTAGGAAGTTTCGATGTGATTGTGGGAATGGATTGGTTTGTCGAAACACGGGGCCGAGATTGTCTGTCGAGACAAGGTAGTGCGAATCCCTATGTCAGATGGGGGAGTACTCAGAATTCAAGGAGAAAGACCGGGGAGAAACTTAAAGCTTTTTCCTGCATGAAAGCACGTCAGAGTTTACAAAAATAGTGCTACTCTTTTCTGGCTCATGTGGTGGAAAAGAAAGAGGAAAACAGGAATTGACAAATATCCCTATAGTGGGGGATTACCGATGTATTCCCAGATGACTTGTTTGGTTTGCCTCCTCCACGACAGGTGGAATTTCATATTGATATGGTTCCTGGAGCTACACCGGTAGCAAAGACACCGTATCGGTTGGCACTGTCTGAAATGCAAGAGTTATCTAGCCAGTTACAGGAACTACTGGAGAAGGGTTTTATTCGGCCGAGTCACTCGCCTTGGGGAGCACCAGTGTTTGTCAAGAAGAAGGATGGGTCGTTCCGTATGTGCATCGACTACCGTGAGTTGAACAAATTAACTATGAAGAATCGGTATCCTCTCCCCAGGATCGACGACTGTTTGATCAGTTACAAGGAGCTTCGTATTTTTCCAAGATCGACCTTCGGTCTGGATATCACCAACTAAGAGTTTTCGAGGAGGACATACCGAAGACAGCATTTAGAACTCGTTATGGCACTATGAGTTCTTGGTCATGCCGTTTGGATTGACTAACGCACCAGCTGTGTTCATGGACTTGATGAATTGAGTGTGCAAACCTTACTGGATAAGTTTGTGATCGTATTCATCGACGACATACTTATCTACTCTCGATCGAAGGAGGACCATGAAGAACACCTTCGGGCAATACTGGAACTGTTAAGAGAAGAGAAACTTTCGCCAAGTTCTCGAAGTGTGAATTCTAGCTGCGAGAGGTGAAGTTTTTGGGTCATGTGGTTAACAAAAACGGGATTCATGTAGATCCCTCAAGATCAAAGCGGTAAAGAAATGGGATACCCCCAGACACCTTCAGAGATACGACAGTTCTTAGGATTGGCCGGATACTATCGTCGTTTCATTGCGAACTTTTCAAAGATCGCTCAACCGTTGACATTGCTGACTAGAAAGACAAGAAGTTTGATTGGGGAGATGCGCAAGAATGGCGTTCCAAACGCTGAAAGATAAGTTGTGCAATGCACCGATATTGTCCCTTCCAGACGGAACTGATGATTTTGTGGTGTACTGTGATGCTTCGCATCAAGGGTTGGGATGTGTACTAATGCAGAAAGATAAGGTGATCGCCTACGCTTCGCGACAACTTAAAGTGCACGAGAAGAACTACACGACTCATGATCTTGAGTTGGGTGCGGTAGTATTCGCACTTAAGATATGGAGGCATTACCAGTATGGAACCAAATGCATCGTATACACAGATCATAAAAGCCTACAACATATTCTGGATCAGAAGGAACTCAATATGCGACAGCGACGTTGGGTAGAGCTTCTTAGTGACTACGATTGTGAAATCCGGTATCATCCGGGGAAAGCTAACGTGGTGGCTGATGCTCTAAGCCGTAAAGAACGCGTGAAACACTACGTGCTCGAGCTTTGGGATTGACCATTCAAACAAATTTGAAAGCTCAGATCCAAATTGCACAAAGTGAAGCGTTGAAGAAGAAAACCTTGTGGGAGAAGAACCGAGGGTTGGATAAACACTGATGTGCAAGGACGATGGCGTACAGTACTTCGTGGACCGTATATGGGTACCCAAGTGGGGAGGTGTGCGTACCTTGGTCATGGATGAAGCACATAAGACACGATATTCTATTCATCCTGGCGTAGACAAGATGTACCACGATCTCAAAGATCTGTAACTGGTGGCCAGGCCTAAAGAAGACATTGCCACATACCCAGCAGGTGCGTGACATGCTCGAAAGTTAAAGCTGAACATCAGAAACCATCGGATTATTACAGCACCTGAAATTCCCGAGTGGAAATGGGAGAATATAGCCATGGTTTCATTACCAAACTCCCTAAAACAAGCAACGGGCATGACTCGATATGGGGTCGTAGTGGATCGAATGACGAAATCAGCACACTTCTTGCCAATCCGAGAAGACTACAAAATGGACAAGTTGGCGAGATTGTACATTAAAGAGGTCGTGACAAGACCGGAGTGCCGGTGTCGATCATCTCCGACCGTGACGGCCGATTCACCTCACGATTTTGGCAAACACTACAGAAAGCAATGGGCACTCGATTAGACATGAGTACCGCCTATCACCCTCAAACAAATGGCCAAAGTGAACGAACCATACAAACGCTAGAAGACATGCTGAGAGCGTGTGTAATCGACTTTGGTGGTAGTTGGGATACTCATTTGCCATTGATTGAATTCTCATACAATAACAGCTACCACACCAGCATTGGTGTGCTCCGTTCGAAGCGTTGTACGGGAGGAAGTGTAGATCACCCGTTTGTTGGGCCGAGATTGGTGAAAGTCAGCTAACAGGCCCAGAGATCATCCAGGAACAACCGACAAGATCTTCCAAATCAAAGATAGACTGAAAGCCGCTAGAGATCGCCAAAAGAGCTACGCCGACAATCGTCGAAAGCCTCTAGAATTCAACGTTGGGGACCGAGTGTTACTCAAGGTCTCTCCTTGGAAAGGAGTTGTTCGGTTTGGAAAGAAAGGGAAGTTAGCCCCAAGATACTTTGGACCATTCGAGATTACAGAAAGAATTGGTCCAGTGGCTTACCGATTAAGGTTACCACAAGAACTCAACAGTGTGCATGATACCTTCCATGTGTCGAACCTCAAGAAGTGTTTGGCTGACGAATCACTTCATATACTCATTGACGATATCAAATCGACGAAAGCTTCATTTTATTGAGGAACCCATTGAGGTCATGGATCGTAAAGTCAAACAGTTGAAGCGTAGTAGAATACCAATTATTCGCGTAAGGTGGAATTCGAAACGAGGGCCAGAGTTTACATGGGAACGAGAAGATCAAATGAAACTCAAATACCCACACTTATTTGTGGATGACACTCTTGGACCTAACTCCAGCTGAATTTCAGGACGAAACTCTCTCAACTGGGGGATACTGTGACATCCGTCACCAAAAGGTCCGTCGAACGACATAAATAACATGGAAATATTGTAATTAATCTTCCTTTTCTTCATGAACTCCTGCTTCACGGAGTCATGTCTGCTTATTTTTCCCTTGTGCCTGTACTTCCTTCGAGAACGTGTGTTAAGCATAAACTTTTATAAATTTCATCACCATTACCGCCAATATATCATTTTTTATTTTCGACCATTGTCACTAATAAAACCATTTTAGGCTATCAAATGCCAATAAATACGCTTTTAATCGTAATATAACGAACATTTTAAGATCGTAATCAACCGAAACAATTTTTGGGAACTCGAGGTTAAGTGCAGGGACTAAACTTGTATTTTTGCAACCTTGGGCTGGGTATATAAGCCCCATTTCCAGCCATCTATCCTCATCTTCATCTTCTTCACCTTCAACCTTTTCTCCATTTTTTCTCTCGATCTAGCACCAAAAATTGTCACGATTGTCGCGTTTTCACTACCAAATCTTGGGTATCATCGTGTGTACGCGTTCTTAGCAGGTAGACAACCTTGTTCAACCCGTTTTTGGTTCGGTTTTACTGCTGCGTTTTCTAGGGTTTCGGGTGCTCGGGTTCATCCGAGCACATGAGGTCGAGTGGGTGCGTGTGAGGTCTTTCTGCTTGTGTTTCATGTTTATGTATGTTTGTTGAGTGTTTCTGGAGGTCCTCGTGGTATAAAACCCGCGCTAGAGCAGCTCGGGGGCTGCTCAGCCCGACCACAGTCGCGATTCTGCAGTTCGGGCGACTGGGTTTGTCATGCGATTGAGCCGTGCGACTGAGTGGGTCGTGCGACTGAATCATGCGTCTAAGTCGATCGTGCGACTGAGTTGTGCGACTAGGCATGTCGTGCGACTGAGTCGTGCGACAGGGTGTCTGTATGCGATTGAGCCGTGCGACTGAGTGGGTCGTGCGACTGAATCATGCGTCTAAGTCGATCGTGCGACTGAGTTGTGCGACTAGGCATGTCGTGCGACTGAGTCGTGCGACTAGGCATGTCGTGCGACTGAGTCGTGCGACAGGGTGTCCCTGTATGCGATTGAGTCATGCGTGTGGATGATTGTGTGCGATTGAGTCAGGTGACCGACTGAGTGAATGCGATTGTGCGTGTTTCGCACGACTGGAGTCCAATCGCACGAATAAAGGTTCAATCGCACGAAAGTAGCTAATTCGCACAATTGAGGGTTGATTCGTGCGCATGGAGTTGGGTCGTGCGAATGGGTGTGTTGTGTGGTGCGACTGAGTCCAATCGCACGAATGAAGGTTCAATCGCACGAAAGTAGCTAATTCGCACGATTGAAGGTTGATTCGTACGAAGGAACGTGGGTCGAGCGTCTGGTCCCGTCGTGTGTCTGATGATGCGTGTGTCCGCTTGTGTGTGTGCTACCCACGACCAAACCGATACAACCCGAAACGACCAAACATTACTATACGCTTTACACATGTCATTAATGCTTGACCATAACTGTCAATAGGTGTTTGACCGATCATTGCATTCAACTGTTGGAAATCTCGACCTTCATACTTACCACTTAACATGTAGTTTCGTGGCCCCTTTTTATGCTTATACTATTTTACAAACATTTACAAACATGGGGGAAAAGTATGCTCGCCCGTTTTCTATGTTGTACTACATACATACAATTTTCATACAAGGAATCAACGTGATACTGTGTTACAAGTACTTATCTGATACGTGCTTGGGTCTGCTGTGTGGTTCTATCTTTGCAACTATTAATTCCAGTGTGGGAACCGACGGTTAGGTATTGGTAGTACTACTGGGTTGACACCCCACCCTCGTGTTGGTATACTAGTTAGTACCAACAATAGCCAGGTATGGGTCTTGGGTGAATATACGCCGACAATTTCTTTGTGTACGTCGCTAGGTTTGGTTGCAAAGCTCATGTCATGTGATTTTACTTGTGTATATAACTGTATTCACGGTATTCCATATCATTTACTATATACAGCATCACTTACATTTTTATTACTTAAACCTGCGAGCTCACCAACAATTTTGTTGACCATTTTGAGCATATCTTTTCAGGTGATCAAGCTAGCTGAGGTTCTAGGTGTGCTGCCTTAGTGGAGACCCTAGGATGCATTTTTGGACTAAACTTGTTTGACAAACTGTTACTTTGAACAATGTTGAACTGTGTAAACAATTACAATCTTTTGAAACTTGTTCCCGGGTTGTGGGAATTTACATTACAATTTCATCTTTATGTGATTATGTGAATCGTTTATCCTGTTATGCATATGGCTATGTTGTCATGAACATTGACTATACACGACACAAGTCCCCTTGTTGTCGGGTGTCGTTATGACACGCTTGTCATTATTTTATTATTGCATCTCTATCGCTTACCATGTGTTATGACGATTCCCGTCTCGTCGCAACCCCGTGTTTTCCGCTCTTAGCGGTGGTGTGACAAGGGACCCGTATGGGGAAAAGGGAATGGGGTGGTAAGGGTGCCACCCAAACCACAAGAGAAAAAGTAAAAGGTTGCTACTAACGACCCATGCTTCAAGTGTGGGGAGATTGGACATTGGGCAAGGAATTGTCCTGTCCATCTCCAAGAGTTGAAAGCAAAGAGGGATGCCGGGCAGACCTCAGGTACAATATACATGATCCATATTGATTTAAACATGATATCCTCTAACACATGGGTATTAGATACCGGATGTGGAACTCACATTTGCAATTTGTTGCAGGGGTTCAAAAGAAGTAATGACTTCAAGAAAGGGGATGTAAGCCTCTACATGGGCAATGGGGCTAAAGTTCAAGTTGAAGCCCGTGGTGACTATCTTGAAACATCCAAATGGTTTGGAAGTGATTTTGAGCAATGTTTTGTATGCTCCTAGTTTGACTAGGAATATTATCTCTGTAGCCCTGTTAAAACAATTTGGATATGTATTATCATTTGTTGAAAAAGATTTCATGTTTCTTTTAATGGTATGTTCTATTTTAAAGCTATTCCCATTAATGGTATTTATGAATTGGTTCATGAAAATACTTTAAATAGCTCATTGTACCAAACTAACACTAAGAAACTCAAGTTGGACTTGAGTGATACCTATCTTTGGCATTGTCGTCTTGGCCATATAAACAAGCAACGTTTACAAACACTTCAAAAGAATGGTCTTTTAAAAACAAATGAATGTGATTCATTTGATGTGTGTGAATCTTGTTTACAAGTTAAAATGACTAAGTCACCCTTTAGTGGAACTAACGAAAGGGCAAAAGATTTATTAGGAATCATACATTCGGATGTATGTGGTCCTTTTAAGCCAATGACTAGGAATGGTGAAAGATACTTTATTACCTTTACCGACGATTATAGTTGCTATGGGTATGTGTACTTATTAAGGCACAAAGATGAAGCTTTTGAAATGTTCAAATCTTCAAGAATGAGGTGGAAAATCAACTCAACAAGTCAATTAAAGTTCTTCGTACCGATAGAGGGGGTGAATACCTAAGTGATGCCTTTCCAAGATCATCTTAGGTTTATGGGATTCTCTCACAAGTCACTCCACCTGGAACACCACAACACAATGGTGTGTCTGAGAGGAGGAATCGAACCTTATTGGATATGGTCCGATCTATGATGGCTAGAAGCACATTACCTCTATCATTTTGGGGTTTCGCTTTGCTCTTCGCCGCCCGTATTCTAAATATGGCCCCAACCAAAAAGGTGGAAAGGACACCTTTTGAGATATGGCATGGAAGACTTCCATCCCTATCATACTTAAGGGTCTGGGGTTGTGACTCCCATCCTAAACAAGTTAGAAGTCCGATCCACCAAGTGTATCTTTGTTGGATATCCTAGAGATTCTATGGGATATTATTTCTATGATCCACTGGAACAAGGTGTTTGTTGCCATAAAGGGTGAGTTCTTAGAAGCAAAGTTGCTTATGGAAGGAACTGGCAGTAGAACAGTGGATCTTGAAGAGGGTCAAAAACCACAACCCGATGCACGTTTGGTTGAAACTAGCACTCAACATGAGGATGTTGAAGATGATCAAATGGTTGATCAATACACACAAAACGTTCGCAGAAGTGGTAGAACTAGTAACCCACCTAAAAGATACGGATTTTTCATGGATGGATGCTATGTGGTAGATTCAAATGAACCAACCACATACCATGATGCAGTGTCCAATTCGGATTGTGACAAATGGCTCGAGGCGATG
This sequence comes from Flaveria trinervia, assembly GCA_025506515.1. Taxonomy (NCBI): domain Eukaryota; kingdom Viridiplantae; phylum Streptophyta; class Magnoliopsida; order Asterales; family Asteraceae; genus Flaveria; species Flaveria trinervia. The sequence continues at coordinate 41,728,607 of CM046449.1, forward strand.
AACGTAGAGATGCAATCCATGTATGACAATCAAAAGGACACTCACTACCCTCTTAATTCCAAAGTAGTTGGAAGCAAGTGGGTTTTTAAGAAGAAAACCGATATGCATGGAAACTTGGATACTTATAAAGCTAGACTTGTAGCAAAGGGTTTCACTCAAACTCAAGGGGTTGACTATGATGAAACTTTCTCACCTGTTGCGATGCTAAAGTCTATAAGGATATTGTTTGCCATAGCTGCTCATTATGATTATGAGATTTGGCAAATGGATGTCAAAACCGCTTTCCTAAATGGATATCTTGAGGAAGATGTCTATATGGTTAAGCCTGAAGGTTTTGTTGATCCAAAACATCCTAATAAAGTATGCAAGTTAAAGAGATCAATCTATGGATTGAAGCAAGCGTCGAGAAGCTGGAATCATCGTTTTGATGAGGAGGTAAAGAAATTTGGCTTCATCAAAAACGCTGATGAGGCTTGTGTGTATAAGAAGGCTAGTGGGAGCATAGTAACTTTCCTAGTATTGTATGTTGATGACATACTACTATTTGGAAATGACATTCCAACCTTGGAAGGTGTAAAAACCTAGCTTGGAAGTTGTTTTTCCATTAAGGATCTTGGTGAAGCCACCTACATTCTGGGAATAAAGATCTATAGGGATAGATCAAGGCGGTTGATTGGTTTGAATCAAAGTGCATACATTGATAAGATCTTGAAAAGGTTCAAGATGGAAAACTCTAAGAAAGGTACCGTACCTATTCAAAGAGGAACGATGTTGAGTACGACTCAATGTCCGAACTCAAAGGATGAGCAAGATAAAATAAAGGCAATCCCATATGCATCTGCTATTGGATCCATCATATATGCAATGATATGCACTCGACCGGACGTGTCATGCGCCTTGAGCATGACAAGCCGTTACGAGCAAAATCCTGGAAACAGTCATTGGATGCCTGTTAAGAACATACTTAAGTACCTAAGGAGGACAAGAGATATGTTCCTGATCTATGGATCTTGTGACGAGGAGCTCGTTGTAAAATGTTACACGGATGCAAGTTTCCAAACCGATCGTGACGATTCACGGTCACAATCAGGATACATTTTCATTCTGAATGGAGGAGCTGTCTCTTAGAAGAGCTCCAAGCAGGATGTGGTGGCTCTATCAACTACAGAATCAGAATACGTCGCCGCCTCATTGGCAGCTCAAGAAGCTGCATGGTTGAAAAAATTCATTGC
>CM046449.1:41737338-41739838 GCA_025506515.1 Flaveria trinervia
TGTTGCTGTTGTTGATGTTGTTGTTGTTGTTGTTGTTGTTGTTGTTGTTGTTCCTGTTTTTGTTGTTGCTGTTGTTGCTGTTGTTGTTGATTTTGTTGTTGTTGTTATTGTTTTTGTTGTTGTTGTTGTGTTGATTTTTTTGTTGCTATTGTTTTTGTTGTTGTTGTTTGTTTTTTGGTTTTTGTTGTTATGTTGTTGTTGTTGTTGTTGTTGTTGTTGCTGTTTCTGTTGTTGTTGTTGTTGCTGTTATTATTGTTGCCTAATGTTTTGTTTTTGTTGTTGTTCATATTGTTATTGTTGTCGTTGTTGTTGTTTTTGTTGTTGTTGTTTGCTGTTCTTGTCGTTGTTGCAATTCTTATTGTTGTTGTTCATGTTGTGTGTTGTTCTTGTTGTTGCTAATGTTGCTGTTGCTGCTATTGTCGTTGTTGTTGGTGTTGTTTTCTGTTGTTCCTATTGTTGCTGTTGTTTTTGTTGTTGTTGTGTAGTTGAGTTTGTTGTTTTTGTTGCTGTTGTTGTCATGGTTGTTGTTGTTGTTGTAGTTGTTATTGTTGATGTTGTTGTTATTGTTGTTGTTGTTGTTGTTATTGTTATTGTTATGGGTTGGTTTGTTGTTGTTTTGTTGTTCCTCTTGCTGTTGTTGTTACTGCTAGTGATGTTGTTATAGTTTGTTGTTGGTGTTGTTGTTGTTGTTGTTGTTGTTGATGTTTTATTATTGTTGTTGTTGTTGTTATTGTTGTGATGTGTTGTTGTTATTGTTAATGTTGATTGCTGTTGTTGTTACTATTGTTGTTGTTACTGTTGGCTAATGTTGCTGCTGCTGTTGTTGCTGCTATTGATTTTTGTGTTGTTGTTGCTATGTTGTTGCTGTTCTTGTTGATGTTGTTATTGTTGTCGTTGTTGTTGTTTTGTTGTCGTTTTAGTTTTTGTTGTTGTTGTTTTTGTTGTTGTTGCTATTGTTGTTCTTGTTGCTGTTATTGTTGTTATGGTTGTTGTTCTTGTTATTGTCGTTGATGTTGTTTTTGTTGTTGTTGATGATGTTGTTGTTGATGTTGTTGTTGTTGCTGTTGTTGTTGTTGTTGTTGTTGCTGCTGCAGTGTTTGTTGTTGCTGTTGTTGCCATTGTTGTTGATTTTTGTTGTTGTTATTGTTGTTGTTGTTGTTATTGTGTTGATGTTGTTGTTGCTATCGTTGATGTTGTTGTTGTTGTTGTTAATCTTGTTGTGTTGTTATTGTAATTGTTGTTGCTATTGTTGTTGTTGGTGTTCATGATGTCTTGTTGTTGTTGTTTGTTGTTGTTGTTGTTATTGATGTTGTTGTTGTTGCTCTTGTTGTTGTTGATTTTGTAGTTGTTGTTGTTGTTGTTGTTATTCTTGTTGTTGATGATGATCTTGTTGTTGTTGTTGTTGTTTTTGCTGTTGTTGCTGTTGTTGTTATTGTTGTTGCTACTATTGTTGTTGTTACTGTTGCTAATGTTGTTGTTGCTGCTGTTGTTGGTGTTTCTACTATTGTTGCTGCGACAGTTGTGTTTGATATTGGTGTGGCTTCTACAATTATTGTTGATGTTGTTATTGTTCTCGTTGTTGTTGTTGTTGTTTCTGTTGTTCTTGCTATTGTTGTTGTTGTTGCTGTTATTGATGGTGTTGTTGTTGTCGTTGTGGTTGTTATGGTTGTTATTGATGTTGTTGCTATGTTGTTGTTGTTGCTGCTGTTTTTGTTGTCGTTATTGTTGATGATGATGTTGTTGTTGTTGTTTTTTGCTGTTGTTGTTGATGTTATTGTTGTTGTTGTCGTTTTTGTGTTGTTATTGTTGTTCATGTTGTTGTTGTTGTTGCTAATGCGGTCGTTGCTGTTGTTGTGGGGTTGTTGTTGGATTGTTGTTGTTGCTGTTGTTGCTACTGTTGCTGTTGTTGTTGTTTTCGTTATTGTTGTCGTCTTTGTTGTTGTTGTTGTTCTTGTTGTTCTTGTTGTTGTTCTTGTAGTTGCTTTTGTTGTTGGTGTTGTCGTGTTTGTTGTTTATGTTGTTGTTGTTGTCATTGTTCTTGTTGTTGTTGTGGTTTTTGTTGTTGTTTATTTTTGTAGTTGTTGTTGCTGTTGTTGTTGTTGCTATTGTTGTTGTGTTGTTGTTGTTGATCATGGTGTTGTTGTTGTTGTTCTTGATATTATTGTTGTTTCTGTTGTTGTTGCTATAGTTGTTATTGTTGTTTTAGTTGTTGTTGTTCTTGTTGTTGCTTTTGTTATTGTTGTTGTTGTAGTGTTTGTGGTTATTGTTGTTCTTGTCGTTGTTGTTCTTCTTGTTGTTGTTGTTTTTGTTGTTGTTGTTGTTTTTGTTGTTGTTGTTTTTGTTGTTGTTGTTTTTGTTGTTGTTGATATTGTTGTTCTTGTTGCTGTTATTGTTGTTATGGGTGTTGTTGTTGTTATTGTAGTTGATGTTGTTATTGTTGTTGTTGTTGATTTTGTTGTCGATGTTGTTGCTGTTGTTGTTGTTGTTGTTATTGTTTTTG
>CM046449.1:41744838-41749838 GCA_025506515.1 Flaveria trinervia
TTGCTGTTGTTGTTGCTGTTGTTTGTTGTTGTTGTTGTTGTTGTTGTTGTTGTTATTGTTGTTGCTACTATTGTTGTTGTTACTGTTGCTAATGTTGTTGTTGTGCTGTTGTTGTTGTTTTTACTGTTGTTATTGCGACAGTTGTGTTTGATATTGGTGTGGCTGCTACAATTATTGTTGATGTTGTTATTATTCTCGTTGTTGTCGTTTTTATTGTTGTTGTTTCTGTTGTTGCTATTGTTCTTGTTGTTGCTGTTATTGATGGTGTTGTTGTTGTTGTTGGTGCTGTTGTTGTTGTTGTCACTATTGTTGTTGTTACTGTTGTTGATGTTGCTGTTGTTGTTGTTGTTGCTGTTGATATTGTTGGTGCTGCTGCTGTTGTTGTTGTTGTTGTTTTTGTTGTTGTTGATGTTGTTATTGTTGTCGTTGTTGTTGTTTTTGTTTTTGTTGTTGTTTTTGTTGTTGTTGTTTTTGTTGTTGCTGATATTGTTGTTCTTGTTGTTGTTATTGTTGTTATGGTTGTTGTTGTTGCTATTGTCGTTGATGTTGTTATTGTTGCTATTGTTAATTTCTTGTTGATGTTATTGCTGTTGTTGTTGTTGTGTTTTTGTTGCTGTGGTGCTGTGGTTGTTGTTATTTGTTGTTGGTATGTTGTTGTTGTTGTTGTTTATGATGTTGTTGTTGTTCTTGTTATTGTTGTTGCTATTGTTGTTGTTACTATTGTGTTGTTGTTACTGTTGTTGCTATTGTTGCTGTTGTTGTTGTTGATATTGTTGTTGCTGCTGCTATTGTTGTTGCTCTTGTTGTTTTTGTTGTTCTTGATGTTTTTATTATTGTGTTGTTGTTTTTTGTTTTTGTTGTGTTGTGTTATGTTGTTTTTGTTGTTGTTGCTATTGTTGTTCTTGTTGCTCTTATGTTGTTATGGTTGGTTGTTGTATTGTCGTTGATGTTGTATTGTTGCTGTTGTTGTTGTTGTTGCTGTTGTTGTTGTTGATGTTGTTGATGTTGTTGTTGCTATTGCTCCTGTTGCTGCTGTAGCTGCTGTTGTTGTGTTGTTATTGTTGTTGTTGTTGTTATTTGTTGTTGTTGTTCCTGTTATTACTGTTGTTGCTGTTGTTTTTGTTGTTATGTTGTTCTTCATGATGTGTGGTTGTTGCAGTTATTGTTGTTGTTTTTGTTGCTGTTGTTGTTGTTGCTAGTGAGTTGTTAACTGCTGTTGCTGTTATTGCTGTTATTGCTGTTATTGATGTTGTTGTTGTTGTTCATGTTGTTGTTGTTGCTGTTGTTGTTGTTTTTTTTTGTTGTGGTGTTGTTGTTGTTGCTGTTTTTCTGTTGTTGTTGTTGTGTGTGTTGTTGTTGTGTTGCTGTTGTTTTTTCTATTGTTCTTATGTTGTTGTTGTTGTTGTGTTGGAGTTTTATTGTTGATGTTGTTGTATTGCTGTTGCTGTTGTTGTATTGTTATTGTTATTATTTGTTGTTGTTCATGATGTCGTGTTGTTGCTGTTGTTGTTGTTGTTTTGTTCTTGCTGTTGTTGTTACTGCTTGTGATGTTGTTATTGCTGTTGCTGTGGCTGTCATTGTTGTTGTTGTTGATGTTGTTGTTATTGTTGTTGTTGTTGTTGATGTTGTTGATGTTGTTGTTATTGTTGTTGTTGTTGTTGATGTTGTTTTTGTTGTTGTTATTGTTTTTGTTGTTGTTGTTGTTACTATTGTTGTTTTTACTCTTGCTGATGTTGTTGTTGCTGTTGTTACTATTGTTGTTGTTGTTGATATTGTTGTTGTTGCTGCTGTTTTGTTGTTCTCTTTTTGTTGTTGTTCTTTTGTTGTTGTTCATATTTTATTGTTGTCATTGTTTTTGTTGTTGTTGTTGTTGTTGTTGTCGTTGTTGCTATTCTTGTTGTTGTTGTTCATGTGTTGTTGTTCTTGTTGTTGCTGCTATTGTTGTTGTTGCTGTTGTTGTTTTCTATTGTTCTTATTGCTGCTATTGTGTTGTTGCTATTGTTGTTGTTGTTGTTGTTGTTGTTGTAGTTGATGTTGTTGTTGTTGCTGTTGTTGTTGTTGTAGTTGTTGTTATTGTGGTTGTTGTGTTGTTGTTGTAGTTGATGTTGTTGTTGTTGTTGCTGTTGTTGTTGTGGTTGATGTTGTTGTTGTGTTGTTATTGTTGTTGTTACTATTTTTGTTGTACTGGTGCTGATGTTGTTGTTGTTGTTGTTACTATTGTGTTGTTGTTGATATTGTGGTGGTGCTGCTGCTGTGTTGTTGTTGTTCTTTTGTTGTTGTTCATATTCTTATTGTTGTCGTTGTTTTTGTTTTTGTTGTTGTTGTTGTTGTCGTTGTTATTCTTGTTGTTGTTGTTCATGTTGTTGTTGTTCTTGTTGTTGCTGCTATTGTTGTTGTTGCTGTTGTTGTTTCTGTTGTTCTTATTGCTACTATTCTTGTTGTTGCTATTGTTGTTGTTGTTGTTGTTGATGTTGTTGTTGTTGTTGCTGTTGTTGTTGTGGTTGTTGTTGTTGTAGTTGTTATTGTTGATGTTGTTGTTGTTGTTGCTGTTGTTGTTATTGTTATTGTTATTGCTGTTGTTGTTGTTGTTGTTGTTCATGATGTCGTTGTTGTTGCTGTTGTTGTTGTTGTTTATGTTTTTTTTTTTTGCTGTTGTTGTTACTGCTAGTGATGTTGTTATTGTTGTTGCTGTGGTTGTTGTTGTGGTTGTTGTTGTTGTTGTTGTTGATGATGTTGTTGTTATTGTTGTTGTTGTCGTTGTTGTTATTGTTGTCACTGTTGTTGTTGTTACTATTGTTGTTGTTACTGTTGCTCTTGCTATTGTTGCTGTTGTTGTTGCTGTTGATATTGTTGTTGCTGCTGCTGTTGTTGCTGCTGTTGTTGTTTTTGTTGTTGTTGATGTTGTTATTGTTGTCGTTGTTGTTTTTGTTGTTGTTGTTGTTGTTTTTGTTGTTGTTTCTATTGTTGCTCTTGTTGTTGTTATTGTTGTTATGGTTGTTGTTGTTGTTATTGTCGTTGATGTTGTTATTGTTGCTGTTGTTGATGTTGTTGCAGTTGTTGTTGTGTTGATGTTGTTGTTGTTATTTTTTGTTGTTGTTGTGTTGTGTTGATGTTGTTGTTGTTGTTATTGTTGATGTTGTATTTGTTGTTGTTGTTGTTGTTTTGTAGTTGTTGTTGTTGTTGCTGTCGTGGTGGTTTGTTGTTGTTGTTGTTGTTTTGTTCTTGTGTTGCTTGTGTGTTGATGTTGTGTTTGTTGTTTGTTGTTGTTGTGTTACGTTGTTGCGTTTTATTGTTTTTGTTGTTCTTGTTGTTGTTATTGTTGTTGTTGTTGTTGATGATGATGTTGTTGATGATGTCGTTGTTGTTGTCGTCGTCGTTGTTGTGTTGTTGATGTTGTTGTGTGTTGTTGTTGTTGATTTTTGTTCTTGTTGTTGTTTTTGTTGTGCAGATGGTTGTGTTATTGTTGTGGTTGTTGCTATTGTTGACGTTGTTGTTATTGATGTTGTTGTTGTTGGAATTGTGTTTCTGTTGTTGTTGTTGCTGTCGTGGTCGTTGTTGTTGTTGTTCTTCTTCTTGTTGCTTTTGTTGTTGTGGTTGTGTTGTTATTGTTGTTGTTGTTGTCGTTGTTGCTGTTCTTATTGTTGTTGTTGTTGTTGTTGTTGCTATTGCTGTTGTTGATGTATGTTGTGGTTGTTGTTGTTGTTGCTGCTGTTGTTGTTGCTATTGTTGTCGCTATTGTTGTTGTTGTGTATTGATGATGATGATGATGTTGTTGTTATTGAATCTGTTGTTGTTGTTATCGTCATCGTAGTTGTGTTGTTCTTGTTCTTTTGTTGTTTGTTTTTGTCTTTGTGTGCTGATGTTGTGTTTGTTGTTGTTGTTGTTGTCGTTGTTGCTATTGTTGTTGTTGTTGCTGCTGATGTGTTGTTGTTGTTGTTGCTGTTGTTGTTGTTGTTGTTGATGTTGTTGCCGTTGTTGCTGCTATTGCTCCTATTGCTGCTGTAGCTGCTGTTGCTGGTGTTGTATTGTTGTTGTTGTTGTTGTTATTTGTTGTTGTTGATTTTTGTTGTTGTTCTTGTTCTTGTGATTGCTACTTTTTGTTGCTATTGTTATTATTGGGTTTTTTGTTGTTTTTGTCATTGTTCTTGATGATGTTTTTGTTTTTGTTGTTGTTCATATTGTTATTGTTGTCATTGTTGTTGTTTTTGTTGTTGTTGTTGTTGTTCTTGTTGCCGTTGTTGCTATTCTTGTTGTTCTTGTTCATGTTTTTGTTGTTCTTGTTGTTGTTGCTGTTGCTGTTGCTGCTATTGTTGTTGTTGCTGTTGTTGTTCGTTGTTCTTATTACTACTATTGTTGTTGTTGTTGTTGTTGTGGGTGGTGATGTTGTTGTTGTTCTTGTTGTTGTTGTGGTTGTTGTTGTTGTTGTAGTTGTTATTGTTGATGTTGTTGTTATTGCTGTTGCTGTTGTGTGTTATTGGTATTTTTATTGCTGTTGTTGTTGTTGTTGTTCTTGATGTCGTTGTTGTTGCTGTTGTTGTTGTTGTTGTTGTTTTTTTCTTGCTGGTGTTGTTACGGCTCCGTGATGTTGTTATTGTTGTTGCTGTGTGGTTATTGTTGTTGTTGTTGTTGATATTGTTGTTATTGTTGTTTGTTGTTGTTGTTGTTGTTATTGTTATTGTGGTGTTGTTTGATTGTTATTGTTTGTTGTTGTTGTTATTGATTTTGTTGTTGTTGATGTGTTATTGTTGTCGTTGTTGTTGTTTTTGTTGTTGTTGTTGTTGTTGTTGTTGTTGTTATTGTTATTGCTTTTGTTGTTATTGCTATTGTTGTTCTTGTTGATGTTATTGTTGTTATGGTTGTTGTTGTTGTTATTGTCATTGATGTTGTTATTGTTGCTCTTGTTGATGTTGTTGTTCATGTTGTTGTTGTTCTTGTTGTTGTTGTTGTGGTGTGTCTGTTGTTGCTGTTGTTGTTGATTGTTGTTGTTGTTATTGTTCATG
>CM046449.1:41752338-41754838 GCA_025506515.1 Flaveria trinervia
GCTTTGTTGTTGATGTTGTTTGTTGTAGTTGTTGTTGTTGTTATCGTTGTTGCTGTTTTTATTGTTTTGTTGTTCTGTTGTTGTTGTTGTTGTTGTCATGGATGTTGTTATTGTTGTTGTTGTTGTTGTGTGTTGTTGATGATGTTGTTGATGATGTCGTTGTTGTTGTCGTTGTGTTGTTGTTGTTGTTGATGTTGTTGTTGTTGTTGTTGATTTTTGTTCTTGTTGTTTTTGTTGTGCAGATGTTGTTGTTGTTATTGTTGTTGTTGTTGCTATTGTTGACGTTGTTGTTTTGATGTTGTTGTTGTTGGAATTGTGTTTCTGTTGTTGTTGTTGCTGTCGTGGTCGTTGTTGTTGTTGTTGTTCTTCTTGTTGCTTTTGTTGTTGTTGATGTTGTGTTGTTATTGTGTTGTTGTTGTCGTTGTTGCTGTTCTTATTGTTGTTGTTGTTGTTGTTGTTGCTATTGCTGTTGTCTGTTGTTGATGTATGTTGTTTGTTGTTGTTGTTGTTGCTGCTGTTGTTGTTGCTATTGTTGTCGCTATTGTTGTTTGTTGTTGTATTGATGATGATGATGATGTTGTTGTTATTGAATCTGTTGTGTTGTTATCGTCATCGTAGTTGTTGTTATTGTTCTTGTTCTTGTTGTTGTCTTTGTTGTTGCTGATGTTGTGTTTGTTGTTGTTGTTGTTGTCGTTGTTGCTATTGTTGTTGTTGTTGCTGCGATGTGTTGTTGTTGTTGTTGTTGTTGTGTTGTTGTGGTGTTGTTGATGTTGTTGCCGTTGTTGCTGCTATTGCTCCTATTGCTGCTGTAGCTGCTGTTGCTGGTGTTGTTATTGTTGTTGTTGTTGTTGTTATTTGTTGTTGTTGTTGATTTTTGTTGTTGTTCTTGTTCTTGTGATTGCTACTATTTTTGTTGCTATTGTTATTATTGGTTTTCTTGTTGTTTTTGTCATTGTTCTTGATGATGTTTTTGTTTTTGTTGTTGTTCATATTGTTATTGTTGTCATTGTTGTTGTTTTTGTTGTTGTTGTTGTTGTTCTTGTTGCCGTTGTTGCTATTCTTGTTGTTCTTGTTCATGTTTTTGTTGTTCTTGTTGTTGTTGCTATTGCTGTTGCTGCTATTGTTGTTGTTGCTGTTGTTGTTCGTTGTTCTTATTACTGCTATTGTTGTTGTTGTTGTTGTTGTGGTTGTTGATGTTGTTGTTCTTGTTCTTGTTGTTGTTGTTGTGGTTGTTGTTGTTGTTGTAGTTGTTATTGTTGATATTGTTGTTATTGCTGTTGCTGTTGTTGTTATTGGTATTGTTATTGCTGCTGTTGTTGTTATTGTTCTTGATGTCGTTGTTGTTGTTGTTGTTGTTGTTGTTGTTGTTGTTGTTGTTTTTCTTGCTGTTGTTGTTACGGCTCGTGATGTTGTTATTGTTGTTGCTGTGGTTATTGTTGTTGTTGTTGTTGATATTGTTGTTATGTGTTGTGTTGTTGTTGTTGTTGTTGTTGTTATTGTTATTGTTGTTGTTGTTGTTATTGTTATTGTTGTTGTTGTTGTTGTTATTGATTTTGTTGTTGTTGATGTTGTTATTGTTGTCGTTGTTGTTGTTTTTGTTGTTGTTGTTGTTGTTATTGTTATTGCTTTTGTTGTTATTGCTATTGTTGTTCTTGTTGCTGTTATTGTTGTTATGGTTGTTGTTGTTGTTATTGTCGTTGATGTTGTTATTGTTGCTCTTGTTGATGTTGTTGTTGATGTTGTTGTTGTTCTTGTTGTTGATGTTGTTGTTGTTCTTGTTGTTGTTGTTGTTGGTGTTATCGTTGTTGCTGTTTTTATTGTTTTTGTTGTTCTTGTTGTTGTTGTTGTTGTTGTCATGGATGTTGTTATTGTTGTTGTTGTTGTTGTGATGATGTTGTTGATGATGTCGTTGTTGTTGTCGTTGTTGTTGTTGTTGTTGTTGATGTTGTTGTTGTTGTTGTTGATTTTTGTTCTTGTGTTGTTTTTGTTGTGCAGAATGTTGTTGTTGTTATTGTTGTTGTTGTTGCTATTGTTGACGTTGTTGTTATTGATGTTGTTGTTGTTGGAATTGTGTTTCTGTTGTTGTTGTTGCTGTCGTGGTCGTTGTTGTTGTTGTTGTTCTTCTTGTTGCTTTTGTTGTTGTTGATGTTGTGTTGTTATTGTTGTTGTTGTTGTCGTTGTTGCTGTTCTTATTGTTGTTGTTGTTGTTGTTGTTGCTATTGCTGTTGTTGCTGTTGTTGATGTATGTTGTTGTTGTTGTTGTTGTTGCTGCTGTTGTTGTTGCTATTGTTGTCGCTATTGTTGTTGTTGTTGTTATTGATGATGATGATGATGTTGTTGTTATTGAATCTGTTGTTGTTGTTATCGTCATCGTAGTTGTTGTTATTGTTCTTGTTCTTGTTGTTGTCTTTGTTGTTGCTGATGTTGTGTTTGTTGTTGTTGTTGTTGTCGTTGTTGCTATTGTTGTTGTTGTTGCTGCTGATGTTGTTGTTGTTGTTAT
>CM046449.1:42990347-43344100 GCA_025506515.1 Flaveria trinervia
ATCGGTTACAAGTGCTAGGATAGCCACGCGGCCCTTCCGTAACAACTTTTGAGCTTTCATATACGAGATGATGCCTATCACAGCACCACTCCTATCACCTTTGACGGTAAGATGTGATCGTCAACCGGGATCCGTATAATCTTCTCGTGACATATGACTTCTGCTTGCTTGCTAGAGAGCCATCCATGCCTATCACAACATCAAACTCCCCAGCGTAACAGGCATGAGATCTATAGCGAAAGTATGACCAGCAAGTTCTATCCTACAGTCCTTAAGGATATGCGTTACATGGATTTGTTTACCGTCGGCTAATTCCACAGTGTACTTAGATTCTAAAGCAGAGGGTATATCACTTAAAAGACTACAGAATTTTAAGGACACAAAACTCCTATCAGCTCCAGTATCAAATAGTACCGTAGCAAAACAACCATTAACAGGGAATCTACCAGTAACAGTTGTGGGATCATTTAGAGCCTCACCTGAGCCAATGACGAAGGCTCTCCCTTTGCTCCATCTCTATTGCCGCCATTTCCAGTGCCATTTCCACCATTGTTGTTATTATTGCCATTGTTTTGTTGTTGTTGTTGTTGCCATTTCCGTTCCTTCTTAGTTGTGGGCAGTTTCGTTTGTAATGCCCTTCTTTCCCACACTCAACAACCCTTGGGTTTTCTTGAGATTGTTGTGGCCTCTTCATTAGTTCACCACGGCAATCCTTCGCAGCGTGTCCAATCTTTCCACAACGTTGACACTTGAAGCTATCACACCGTCCCACATGATGTAGTTACACCGTGGGCATTTGGGATGTCTGCCGCCGTAACCGCTGGATCCTTGGTTATTTGGGGCAGTTTGGTTGAAGTTGCGGTTATTATCGAACCGCCGCTGCTGCTGCTGAACTGGCTGTTGCTGCTGTTGGATTGTTGTTGACCGCCAGACGATGATGATGATGATTTGTTATTGCTGTTGCTGGGAGCATCCCACTTCCTTTTGTTGTCGGGCACGCTCACCACAGCGCCCCGTTTGGGTAGACGCCCTGCTCTACCGCCTGGTCAGTAAGTTTATGAGCAATCTGGATGGCCTGCTGGATCGTAGTCGGGTTAGAAGCCGTTACCATACTTTGGATTTCAGGCACCAACCCTCGTATGTAGTGCTCGATTCTCTTATGTGTCTCATTAACCATTCCTGGACACAATGTGGCCAGCTCATGAGTACGGGTTGTATAAGCCTCAATTTCTGAACCCTTCATCTTGAGCTGCCAGAATTCCATCTCCAACTTTTGCACCTCATTTCGAGGACAGTACTCCTCGATCATCATATCCTTGAACTCATTCCAGGGGAGTCCATTTGCCATCGCTTGTCCAAGCATCTGGACTTGCGCGTTCCACCATGACAGGGCAGCACCCTCCAAAGTCCCGGTGGCATACTTTACTTGATCCGCCGGTGGACAGTTACATTTGGAGAAAACGGACTCAGTCTTCTCAAACCAGCGTACAAGCCCTACAGCACCCTCTGTACCGCTGTAGGTGTGTGGTTTGCAGTCCATGAAGGACTTGTATGTACACACTGGTGGTCCTGTTTTAACACAACACACGTTAATCAAACATCCCCTATAGTTATAAAGGATATCAGATTTGTTTTTCTATCATTGTTTACCTGCCGGTTGACCCGCGTGGGCAGCAGCCACTGCCGCCTGAACATGCTCATTAATTAGAGCAGCCAATTCGCAGGAGTCATGTTAATAGCACCACCACCCTGATCTCCGGTGCCACGTCCACGTCCGCGTCCACGACCACGTCCACGTCCACGAGCGTCCATTCTTTTCACTTTATATTCACAATACAATAATGAGTAACATCATACACATTTAACTCATTGAAGCGTAGTAAACAGTAAATGAAAGAAATAACGTATCATCACAACCACAACATTCATAACAAAAATAATAACCAAAGTAAATAAATTGCAATAAGTCACAACGTATTTAGCAATGTCAAAATTTAAGTTTTGTCGTTCGTGTGGGGAAACAACCCTTCCCACATAGGTTTCAAAAGAAAACACTACGTAGTCTAAGTTATATAAAGAAGTCAATCGACAATGTCAGACCCATCACTATCATCCTCCATCTCCTCCGGTTCCTCTTCCTCGGGTCCCTCCTCGGGATCCTCCTCATCCTCAGAGCAGGCTATAGCAATCTGGAGTGCTGCTAGTTGAGCTTCTAATATGGCAATCCTATTATCGGCTATGGCGTCCCGCTGTTCACGAGCAGTTACGCGTCCTTGAGTGCCATAACACCATCTTGCATATGGTGACAACCGTTCAGCGTCTTCCCGTGTTCTTCCTTGAGTTCGTCCAATTGATGTCTCAGGTTGTACACCTCTTGCTGTAGTGTACAGACATCACTCGTGAGTCGTCTCACACGATGTTGTTCAGTATCCAGTGCAGCCATTAGTGCAGCAATCAATTGCTCGTTGGACTGCGCCGTTCGTGGGAGTGAAGGCATGGTTTGATTGGCATTGTTCCTAGTCCTTGGCTTTAGGACAGGTACGCGTTCTCTAAACATGATATGGTCAACAAACCTAGGATAAGAACGCCAGTCACGCGAAGGGTCACGCTTCATCAACGCGAATGGTTGATCCCAGTCAATCTCCTCTCGGGGATAAGCCAGTCTGGGCCAATCGAATCCATCATCAGGTACAGGTGCGGGAGGTGGGGATTCAGATCGTGTAGGTGATTCGGGTCGTTTACCCGGAGCTCTTGAAGACGATGCCATGCTGCAGATAATGTGATGTGTATGCCAATGAGTACAGTCGATGGAACAAGAAACAGGTAACTACTAACTGTGCGGTTATAGTCTAGTGTGTATGCAACCTAGTTCCCTATAACCAATGGCTCTGATACCAATCTGTCACACCCTCAAAATCCACTTGCGGAGTTTTACCGCGAGGCGTGTGAACAAACCAGGATCACAGTCAATAGTTACTCAGAACGACTCTATATGCCATAACATAACAAAATCAACCAAAACACAACTTTAAACAATGCGGAAGCGTTTTGAAAACAACCCAGACAATAAAGTATAACTTATGGCAAAACAAGTGCCAAACCAAAAAGTAAACCATAATTGTAAAATGTCACATTGTCTTGAAGCATAATGTCTTAAATGAAGTGAACCGTGCAGTGCTCCTATGGCAAGCAAGTTAAGGACCTGAGAAAAGCATACTAAATGTCAACACATAGGTTGGTGAGTTCAAGAGTTTGTGTTCAATAAACATGTAAACAGTTGCGATAAATATAAGCAGTGTATGGTAATAGATAGCTAGTCTATTATCATAATATTAATACATAGTGATTTTGCAATTGAAGCTGACTGTCATAGTTATTGCCTCCTGTCACGACTTACCATGTCGTACAATGATCAATAGGACAAATTGCACCCGTTGACCTCGAGTCACACAGGTGGGGCTCGTCAGACCCAGTAGTACTACCCAAGTTTCCCCGCTATTAATATTAACAATTCAAAAGTGTGAGGACTTTTCTCATGGTAAACACACTATATTATTTTACACAACTTAAATAATGAAAGCGTTCGTATAAATACCAGTCTGCTATCTCCCCCAAAAGAGATTAAGTAAAGAGTGGGGCATGAACTCACCTGATGTATGCAAAGAGTACTTAGGGTTTATTTGAGAACGAGAGGATAGCCACCTTCAAAGGTTACCTAGATCATGTGAGTATATAAGTACGTGTAAATAAAAGACATGTGAAACCCTAATCATACCAAAATCAAAGACTCAAGCTTCCAGACAAATAGACACGTTTGACCTAGTTGACCCTTTGACCCGTTGGTGACATTATGAGTTATAATTCAAATAAAGCCAATGAGCACATACAACATACATGATTAACATTCAAATAGTATCATACGTATGCTATATCAACCAGTGTATCACTTAGATCATCATACAATCAAGTACTATACAAGTCATGTGAATCTAGAACATTAACATATCCACTAGTTATAATACAACTAACATGTCACACAAGGTTCAACCATTCATCACATGCCATGTGAAGCCACTCACGACTTCACATCCCAAACCCTGCCAATCCTACTAAGTAGGGCCTCAGATCCGCACGCGTGTATATGATCATAACCAATTCTTTAAGCATATGCATTGCATTCACAACATCACAACAATCAATTACCAGACCCAAGCATGATGTCCTACTACTACACAATACCCAAACCATACATGATTACCAATTCCAATTATCACCCATGATTATCCAAACATGCCATACAACTAATTTAACACGTTCTATTACACTAGAATCCATCCTTGAACATATTAGCAAGTTCCTATCATCTCAAACATGATCACAACATCATACTTCAACGTTTACACAAATAAAGTTTCCCTTTTGGGAAAGAATGTCCAAAATCTATCAAACATCCAAGGTATGCATGATTCATCAATAATATACCAATTCAAGCTCATACTAACATCTAGACATGATCAACAACACTTAAACACCTCAATCCAACAATCTTCATAACAAAATTTCTACTTTTGGCAAGCTATGATCAACATCATCAAATTAAAGATTTCTAGCATTCATAACATCAATCTAGCATCCAATTATCATCATGAACCCATCCATAACATCAATCCATCACTAGATCACTACTACATGCAAAATAAAGTTACTATTCTTAGTAACCCATGAACAATGCATCAAAATCCCAACTTTCTTGCATAATCAACGTATTCTAACATTCATACAACCCAATAATCATCAAACATTCATCAAACAATCATCCATCATGCATAATCACAATAATCACGATTAGGGTTTGCTTCAAAATCAATTTCATGATCAATCCACTAAAACATAGAATTCTTGCATAATCGACGTTACTAACATGTATACAATCTAACTAACATGTTAACATCATCAAACAACAACCAATTCGACCCAACAAGAACCAATTTACGAATTAGGGTTCGGCCATAATGACCCTTCACAAAAACTCGCAAAAACTAACCTTTAAACTGTAATTGCTTGAAATCGATGCTTCCTAAGTGTTGTATAACTTGTAATCGAATCAAAACCACACAAAATTGCTTGTTCTTGGCTGGATTCGAAGTGGAGGGTGTTTGGAGATGGTTTGCGGCCGAAGGTGGGTTAGGGTTTGGAATTTTGTTTTAATTAATTTTAATTTACATATTTACCCTTTAAACCCTTGTGTTTTGGTATTTTGTAAAAACTAAGCTTTAAACTCTTTGTAAAGTGTTTTAACTTCATAATATAAAGATATAAACTTATAAAGTTCATTATATATCTTATCCTTATAAAAACACAAGACATACGAATAATAGACACGTTTCCGCGTTACGCGATAAATTCTTTAATTAATCGTTTATAAATGTGTAAACACATAAACATAACCCAATACTCACATAATCACTTAGATTCACATCAAATTAACATTAATCATATTATTATGTCACCAACGTTCAACGACACTAGTGTGTGCTCACGACACGTGTTTACAAGACTTAACGGAACTAACGGAGTTTGGTAACGTAAATTTACCGATGTCACAATTTACATGATACATGTTGAGCTAAATGTTATTTCTTCTAACACATGGTATTAGATACTGGATGTGGAACTCACATTTGCAATTTATGCAGGGGTTCAAAAGAAATGAGCATTATGCAAAAGGGGAAATAAGTCTATTCATGGGCAATGGTGCAAAGGTTCACGTTGAAGCCCAAGGAGACTACATTTTGAAGCTTCCAAATGGTTTGGAATCATTTTATATAATGTATTATATGCTCCTAGTTTGACTAGGAACATAATTTCTATTTCCCGTTTAAGACAATATGATTATGATTTCAAGTTTGTTGACAATGATATTCATGTTTCTTTAAATCATGTATTTTATTTTAAAGCTATACCTTGTAATGGTATTTATGAATTGGTTCATGAAAACGTAACATATGATAGCTCAATATACCAAGCAACCACCAAAAGACTCAAATTAGATTTGAGTGATACCTACCTTTGGCATTGCCGCCTTGGTCATATAAACAAGAACGTATACAAACACTTCAAAAGAATGGTCTTTTAAAAACAAATGAATATGATTCATTTGATGTATGTGAATCTTGTTTACAATAAAATGACTAAGGCACCCTTTAGTGGAACTAACGAAAGGGCAAAAGATTTATTAGGTATCATACATTCGGATGTATGTGGTCCTTTTAAGCCAATGACTAGGAATGGTGAAAGATACTTCATTACCTTTACCGACGATTATAGTCGTTATGGGTATGTGTACTTATTAAGGCACAAAGATGAAGCTTTTGAAATGTTCAAAATCTTCAAGAATGAAGTAGAAAATCAACTCAACAGGTCAATCAAAATTCTCCGCACCGATAGGGTGGCGAATACCTAAGTGATGTTTTTCAAGATCATCTTAGGAGTTGTGGATTGTCTCACAACTCACTCCACCTGGAACACCACAACATAATGGTGTGTCTGAGAGGAGGAATCGAACCTTATTGGATATGGTTCGATCTATGATGGCTAGAAGCACATTACCTCTATCATTTTGGGGTTTCGCTTTGCTCTCCGCGGCCCGTATTCTGAATATGGCCCCAACCAAAACGTTGGAAAAGACACCTTTTGAGATATGGCATGGAAGAGTTCCATCCCTATCGTACTTAAGGGTCTGGGGTTGTGAGGTTTATGTTAAGACTCCCACCCCAAACAATTAGATGTCCGATCCACCAAGTGTATCTTTGTTGGATATCCTAGAGATTCTATGGGATATTATTTCTATGATCCACTGGAACAAAAAGTGTTTGTTGCCAGAAAGGGTGAGTTCTTAGAAACTAAGTTCCTTATGGAAGGAACTAGCAATAGAACAGTGGATCTTGAGGAGGATCAAGAAACACAGCCCGATACACGTTTGGTTGAAACTAGCACTCAACGTGAGGATGTTGAGGATGATCAAGCGGTTGATCAATACACACAAAACGTTCGCAGAAGTGGTAGAACTAGTAATCCACCCGAAAGATACGGATTTTTCATGGATGGATGCTATGTGGTGGATTCAGATGAACCAGCCACATATCATGATGAAGTGTCCAATTTGGATTGTGACAAATGGCTTGAGGCCATGAACGTTGAGATGCAATCCATGTATGACAATCAAGTTTGGGAACTTGTTGAGCCACCTCTTAATTCCAAAGTAGTTGGAAGTAAGTGGGTTTTCAAGAAGAAAACCGATATGCATGGAAACTTGGATACTTACAAAGCTAGACTTGTAGCAAAGGGTTTCACTCAAACTCAAGGGGTTGATTATGATGAAACCTTCTCACCTGTTGCAATGCTTAAGTCTATAAGGATATTGTTTGCCATAGCAGCTCATTATGATTATGTGATTTGGCAAATGGATGTCAAAACCACTTTCCTAAATGGACATCAATCTATGGTTCAGCCTGAAGGTTTTGTCGATCCAAAATATCCTAATAAAGTATGCAAGTTAATGAAATCAATCTATGGATTGAAACAAGCATCAAGAAGTTGGAATCACCGTTTTGATGATGAAGTAAAGAAATTTGGCTTCATCAAAAACGCTGATGAGGCTTGCGTGTATAAGAAGGCTAGTGGGAGCACAATAACCTTCCTAGTATTGTATGTCGATGACATACTACTGTTTGGAAATGGCATTCCAACCATGGAAGGTGTAAAAACCTGGCTTGGAAGTTGTTTTTCCATAAAGGATCTTGGTGAAGCCGCCTATATTCTGGAATAAAGATCTATAGGGATAGATCAAGACGGCTAATTGTTTTGAATCAAAGTGCATACATTGACAAAATCTTGAAAAGTTCAAGATGGAAAACTCTAAGAAAGGTAATGTACCTATTCAAAGAGGGACAATATTGAGTACAACTCAATGTCCAAACTCCAAGGAGGAGCAAAATAGAATGAAGGCAATCCCATATGCATCTGCTATAGGATCCATCATGTATGCAATGATATGCACTAGACCAGACGTGCCATGCGCTTTAAGCATGACAAGTAGATACTAGCAAAATCCTGGTGATAGTCATTGGATGGCTGTCAAGAACATCTGAAGTACCTAAGGAGGACTAAGGACATGTTCTTGATCTACGGGTCTGGTGAAGAGGAACTTGTTGTAAAAGGTTACACGGATGCGAGTTTCCAAACCGATCGAGATGATTCACGATCTTAGTCGGGGTACATCTTTATTCTGAATGGGGGAGCTATATCTTGGAAAAGCTCAAAGCAAGAAGTCGTAGCGTTGTCCACTACAGAGTCAGAATACGTCGCCGCTTCAATGGCAGCACAGGAAGCTGCATGGATAAAGAAATTCATAGCCGATCTAGGGGTAGTCCCTTCCATTCAGGATCCCCTAGAGATATTTTGTGACAACGAGGGTGCGATTGCTCAAATCAAGGAACCTCGTGCTCATCAAAAGACTCGGCACATTGAACGGAGATTTAACTACATAAGGGATGAAGTTGAAAAAGGAAAGATATGTATTCGCAAAGTCCACACTGATAAAAACATTGCGGATCCACTCACAAAACTCCTTGATAAGGCAAAGCATGAAGGTCATGCTTGTGCCATGGGACTTAGATATTCAAGTGACTGGGTTTGATGTTGTATTTTGTATTTGGATATTGGAACTAATGTTATTTGACTTAATTATATGGTTATAATTTTGTTTGTTCTTCTATTTTAGCATGTTTAAATCCGTGAATAAATAAATTATTCTCAACGTCCGTAGTCGATCATACTTGTGGGAACAACTATGAATGTAAGACTATAATGAACTTGGAGTTGGTTGATATTCATAAGGTATGATATAAAGCAAGAGATTGCTACCAAGGTTCATTGATATCTATGGGATATAGATATTGGACTGACCCGCTCTCAATTATTTCTGCATGGAATCTTTCTGATTAGTCATAAGAAATTTTGAGTAAAGGCGAATATGATTGTATCCTCAGACCTGAGATACATATTGGTCTTGATATTCACCAAGTATTGTACTTTGACTTAGTCCTTTGCTGTTTTGAAAAGGCAGTACATAAGGCTGAGTACAGGTATGACATAAGGTGATTGTGAGAGACGTATGTAGTCAAGATGGAATTTGTTCCTCTTATTCGTTGAGAGTTAGATGTCTAAGGCCTGTTAAAGTTAAATCATCGGAGAATGACTATTCTGTGTCTCTTGGATTTAACATGACATCTGCAACAAAAGGATAGATGATTAATTCACCTAAAACATTTTCAAGTAAGGTACTTGAAAAGGATGATGTTATTGAATGGCACTTAGTCATATACATTAGGGGTAGCAAACCGTTGCTAGGCGTTATTTGCTGCTTGCATCAATCTTCTATAAATCTTGTGCAAGTGGGAGATTGAAAGAAATGATGTGCCCAAGATATATATTAAATTGATGTGGCTAGTGTGATATGATCCAAGTCGGGTCATACCCATAACAAGCCAAACAAACACCGACAAATATTTATTTGTTGATTAGATCAAACAATAAATATCAACACCAATTTAGAAACCGGGTTTTCTAAATCATTGCTTTTGCGAATGAACAAGTTTATATATATATATATATATATATATATATATATATATATATATATATATATATATATATATATAATATATATATATATATATTTGTTCATATGGGATTATTTGTTCATTTTTTAATTAGTTTGACAATGACAATAATAGTGTGTGTGTTAGTGATATAAAATTAAAATGGTTTAATTTTACATCATAAGGGTGCAAGAGTGTTTTAGTTTGTTTAAAAATTTGGATCAAAGGGGAGACAAAGGGTGCCCATTTTCGGCCGCCCCTTTGTCTTGGTTCCTCCCCCTTTTGTTTAGTTCCAAGGCCATGCATTACACCCACACTTGAACTCTCTTGCTCCTCTCTCTTACACACACACACACTCTTGAGAACTCTCTCAATCTCTCTCTCTATCTCACGGTTTGAAGGAGAAAAGAAGCAGAATTTTCAGCTTTCAAAGTGTTTTTGGTTGCTGAAAATTTGGTGTCAAGATTCCTAGCAATCAAGGTGTTTGTACAAGCTTGGGGTATCACCTCTTGAGGTCTTCTTCCTTGAAGATTCAGCCACGTTTTTCATCTTCTTTCACCTCAAGAAATTCGGTTTTGAGCAGCTACAAAGGTTGTAGTATCATCATCTCATGTTTATCTTTTGTATGCACTTGTATAATGATCCATGGCATGGGGTTCTTTATTAATGGTTAATAATCATCTTATTAACAAGTTTTAAATATATATATTCCGCTGCGTTTTCATATAAACAGATTATATGATCTTTGATAAACTTGTTAAAACCCTACATAAAGGATTAACGAACAACTTGTATTCATTCCATAAGATCAAGAATTAGTTAACAGCTGTTGAGCGAATGTAACTTAATATCACAAATGAAACTCACTTTATGAAAAGTGAATTAGTAGTTAAATCAATCTAAAACACAAAGAAAGTTGTATTGTCTTGTATTTCACAAATAATATAGTTACTAACTATTTATGCATCCAATCATTCACAAAGGCTTAACAAAAACATGACAAACGACAACAAAAATTAAAATGAAAAACATCAATAGTTCTTGCATGAATAGCTTTTGCTTATGGTAACAATCTTGAATCCAATTTGGTTGCGATTTTCCTGCGTTCTAAACACACTCCGAAATTTATTTATTTAGATCAAAGCAAAATGACCAAGGAATCACACTAACAATAAGAACTAGTCGTTTTGTATCAACTCTTTATCCCGAAACCAAAACCGAACACAAGACTACACAAATCAACCTTGAAATCGATGCTCTCCTTTCTAAACTCATCTATAACACACTACTACCGTCTTCACATGCTATTGCCTTCCAAATGCACTAGAATCATTCTAATGTCAACTCTCAATCCACAATATCCTAAATTACGCACAAAAGAAATGATTATTGTAGTAACGGATCAATGAACAGCTCGTATTCACTCCATAAGAATAAAGAATTAGTTAACAGCTATTGAGCGAATGTAACTTAACGTCACGAATGAAACTCAATTTATGATAAGTGAATTAGTAGTTAAATCAATCTAAAACAACAAAGAAAGTTATATTGTCTTGTATTTCTTAAATAATTTAGATACTAACTATTTATGCATCCAATAATTCACAAAGGCTTAATAATATACATGACAAAGGAACAACGAAAATGAAAATGCAAAACATCAGTAGTTCTTGCATGAATAGGTTTTGCTTATGGTAACAATATCCAATCCTATTTGGTTGTGATTTTCAAGCCTTCTAAACACATTTCGAAATTTACTTATTTAGATCAAAGCAAATGATCAAGGAAATCACACTAAACAATCATAACTGGAAAATTTGTATCAACTCTTTAACCCGTAACGAAAACCAAACAATAGACACACAAAAATCAACCTTGAATTCGATGCTCTCCTTTCCAAAACATCTATAATACTCTATTACCATCTTCACATGCTATTGCCTACCAAATCCACTAGAATCATTCCAATGTCAAATCTCAATCCATAAAATCCTATATTACGAACCAAAGAAATGATTCTAGTAGCAAAGGATCAACGAACAACTCGTATTCACTCCATAGGAATCAAGAATTAGTTAACAGCTGTTGAGCGAATGTAATTTAATGTCACAAATGAAACTCACTTTATGATCAGTGAATTAGTAGTTAAATCAATCTAAAACAACATAAAAAGTTATATTGTCTTGTATTTCATAAATAATATAGATACTAACTATTTATGCATCCAATCATTCACAAAGGCTTAATAATATACATGAGAAACGAACAACAAAAACGAAAATGCAAAACATCAATAGTTCTTGCATGAATAGCTATTACTTATGGTAACAACATCCAATCCTATTTGGTTGCTATTTTCAAGCCTTCTAAACACACTTCGAAATTTACTTATTTAGATCAAAGCAAATGATCAAGGAAATCACACTAAACATCATAACTAGAAAACTTGTATCAACTCTATACCCGTAATGAAAACCAAACAATAGACTACAAAAATCAACCTTGAAATCGATGCTCTCCTTTCCAAACTCATCTATAATACTCTACTACCATCTTCACATGCTATTGCCTACCAAATCCACTAAAATCATTCCAATGTCAAATCTCAATCCATAAAATCCTATATTACACCAAGGAAGGAAATGATTCTAGTAGTAAAGGATTAACAAACAACTCGTATTCACTCCATAAGAATCAAGAATTAGTTAACAGCTATTGAGCGAATGTAATTTAATGTCACAAATGAAACTCACTTTATGAAAAGTGAATTAGTAGTTAAATCAATCTAAAACAACAAAGAAAGTTCTATTGCCCTCTATTTCACAAATAATATAGTTACTAACTATTTATGCATCCAATCATTCACAAAGGCTTAACAAAAACATGACAAACGAACAACAAAATGAAAATGAAAAACATCAATAGTTCTTGCATGAATCGCTTTTGCTTATGGTAACAACCTCCAATCCTATTGGTTGCGATTTTCCGACATTCTAAACACACTCCGAAATATTTATTTAGATCAAAGCAAAATGATTCAGGAAATCACACTAAACAATCAGAACTGGTCATTTTGTATCAACTCTTTATCCCAAACCAAAACCGAACACAAGACTACACAAATCAACCTTGAAATCGATGCTCTCCTTTCTAAACTCATCTATAACACTCTACTACCGTCTTCACATGCTATTGCCTACCAAATGCGCTAGAATCATTCTAATGTCAGCTCTCAATCCACAATATCCTATATTACGCACCAAAGAAATGATTCTAGTAGTAAAGGTTTAACGAACAACTCGTCTTCACACCATAAGAATCAAGAATTAGTTAACAGCTATTGAGCGAATGTAATTTAATCTCACGAATGAAACCCAATTATTGATAAGTGAATTAGTAGTTAAATCAATCTAAAACAACAAAGCAAGTTATATTGTCTTGTATTTCACAAATAATATAGTTACTAATTATTTATGCATCCAATCATTCACAAAGGCTTAACAAAAACATGACAAATGAATAACGAAAATGAAAATGCAAAACATTAATAGTTCTTGCATTATAGCTTTTGCTTATGGTAACAACCTCCAATCCTATTTGGTTGCAATTTTCCTGCCTTTTAAACACACACCGAAATTTATTTATTTAGATCGAAGCAAAATGATTAAGGAAATCACACTAAACAATCAAAACTGGTCATTTTGTATCAACTCTTTATCCCGAAACCAAAACTGAACACAAGACAACACAAATCAACCTTGAAATCGATGCTCTCCTTTCTAAAAATCTATATAAACTCTACTACCGTCTTCACATGCTTTTTCCTACCAAATGCACTAGATTCATTCTAATGTCAACTCTTAATCCACAATATCCTATATTACGCACCAAAGAAATGATTCAAGTAGTAAAGGATCAACGAACAACTCGTATTCACTCCATAAAATCAAGAAATAGTTTATAGTTGTTTAACGAATGTAATTTAATGTCACGAATGAAACTCAATTTACGATAAGTGAATTAGTATTTAAATCAATCTAAAACAATAAAGAAAGTTATATTTCTTGTATAACATAAATAATATAGATACTAACAATTTATGCATCCAATCATTCACAAAGGCTTAATATATAAGTGAATTAGTAGTTAAATCAATCTAAAATAACAAAGAAGTTATATTGTCTTGTATTTCACAAATAATATAGTTACTAACTATTTTTTCATCCAATCATTCACAAAGGCATAACAAAACCATGACAAACGAACAACGAAAATGATAATGCAAAACATCAATAGTGCTTGCATGAATAGCTTTTGCTTATGGTAACAACCTCCAATCCCATTTGGTTGCGATTTTCCTGCCTTCTAAACACACACCAAAATTATTTATTTAGATCAAAGCAAAATGATTAAGTAAATCACACTAAAAATCAGAACTGGTCATTTTGTATAAACTCAATGACCCGAAACCAAACTCGAACACAAGACTACACAAATCAACCTTGAAATCCATGCTCTCCTTTCTAACTCATCTATAACACTCTACTACCGTATTCACATGCTATTGCCTAGCAAATGCACTAGAATCATTCTAATGTCAACTCTCAATCCACAATATCCTATATTACGCACAAAAGAAATGATTCTAGTAGTAAAGGATCAACGAACAACTCGTATTCACACCATAAGAATCAAGAATTAGTTTACAGTTGTTGAACGAATGAAATCTAAAATCACGAATCAAACTCAATTGATAATAAGTGAATTAGTAGTTAAATCAATCTAAAAAACAACAAAGAAAGTTATATTGTCTTGTATTTCGTAATAATATAGATACTAACTATTTATGCATCCAATCATTCACAAATGCTTAATAATATACATGACAAACAAACAACGAAAATGAAAATGCAACACATCAATAGTACTTGCATGAATAGCTTTTGCTTATGGTAACAACCTCCAATCCTATTTGGTTGTGATTTTCCTGCCTTCTAAACAAACTCCGAAATTTATTTATTTAGATCAAAGCAAAATGATTAAGGAAATCACTAAACAATCACAACTGTTCATTTTGTATCAACTCTTTATCCCGAAACCAAAACCGAACACAAGACTACACAAATCAACCTTGAAATCAATGCTCTCCTTTCTAAACTCATCTATAATACTCTACTACCGTCTTCACATGCTATTGCCTAACAAATGCACTAGAATCATTCTAATGTCAACTCTCAATCCACAATATCCTATGTTACGAATCAAGGAAATGATTCTTGTAGTAAAGGATTAACGAACAACTCGTATTCACTCCATAAGAATCAAGAATTAGTTAACAACTGTTGAGCGAATGTAATTTAATGTCACGAATGAAACCCAATTATTGATAAGTGAATTAGTAGTTAAATCAATCTAAAACAACAAAGCATGTTATATTGTCTTGTATATCACAAATAATATAGTTACTAATTATTTATGCATCCAATCATTCACAAAGTCTTAACAAAAACATGACAAATGAATAACGAAAATGAAAATGCAAAACGTTAATAGTTCTTGCATGAATAGCTTTTGCTTATGGTAACAACCTCCAATCCTATTTGGTTGCGATTTTCCTGCCTTCTAAACACACAGCGAAATTTTTTTGTTAGATCGAAGCAAAATGATTAAGGAAATCACACTAAACAATCAGAACTGGTCATTTTGTATCAACTCTTTATCCCGAAACCAAAACTGAACACAAGACAACACAAATCAACCTTGAAATCGATGCTCTCCTTTCTAAATTCATCTATAAACTCTACTACCGTCTTCACATGCTATTGCCTAACAAATGCACTAGAATCATTCTAATGTCAACTCTCAATCCACAATATCCTATGTTACGAATCAAGGAAATGATTCTTGTAGTAAAGGATTAACGAACAACTCGTATTCACTCCATAAGAATCAAGAATTAGTTAACAACTGTTGAGCGAATGTAATTAATGTCACGAATGAAACCCAATTATTGATAAGTGAATTAGTAGTAAATCAATCTAAAACAACAAAGCATGTTATATTGTCTTGTATATCACAAATAATATAGTTACTAATTATTTATGCATCCAATCATTCACAAAGGCTTAACAAAAACATGACAAATGAATAACGAAAATGAAAATGCAAAACGTTAATAGTTCTTGCATGAATAGCTTTTGCTTATGGTAACAACCTCCAATCCTATTTGGTTGCGATTTTCCTGCCTTCTAAACACACAGCGAAATTTATTTATTTAGATCGAAGCAAAATGATTAAGGAAATCACACTAAACAATCAGAACTGGTCATTTTGTATCAACTCTTTATCCCGAAACCAAAACTGAACACAAGACAACACAAATCAACCTTGAAATCGATGCTCTCCTTTCTAAAATCATCTATAAACTCTACTACCGTCTTCACATGCTTTTTCCTACCAAATGCACTAGATTCATTCTAATGTCAACTCTTAATCCACAATATACTATATTACGCACCAAAGAAATGATTCTAGTAGTAAAGGATCAACGAACAACTTGTATTCACTCCATAAAATCAAGAATTAGTTTATAGTTGTTTAACGAATGTAATTTAATGTCACGAATAAAACTCAAATTATGATGAGTGAATTAGTATTTAATCAATCTAAAACACAAAGAAAGTTATATTGTCTTGTATTTCATAAATAATATAGATACTAACAATTTATGCATCCAATCATTCACAAAGGCTTAATAATATAAGTGAATTAGTAGTTAAATCAATCTAAAACAACAAAGAAAGTTATATTGTCTTGTATTCATAAATAATATAGTTACTAACTATTTATGCATCCAATCATTCACAAAGGCATAACAAAACCATGACAAACGAACAACGAAAATGATAATGCAAAACATCAATAGTGCTTGCATGAATAGCTTTTGCTTATGGTAACAACCTCCAATCCCATTTGGTTGCGATTTTCCTGCCTTCTAAACACACACCAAAATTTATTTAATTAGATCAAAGCAAAATGATTAAGGAAATCACACTAAACAATCAGAACTGGTCATTTTGTATAAACTCAATGACCCGAAACCAAAACCGAACACAAGACTACACAAATCAACCTTGAAATCCATGCTCTCCTTTCTAAACTCATCTATAACACTCTACTACCGTCTTCACATGCTATTGCCTAGCAAATGCACTAGAATCATTCTAATGTTAACTCTCAATCCACAATATCCTATATTACGCACAAAAGAAATGATTCTAGTAGTAAAAGATCAACGAACAACTCGTATTCACTCCATAAGAATCAAGAATTAGTTTATAGTTGTTGAACGAATGTAATCTAAAATCACGAATGAAACTCAATTGATGATAAGTGAATTAGTAGTTAAATCAATCTAAAACAACAAAGAAAGTTGTATTGTCTTGTATTTCATAAATAATATAGATGCTAACTATTTATGCATCCAATCATTCACAAATGCTTAATAATACATGACAAACGAACAACGAAAATGAAAATGCAAAACATCAACAGTTATTGCATGAATAGCTTTTGCATATGGTAACAACATCCAATCCTATTGGTTGTGATTTTTATGCCTTCTAAACACACTTCGAAATTTATTTATTTAGATCAAAGCACAATGATCAAGAAAATCACACTAAACAATCATAACTGGACAATTTGTATCAAGTCTTTAACCCGAAACCAAAACCAAACAACAGACTACAAAAATCAACCTTGAAATCGATGCTTTCCTTTCCAAACTCATCTATAATGCTCTACTAACATCTTCACACGCTATTGCCTACCAAATCCACTAGAATCATTCCAATGTCAAATCTCAATCCATAAAATCCTATATTACGAACCAAGGAAATGATTCTAGTAGTAAAGGATTAACGAATAACTCTTATTCACTCCATAAGGATCAAAAATTAGTTAACAGCTGTTGAGCGAAAGTAATTTAATGTTACGAATGAAACTCACTTTATGATAAGTGAATTAGTAGCTAAATCAATCTAAAACAACAAAGATAGTTATATTGTCTTGTATTTCACAAATAATATAGTTACTAACTATTTATGCATCCAATCATTCACAAAGGCTTAACAAAAACATGACAAACGAACAACGAAAATGAAAATGCAAAACATCAATAGTTGTTGCATGAATAGCTTTTGCTTATGGTAACAATCTCCAATCCTATTTGGTTGCGATTTTCCTGCCTTCTAAACACACTCCGAAATTTATTTATTTAGATCAAAGCAAAATGATTAAGGAAATCACACTAAACAATCAGAACTGTTAATTTTGTATCAACACTTTATCTCGAAACCAAAACGAACACAAGACTACACAAATCAACCTTGAAATCAATGCTCTCCTTTCTAAGCTCATCTATAATACTCTACTACCGTCTTCACATGTTATTGTCTACCAAATGCACTAGAATCATTCTAATCTCAACTCTCAATCCACAATCTCCTATATTACGAACCAAGGAAATGATTCTAGTAGTAAAGGATTAACAAACAACTCGTATTCACTCCATAAGAATCAAGAATTAGTTAACAGCTATTGAGCGAATGTAATTTAATGTCAAGAATGAAACTGAATTTATGATAAGTGAATTAGTAGTTAAATCAATCTAAAACAACAAAGAAAGTTATATTGTCTTGTATTTCATAAATAATTTAGATACTAACTATTTATGCATCCAATCATTCACAAAGGCTTAATAATATACATGACAAACGAACAACGAAATGAAAATGCAAAACATCAATAGTTCTTGCATGAATAGTTTTTGCTTATAGTAACAACATCCAATCCTATTTGGTTGTGATTTTCATGCCTTCTAAACACACTTCAAAATTTATTTATTTTGATCAAAGCAAAATGTTCAAGGAAATCACACTAAACAATCATAACTGGACAATTTGTATCAACTCTTTAACCCGAAACCAAAACCAAACAAAAGACTACAAAAATCAACCTTGAAATCATTGCTCTCCTTTCCAAACTCATCTATAATACTCTACTACCATCTCACACGTTATTGCCTACCAAATCCACTAGAATCATCCCAATGTCAAATCTCAATCGATAAAATCCTATATTACGAACCAAGGAAATGATTCTAGTAGTAAAGGATTAACGAACAAGTCATATTCAATCCATAAGAATCAAGAATTAGTTAACAGCTGTTGAGCGAATGTAATTTAATGTCACGAATGAAACTCACTTTATGATAAGTGAATTAGTAGTTAAATCAATCTAAAACAACAAAGAAAGAAAGTTATATTGTCTTGTATTTCACAAATAATATAGTTACTAACTATTTATGCATCCAATCATTCACAAATGCTTAACAAAAACATGACAAACGAACAACGAAAATGAAAATGCAAAACATCAATAGTTCTTGCATGAATAGCTTTTGCTTATGGTAACAACCTCCAATCCTATTTGGTTGCGATTTTCTTGCCTTCTAAGCACACTCCGAAATTTATTTATTTAGATCAAAGCAAAATGATTAAGGAAATCACACTGAACAATCAGATTGGTCATGTTGTATCAACTCTTTATCCTGAAACCAAAACCGAACACAAGACTACACAAATCAACCTTGAAATCGATGCTCTCCTTCTAAACTCATCTATAACACTCTACTTCCGTCTTCACATGCTATTGCCTAACAAATGCACTAGAATCATTCTAATGTCAACTCTCAATCCACAATATCCTATATTACGCACAAATGAAATGATTCTAGTAGTAAAGGATCAACGAACAACTCGTATTCACTCCATAAGAATCAAGAATTAGTTTATAGTTGTTGAACGAATGTAATTTAAAGTCACGAATGAAACTCAATTGATGATATGTGAATTAGTAGTTAAATCAATCTAAAAAAACAAAGAAAGTTATATTGTCTTGTATTTCATAAATAATGTAGATACTAACTATTTATGCATCCAATCATTGACAAAGGTTTAATAATATACATGACAAATGAACAACGAAAATGAAAATGCAAAACATGATTAGTTCTTACATGAATAGCTTTTGCATATGGTAACAACATCCATCCTATTTGGTTGCGAATTTCATGCATTCTAAACACACTTTGAAATTTATTTATTTAGATCAAAGCAAAATGATCAAGGAAATCACACTAAACAATCATAACTGGAGATTTGTATCAACCTTTTAACCCGAAACCCAAACGAACCCAAGACTACAAAAATCAACCTTGAAATCGACGCTCTCCTTTCTAAACTCATCACCATTCAATCGCTCCCAAATCGCCCGAAAGCAAACATACTCTGCCAAAATTTGATTTCTTTGATTTTGCACTGAGATTGTGTTACTAACATGAACTCTCATCTTCTACAAGTACTTAGTGAATGAAATCGCACAAAATGTGTGGCGTAATAAAACCCTAACTATCCAATTTGATTAAAATCAAGAAATCGGTAAAAACTTTCAAATAGACCTCTTAAATCTGCATAATAGTTAAAATTAAGGACATACAGTGAAAGTTAGGGTCCCTGCGCACCTAAAGAGTCTAAGTACAACGTTTAACATCAAGTTTTGACCTAGATTCCAGGTTAGAGTGTTGAATAGAGAGTTAGGCGAATGGAAACTCCAAATGAACTTCAATCGCACGATTGAGCTGGGTGAATGACTCAATCGATCGAATGAACAAGGCGTATGAGCTCAATCGCACGATTGAACTCAGTCGCATGCTCAATCGCACAATGAACTCAGCCGCATGCTCAATCACCCAGTTGAACTCAGCGGCATGCTCTAATCGCCTGACTGAACTCAGCCGTGTCAGTCGCATGCTCAATCGCACGACTGAACTCAGTCGTATGGCTCAATCGCACGATTGAACTAGACTGATCTCAGAACAGTCTAAATTTCAATAGTTTCTGTTATGGACAAATCTCATGTTTATATGTCTTGTGTTACAGGATAGGTGGATCATCAACACTAAGCACAACATTTGTGCTCACTTGGATGCCACCACTTGGAATGCTGCTGAGTTTGCTGGTATCATTGCATTTCTGAGGAGATCTAGGATCTACAAAGCTATATCCGCCCCATGCACACCCTACCGGTTTATACAGCAGGCCTTTTGGAGGTGCATCAGTTGACAGATCTACTAAGCCTTACTGTATACGCAACACCATTTTTGGCCAAGAGATTGAAGTCACCACAGCGGATCTTAGACGTGTACTAGACCTGGATGATGATGCTGCCTACCCAACCAGGTTACATTCTTTTACCGAGGGAATGTTTTCTACGGATGAAGTACACTAGGGACATCAACGCAGGTGTGCTCAACAAAAGCAACCTATGTCCCTAGTTCAAGTACCTAGAACATGTCATTCTGAAGTGCATTGGTTCACGGAGGAGTGGATTTGATGATCTATCATACCAAATCCATAATGCTTACGTGGCACTAGTGCTGAATCACCCCTTCAGCTTCTCCAACATGTTCTTTTCCTACATGGTCGAGAACCTTGAGGCCAGGGTAAGGAGAGCTTTTGCATGTATCCAAGGTTATTGCAGATGATTATAGATGAGAAGCTCCCTCTACTGCCCAAGGAAAAGGATGACGCAATGATGTTAGAGGTGATGGATGACACCACTCCGAGAGGATGAAGGTGTATAGGGGGAGGCAGGGAAACCCTATCATACAATTGTTTGGGCATCTGGCCAAGAGGATTATGTGGCGCCCGCTAGGAGGAAGTGGCGTCACGAGGACAGTGACTTAGATTTTGAGCCTATTGTTCTACCCACCGATGACGATGACAGTGGTGATGGTGGAGATACAGGCCCCACCCAATCTATGGCCACTGCCACTGACATATCATCTCCACCACCCACCCAGGGAGGAACTGAGACTGTTTCACCAAGACTTCCGTCCTGATGAGGAGGAAGAGTCGAATGAGGAGCCTCTAATGAGGACAGTGGCCAGCAAGGTTGTTGCCACTAAGAGGGAGATAACGGCGGTGGTGGATGCAAGGGCGAGTTTGGGGATGCTGCTACCAATGCACTGATCCTTCATACATCCCGGACCAGCCCATGAGCCAAGGGGAAGCATCCTTTTGCAAGGGAAATAAGAAGAAGAGGATGGCTCAGCCCCATAACATGAAGGGGAAGAGAAGGAGGATTACACTGATCACCACCTCCCCCACCGCCACCACTACCTCTACCACACCTACAGCCACCACTATCTCTACCACACCTACCACCACCACTACCTCTACCACATCCACCACTCCCACTGCCACTCCCACTGCCACTCCACTACCACTACCACTACATACTTCCTACCACCACCACCACAGCCATTCCACCACATCCCACTCACACTCCACCTCCCATATTCACCACATCCACCACTACTACTACCAGCCACCAAGCAGGCACCTCAACCCACCCTACCTTCACCACCAGACCCACTCTACCCTCCATCGAGGTAGAGGAACAGCAATCCAACCTAAACTGGATGGTGATAAAGCTGCTACCAGCGATTAGCAAAGAGCTACGCGGCTAAACCAGCTGATGGAGCATAATGCTGCTCAAGCTCAACAGATCACTCAGCTTTAGGAGTAGAATGCTCATTCGGTCAAAAGGATTGAGGATCTGGGGGCAAAGAATAAGAAGATCATGCTAAGGCTGAAAGGATCAAAGGACGAGCCTCTAAAGATCAGGGTAGGTGAAGGTGATGATGATGATGACGACGATGATGATGAGTCTGGTGAAGAAGATGAAAGTGGTGATGAAGGGTCAAGGGATAAGAAGAGAGGTGATGATGATGATGAAGGTGAAGGTGCTGCTTCCGCCTCTACTCAAGGTCAAGAAAGGCGGACCAAGAGAGCATAAGATCAGGGAGCATCATCCTCGGCCCCTGCAGTTGAAGAGTTGACAGATAAAGACAAAAGTAATGACTAGATGTTTATGTATTGAAAACTTTTGTACTTGAATCTTGTATTACAGTTATGTAATTAATGTATATATTTATCTAATGTTTAGATGTCTTGATTAATTACAAATTGTTGATATGTTAAATGTTTAAATCAAGCATATCAAACATCTCAGCAAGATGAATATGATATTGCTCCCATTCAGCAAATCAAGTCTCAATTCACAATGATTCTTGATTTGCAAGGGATTGTCAAACAATTAGTGAGCTACACTCCCGCAGAAGGAGAAATCATACACGACCTAACCGATGAGCAACTTGCGGAGATGTTCAGGCTAAATCCAGATGAGCTGGTAAAAGATGCTCCTACAGTTGATGTGACAAGTGACGATGAGCTTAACGATGTCGACGAAATAGAGATTGATGTCACAACTGAGCACTATCCAGAGTACACTGACGAGAGGGGAAATGTGATCCCCGACTTGGGTGACACTCTCGGTAGTGCTACATTTGACAAACCGGATGAGATGGAGAAAGAAAAGGAAAAAGAAGAAAGCACAACCCAAGCCTCGGATGCAGAAGTTGATATAAGAAGGCTGAATGGGTAGCTTGTTTTGCAGAGATGAAAGCCCAATGCGTGCCGCTAAAGCAAAATGCCTACACAAAAATCTACAGAGTCAAAAGACATCAAAAGTGTCAGGCAAGATTATCGCGTGGGCGTATTTTGAGGATCTAAATGTTTATGCAATAAAGAAAGAGAAGGGGATAAAGTACTTTAGATATCCACATGATCTGAAGACTCTTCCAAGTTTTGAGCTCAACTAACTAGCATGCTTAAATCTCTATATGCTGATCCTAGAAAGATGTCAGGTTGGTTTGAGGCTACTCTAAAGAAGGAATACCACACAGATGGGTAAACTTCAAACCTCAACAACCGAAGAGGTACATTCGTAATCAGACCTCAACAACCGAAGAGGTACATTCATAGGTCTGAAGTGGATCCCATATCTGGAAAGCCTAAAGTCGTGTTGAAGTGGAGTCCTCCATGCATAATGACCAAGATTCCCTTACGAGAAATGCCTCAGGACTTCACGCACACTTCAAATGGTGGTATTATGATTGGAGGACGGGCGAAGCGGTCATTGTTCTAAATAGAGAGGGAAAATGGAAACTATCTGGGTATTCGGACCTAATGTGGATTACAAACTTGTCTCCAAAAGATGTCTACACATTGTACAAGTAGCCACTATTCTATGACGTGCAAGATATTGTACAAGCTCTCAGGTTCC
Source organism: Flaveria trinervia (assembly GCA_025506515.1). Classification (NCBI taxonomy): domain Eukaryota; kingdom Viridiplantae; phylum Streptophyta; class Magnoliopsida; order Asterales; family Asteraceae; genus Flaveria; species Flaveria trinervia. The sequence goes on from CM046449.1 coordinate 43,014,263, forward strand.
AGAACGTTATACGACTCTGCTTTGCATTTGAAATACATGCAGGAGTCACAAGAGAGGAGAAGTACAAGAAATTTGAAGAACTTATGATGAATGTCAGACAATAGATTAAACTAGGTCCAAGGGGAAGTTTGTTGATACATATATGTACCTAGTTTATGAGCTTAATGTAAAAGTTTGTCATGTCTTACACATATGTAATGAATGAGTTGAATGAAATATAATATGTGGTTGATGCTTATAATGTTTAATTTTCATTGTATTATTGTGCGTTGAATTATAATAAACTTAATATATAGGTATGAGGTTGTTGTGCATAGTTCTTAGTCAATAATGATTGAGAAATGTGTTCAAACTTAGTCGTATGAGTCTTCATGCGAATGGACCATGCTAATGGACCATACGTATGAATATCTCATGCTAATGGACCAGTCGTACGACTGAACCAGGAGACTGGATCAATCGTAGGATTGAGACATAAGATTGACTCAGTCGGACGACTAAACCTTCAGTCGTGCGTATGGATCAATCGCATGATTCAGTCGCATGACTAAACCAAGCTAATGGTTCAGTCGCACGATTAGAAACCCATAACCTATAAATACCACCTAATTCGTGCAAAAACGGGACACTTAATAGAATTTCGACCACATACTCATAACCTAGCCGTCCAGAGCGTCCAGAAACCTACTCCAAGTTCATAGTTTGTTCATGATCGATTTCTAATCAATTCTTAACGTTTGTTTCATCATTAGATCGATCGGGTTGTCGTTCTCACTGAATGGATCGCCAATCAATAGGATTCCACACTATTTGATCTGTTACATGCATTATTAGTTATTACTTCGTACGTACACGGTCCTAACAATTGGTTCTAAAGTTCAAAGTTTATAGAAATGGAAGATCGGTTCTCTGCGTTTACTGCCGGTAGGGACTCACGGATCTAGAACCTTTTTCTTTTGGAAAATGAAATTGGAAATCACAATAAACCACCTAAACTTATAACGTTAGATGATTACCCACAATGGAAGCAAAGATTTGAGATCTATCTTAATGGAGTTGATCCCAACCTTTGGGAATCTATTGCGACAGGTTATAATATACCAGTAGGTGCTGATGGTGTTAAATTAACTCTGGGAGGTATGACTGACAGCCAGAAAGCAAAGTATAATGCTAAAAAGAAAGTGTATGCCCTGTTGACTTAGTCAATACCAAAGGACATTTTCCATCAGTTCTCTAAGAACAAATAGGCAAAGAATTTATGGAAGCCTTGGAGAAAAGATACGATGGGAATGCAACGTTGAAAGCTTTGAAGGCAAAGGCTCTGAAGAAGGAGTTTGATAACTTCTCTTCGATGGGGAAAGAGAGCTTGGATGATGTTATAGACAGGTTCTACCATATATGAGTGAGCTGCACACACTCATGGGTAAAAACATCCATGAAAGATAAGGTGTCAAGCTTTGCAGATGGCTTGCCAGAGAAATTGGACTCGTTTGTGTCAAATCTGAGAAAGAATGATATTCTGTCAAAGTTGGATATAAATGACTTCATATTGAAGTTGAGAGAGGAAGAACTGAGGATGAAATACAAGTCTCAGAAAGGATCCTATGACCAGAATCCTTCACTTTATAACTCCTCTCCCACTCCAACCAGTTCAGAAGCTCATCTTCAAACAACGTTTGTGTCTAGTTCAGCCGCTCCTTCTCAACCACATCTTTAGGATCTGAAATGTCAGGGTCATCTACTACCCAATATATGGTGCCTGAAGCAAATGCTACAAAGTTGAAGACCGAGAATCTCAGTAATATTACTGTGGAGGTTGCAAAGGAGCATATGGACTTTCTAGCAGTGGTTGTTCATTCTTATGATGGTCTAGTTGCAGGGAAAATTGATAATTGCCATCTGGCAGATGAAGACTACGAGCAGGTGGATGAAAATGAACTAGAAAGAATGGATATTATATGGGCTTTGGCTAGTGCTGTTAGAGAGCGAAAAATTTGTGAAAAGACTTGACAAAACTTGGTAGCCATAAAAGACACTACCTTTGGTTTTGACAAAACCAAAGTTACCTCCTTTAACTTTGGAGAAAAGGGGCATTTCAAACGGGAATGTGTTAAGCCCAAGAAAACAGGTAATGGAAATACATTCTCAACCTTCACTCATCAAGACAAACAAATGAATGGAGCTACCTCATCAGGAAAAAAGATAAAGGCCTTGACCGCACAAGATGATGAAGGGCAGGATTGGACCTTCCATTTTGTGTCTTCAGGTGTGAATCGAATATAGCTTGTGTCGAGGGATTGGATGATGACTCTACAAGTGAAGGAGAAATCGCAGTTGAACTAGTGATGTCAGATAACGAAGATACTGTGAATATGGTCAATCACCTGATTGAAAAAGAACTCAGAATGACAAGTTTAGAATTTCCTGCATCAAAAAAAGTCAAATTGTGGATTGATGGCTGATTCAACTAAATCTTCATAGGTAAGTACCAAAGACCAACTCTTTGAAAATCATGCTTGTATTGAATGTAATAAATTTAGAGAAAGCATTGATCTTAGTTTGCTAGGTTATTAGACCACAATGATAGCTTGGTAAATGATTTACAACTATGCACAGAAACTAATCGGATTTTAAAACAAAACGAGTACAATTATAAGAAAAATAGACCTTTTAAATAAACAACTAAGGAAACCGAGGTTGTTGCTTTTAATCAAGCCATGATATAAAGTTCTATTAAATTCCTTGGAAGAAACTAAGAAAGAAAAGCAGTTTTGGAAGTCGAAATCAACTCATTAAAACAAAACTGCATAGTTGGACCAGTTTCTTCTCACATAGTTCAACACATAGTGAAAGAATGAAACAATAGGGAGGAGTTGGGTTACAAAGTGTTCCACCACCACATGAGATCATGTACATACTAAATGTAGACTAGTATATAACATCCAGTTAAGGATCATGTGGTGTCCACTCCTCTGGTTATGATCCGGATTCCACAATTAAACTAGTGAATTCTTTCACTAAACAGAAGGCGGCTACTTTGAAATCCAAGGTAAGATGCCTATTGTGAATTTGGATGAACAATTTGAAAAGGTTAATGTAAAGTCAGGTTCAAACATGTCAATTTCAAAACCCAAACTAACCAAACCAATTAACCAACCACGTGCTCCACATCAAAGTCCAAATAAACAAAAGGCTAAAGATGTTAAAATGTTCAAACAATGAATTTTTGTTAAAGAAGCAAAAACATCTAAACAGAAGTGTCCAAACCCAATCAGATTACAGTCACACCTGTAGCACACACTTCCCCACAGAAATCGTTCCATCAACATGTAGAAGGGAGATCTTGCTACAGTTGTGGAAAGAAAGGACATATTGCTTCTACCTGTCTTTATTACTAGACTCCCAGATAGAAAATTGAACTTTATGATACTAAACCTTGTTCTTATAAAAGGAGCTCTATCTCTCCACCAAAAGAATAAATGAACCTAAAATTCAGACTGTAAGCCAGTCGTCTGTTTATCACAACAACTGTCTGATGATAAATAATATGAAGAATGATATGCCCTCACTCTCAAATGGATAGTGGGATGAGTTCATGATGTGTGATTCCTCTGGGTCACCCAAGCGAGTTAAGGCTTGGGTCCCAAACCTACTGGTCATTTCCTTTCAATGTGCAGGGTGTTCGTTATAGTGCTATCACAAACACCTGGATTGTTGATAGTGGGGCATTTAGGCACATGACAGGGAATCTGTCTCTCCTTTTCAATGTCAAACAAATTAAAGGGGGACATGCATCATTTGCTAGGAACAAAGGATGATACATCACAGCTCAAGGTGAAGTGGGAACCAGAAGTAAAGTTTGATAAGGTCAACTACATTCAATAACTACAAATAAATTGCTTTCAGTCTCCCAGATATGTGACAAAGGATTCAAAGTGGTCATTGACAACAAGAAGTGCTATGTATTGAAGAAGGATTACATTATCCCGGAGGATCAAATCTTAATGTCAGCTTCAAGATATAATGACTTATATGTCTTGGATCTTCATCAAAGCCTCCACAACCGATCATCAAGTTCAATGCTTCTTGTCAAAGGCAACAGAGAAGGACTCGATCTCCTGGCATAGGAGAATGGGACACATAAATCCATAGAAGATGAATCATCTGATCCAGAATGATTTAGTGAATGGAGTGAATGTCGAATGGAGTGAATGTCAAGAACTTTCAACTTCCGATTTCTGTGTAGCATGCAAGAAAGGTAAACAGACCAAGAAGTCTCATAAGGCAAAGAAAGTACATTCAATTGACCTGCCTCTCGAACTTCTAACATGGATCTGTTTGGTCCTATCAGTACCAAAAGCATCGCTGGTGATCTATAATGTTATGTAGTTACCGATGATTACTCAAGATTCTCTTGGGTAATGTTTTTGAAATCCAAATCAAAGACATTCGAATCCTTCAAACAGCCGGTGACTACATTGGAATCTCTCTAGAAGCTGAAAGTGAGACAAATTCGCTCAGACAACGGCACGAAGTTCAAGAACCAGTGGATGGAGGCATTCAAAGAGAAAGGAATTGTACACCAGTTCACATCTGCCTACACTCCATAAATGAACGGAGTTGCTGAACGAAAGAACATGAGCTTGATAGAGACAGCACGAACGATGCTAGCAGACTCGAAACTGCCTATCCAATTTTGGAATACGGCAGTTGCCAATGCATGTTATACCCCTCAATCGAGTCTTGGTGGTCAAACATCATGGTAAAACATGTTATGAGTTTCTCCAGCGACGTAAACCTAATCTGGAGTACTTCGACCATTTGGCGCACCATGTATGTTGCTGAAGAAAACTCGGTCAGCAGTGAGAAGGCTAAGAAGGGATTTTTCTAGGATACAATATACCAAACAAGCGAGTTTATAACAACTCAACTTGTTAGGTAGAAGTGTGGTGCAACGTTGACGTTCAGAGATACACCACCCCCTACTAGAAAGGGTCCTTCATTCTTCTTCGATTATGATGGATTCTTTAAGTCCTTCAATATCCCTATCTCCTCTACTGATAATGAGTTATCAACCAAAATAATGGTTGATGTCCTAAATACACTGTCACCAGACTCGATAACATTAGTTCCACTAAGTGAATCGTCGAGTTCCTTAGGGGGAGCACTTGATGTAAGTGACTCTTCCTCTAACGATGAAGAAGTGGAGACTGAAAAGGTGGACCAGGAGGAACAGGTTCCCGCTACTGCAAGTACACAGCAACAGATGTTGATGTCTCAGACAATTCGGAACCTCAAACTCCAACAGCTACAGATACTAACCCGGGAATTCAAAAACTGGATCAGGAAGTAGTTGTTCCCTCCACTCCCGGATCACAGATACACATTTATCATCCTCTGGACAACATCATAGGGGATGTACAATCGGGAGTTCAGACAATAAATCAGCTATACTCAGCTGATTATGCTCTGTCATGGAAAAAGGTTATCTTCATGATGGTGCATATCAATGTTTTGTGTCTCAATTTGAGCCAAAATATGTTAGTGAATCCTTAAGCGATGAGGCCTGGTTAGTGCCATGTAGGAAGAACTCCTATAGTTCAAGAAGCTAGGAGTATGGACACTGGTGGATAGACAAAAGGTGCTAAAGTAATAGGCACTAAATGGTGTCTTGAAGTGCAAGAAAGATGACTAATGGGTCATAATCAGAAACAAGGCTCGACTTGTGGTTCAAATTTTTAGACAAGTCGAGGGAATGGATTACAATGAAGTGTTTGCACCCGTGGCTAGAATGGAAGCAATCCGTATCTTCCTAGCCTATGCATCTTACATGAAGATCAAAGTTTATCAACTAGATGTCAATAGTGTGTTCCTTCATAGGGAAATTCGTGAGACAGTGTATGTCAATCAACTCGAAGGATTTAAGGATCCTTATCATTGGGACAGATTTTACAAGGTGGATAAAGCTCTCTATGGGCTCCATCAAGCCGAGAGCATGTGGTATGAGAAACTCTTACTCATCTGGTGAAACACAGTTTTTTGCAGAGGAGTTATTGATTGTACACTGTTCATTAAATAAAAGGATGGTGACTTACTGCTCGTATAGATTTATGTTGATGACATAATCTTTGGTTCCAGAAATGAAGAGTTGTGTAAAGAATTTGAATCTGTCATGAAAGCATAATTTGAGATGAGTGCAATGGGGGAGATGAAGTTCTTCCTAGGATTACAGGTGGATCTGACACCAAAGGGAATTTTCCTACATCAGACTAAATATGTAGGGGACATCCTCAGTCGGTTTGACATGGAGAATGCTTTGGCTGCTGGAACTCCACTTGCCATGAACCACGATGTGGCACCTGACAAAAATGGTGATCTGGTTGATGCCATAATGTATAGAGGAATGATTGGATCCCTTATGTATCTCACAGCATCTCAACCGGATATCATGTATGTGACGTGTCTCTGCTCCAGATATCAAGCAAAACCGAAAGTCAACCAATTCATAGGTGTTAAACGGATTTTCTGTTATCTGAAAGGTACTCCAACACTCAGGTTGTGGTATCCTCATGATGATTTTGAGCTTACAGCGTATAGTGACTTGGATTATGGTGGCTGCAAAATGAATTACAAGTCAACATCAACAGGATGTCAGTTCTTTGGTAGACAGTTTGTCACCTGGCAGTGTAAGAAGCAGACCTCTGTTGCTCTGTCAACATGTGAAGCTAAATACGTTGCTGCTGCGCGTTGCTGTTCACAAATCATCTGGATTCAACATCAAATGCGCGACTACGGTTTGCAATTTTCTAACACTCCTATCTGTGTTGATAATTCTGCTGCTATAGCCGTAACAAAAAATCCTGTCCTACATCCTAAAACAAAACACATCGGTATTAAGTATCACTTTATATGTGATTGTTTTGAAAAGCAACTAATCGATATGGTTAAAATAAATACGGATTTTCAACGCGCCGACCTCTACACAAAATCATTTGATAAACTGAGTTTTTTATATCTATTAGAGGTTAATGGCGTGAAAAAGAAAATGATGTGATTTCAGAGGAAACAATGCCTAGTCCGACACTTTTTAATTTTATTTTTTTTATTTTCCTGTTTATTAAAATCCAAAAACACAAAAAATATTTTTGGTTTTAGAATTTTAGGGGAGAATAGATTAGATTAGTATGAAATTAGCTGCTTTATTTAATTACTTAAAAATGAGGGAGAAGGACAGCGTGGCTAAAAGGAAAATAATCAAATCTGTATATTGATTCAACGTTTATGGAAAATGATAGTACACAGGGAACAGATTGTTTGGGACTTCAAAAGAGTTTAACCGAATAAGATGCAAAATTCTAAGTATAATTCTGAAAAGTCTAAGCAAAATAAGAGGAAAAATGATAGTAAAACTAGTATACTACCAAGGTAACAATAGATGAGTAGACCTTGTTGGTGATTAAAATGCAAACTAAGTTGTTCAACTTACTGTGGGTTCCCATCTTATCCCTGGTTAACACAATCAACGCATTTCCAATAAGGGTTGAAGAGCAAAATAAACGCCACAAATGTGTGCGGACGACCATAAAAAATGAGCAAAGCACATGGAAAAATGCCAAATGCAATCAAGCTAATAACTTACGTTGTTAGTGCGTTATGTGCAAAAAGAAATAAATGCTCTAACAAGAAGATAGGTTGTGTGCCTCTCTGCTGTGCGGTGGCACTAACTTGAGGATAAGCAAATATTCTAGAATTCATCGTTGTTTGCGCCTCTCTGCTATGTGGTGGCACTGACCTAAGGCTTGGCATCTCTTTAAAAGCTCTTAGAATAGTTTCTTCTTGTCAAAATACCCGTAGACCGCTCAAAATCTCCTGAGGAACGTTGATTATATAAGCATGGGATCCATAAATGCTTGTTGAAATAATTAAACCTTAAATCTTCACCAATGTGTGTCAAAAATCTGTGTATGGATTTAAGAGGACAAACATACTAACAATCATCCTGAGCTGTAGTTTTTAAAAGTCAAAATCATTGTGTGCACCTTGTAGATCTAGTATGATTTCCTAAAATTGCTATTGACTCTCGATCAAAACAAGAATCTAGCATCAGAATAGTTTATTAAGTGTCCCAAATGATTCTGATATACCTGTATGATTCCATCATGAACTGTACCAGATATGATAAAAGAGAATTGACGTTGTGTTGTCCTGGAAGTAAAATCGATTAGAAGTACTCTAATAGGTTTACAATCCATCTCAAATCAAAAAAATACAAAATATGTCTAAGTTTTGTTTTTTTTATTTCTAGTTATTTTATTTATCAATTTTAGTCTTTTGGAAGGTAAAAGTCAGACTATGCATTTGAATTAAGTCTGTAAATCACTCATTAAAATGGTCACGTCTGAGGTGACCAATCGGGTTTTGAATTTAAAAGGATCACGTCTGAGGTGATCACATAAGCTTTAACTTAAAAGGATCACGTCTGAGGTGATCAAACAGTTTCTTTTCAAATTAAAAGATCATGTCTGAGATGATCATCACTCATAACATTTTATCTATAGTTAAAAGGCTAAGTGTTTGAAAGGTCATAAGATCAAACTCATAAGTATGAGCCATTCGCACAACTGGATCATAAGTATGGCCCAGTCGCATGATTGGATCATACGTATGAGCCCAATCACACGACTGAACCACAAGTATGGACCAGACATACGATTGGACCATAAGCATGGGTCAATCCACACGATTGGATCACAGAATGAACCAGTCACACGAATGAATGTGACCGACTAATTCAGTCGCACGACTAAAACCCAGTCGCATGACTGAACGTGAGCGATTGAGCCAGTCGCACGACTGAGTCCCAGTCACCTGAATGAAGAGTGCGAATAGGTCTAGTCGCCCTCCTGAAGATAAAATCAGTATAAATAGGTGAAGTCGGTCGCACATTTTCATCACCCTCGCTCCCAAATCGCCCGAAAGCAAACATACTCTGCCAAAATTTGATTTCTTTGATTTTGCACTGAGATTGTGTTACTAACGTGAACTCTCATCTTCTACAAGTACTTAGTGAATGAAATCGCACAAAATGTGTGGCGTAATCAAACCCTAACTATCCAATTTGATTAAAATCAAGAAATTGGTAAAAACTTTCAAATCGACCTCTTAAATCTGCATAATAGTTAAAATGAAGGACATACAGTGAAAGTTAGGGTCCTTGCGACCTAAAGAGTCTAAGCACAACGTTTAACATCAATTTTTGACCTAGATTCAAGGTTAGAGTGTCGAACAGAGAGTCAGGCAAATGGACACTACGAATGAACTTCAATCGCACGATTGAGCTGGGCGAATGACTCAATCGACCGAATGAACAAGGCGTATGAGCTCAATCGCACGATTGAACTCAGTCGCATGCTCAATCGCACGATTGAACTCAGCCGTATGCTCAATCCGGTTGAACTCAACTGAATGCTCTAATCGCCCGATTGAACTCAGCCGCGTGCTCAATCACTCGACTGAACTCAGTCGCATGCTCAATCGCACGACTGAACTCATTCGTATGGCTCAATCGCACGATTGAACTAGACTGATCTCAGAACAGTCTAAATTTCAAGTTTCTGTTATGGACAAATCTCATGTTTACGTGTCTTGTGTTACAGAAACATGGCAGATAGGTGGATCATCAACACCAAGCATAACATTTGTACTCACTTGGATGCCACCACTTCAAATGCTGCTGAGTTTGCTGGTATCATTGCATTTCTGAGGAGATCTAGGATCTACAGAGCTATATCTGCCCCATGCACACCCTACCGGTTTATACAGCAGGCCTTTTGGGAAGGCATCAGTTGAAAGATCTACTAAGCCTTACTGTATACACAACACCATTTTTGGCCAAGAGATTGAAGTCACTACAGCGGATCTTAGACGTGTACTAGACCTGGATGATGATGCTGCCTACCCAACCAGGTTACATTCTTTTACCGAGGGAATGTTTTCTACGAATGAAGTACACTAGGGACATCAAAGCAGGTGTGCTCAACAAAAGCAACCTATGTCCCTAGTTCAAGTACCTAGAACATGTCATTCTGAAGTGCATTGGTTCACGGAGGAGTGGATTTGATGATCTATCATACCAAATCCATAATGCTTACGTGGCACTGGTGCTGAATCACCCCTTCAGCTTCTCCAACATGATCTTTTCCTACATGGTCGAGAATCTTGAGGCCAAGGGTAAGGAGAGCTTTTGCATGTATCCAAGGTTATTGCAGATGATTATAGATGAGAAGCTCCCTCTACTGCCCAAGGAAAAGGATGACGCAATGATGTTAGAGGTGATGGATGACACCACTCTGAGAGGATGAAGGTGTATAGGGGGAGGCAGGTGAAACCCCCTGTCATACAATTGTTTGGGCATCTGGCCCAAGAGGATTATGTGGCGCCCGCTAGGAGGAAGTGGCGACACGAGGATAGTGACTTAGATTTTAAGCCTATTGTTCTACCCACCGATGACGATGACAGTGGTGATGGTGGAGATACAGGCCCCACCCAATCTAGGGCCACTGCCACTGACATATCATCTCCACCACCCACCCAGGGAGGAACTGAGACTGTTGGATTCCACCAAGACTTTCGTCCTGTTGAGGAGGAAGAGTCGAATGAGGAGCCTCTAGTGAGGACAGTGGCCAGCAAGGTTGTTGCCACTAAGCGGGGATAATGGCGGTTGGTGGACGCAAGGGCGAGTCTGGGGATGCTGCTACCAATGTCACTGATCCTTCATACATCCCGGACCAGCCCATGAGCCAAGGGGGAGCATCCTTTTCCAAGGAAATAGGAAGAAGAGGATGGCTCAGCCCCACAGCATGAAGGGGAAGAGAAGGAGGATTACACTGATCACCACCTCCCCCACCGCCACCACTACCTCTACCACACCTACAGCCACCACTATCTCTACCACACCTACCACCACCACTACCTCTACCACAGCCACCACTCCCACTGCCACTCCCACTACCACTACCACTACCATACTTCCTACCACCACCACCAAATCCATTCAACCACATCCCACTCACACTCCACCTCCCATATTCACCACATCCACCACTACTACTACCAGCCACCAAGCAGGTACCTCAACCCACCCTACCTTCACCACCGAACCCACTCTACCCTCCATCGAGGTAGAGGAACAACTATCCAACCTAAACTGGATGGTGATAAAGCTGCTAGCAGCCTATTAGCAAAGAGCTACACAGCTAAACCAGCTGATGGAGCTTAATGCTGCTTAAGCTCAGCAGATCACTCAACTTTAGGAGTAGAATGCTCATTTGGTCAAAAGGATTGAGGATCTGGAGGCAAAGAATAAGAAGATCATGCTAGGGCTGAAAGGATCAAAGGACGAGCCTCTAAAGATCAGGGTAGGTGAAGGTGATGATGATGATGATGATGATGACGATGATGATGATGAGTCTGGTGAAGAAGATGAAAGTGGTGATGAAGGGTCAAGGGATAAGAAGAGAGGTGATGATGATGATGATGATGATGAAGGTGAAGGTGTTGCTTCCGCCTCTACTCAAGGTCAAGAAAGGCGGACCAAGAGAGCACAAGATCAGGGAGCATCATCCTCAGCCCCTATAGTTGAAGAGTTGACAGATAAAGACAAAAGTAATGACTAGATGTTTATGTATTTGAAAACTTTTGTACTTGAATCTTGTATTACAGTTATGTAATTAATGTATATATTTATCTAATGTTTAGATGTCTTGATTAATTACTAATTGTTGATGTGTTAAATGTTTAAATCAATTAGATCAAACATCTCAGCAAGATGAATATGATATTGCTCCCATTCAGCAAATCAAGTCTCAATTCACAATGATTCTTGATTTGCAAGGGATTGTCAGACAGTCGGTGAGCTACACTCCCGCAGAAGGAGAAATCATACACGACCTGACCGATGAGCAACTTGCGGAGATGTTCAGGCTAAATCTTGATGAGCTGGTAAAAGATGCTCCTACAGTTGATGTGACAAGTGAGATGAGCTTAATGATGTCGACAAAATAGAGATTGAGGATGTCACAACTAAGCACTATCCAGAGTACACTGGCCGAGAGGGAAATGTGATCCCTGACTTGGGTGACACTCTCGGTAGTGCTACATTTGACAAACTGGATGAGATGGAGAAAGAAAAGGAAAAGAAGAAAGCACAGCCCAAGCCTCGGATGCAGAAGTTGATATAAAGAAGGCTGAATAGGTAGCTTGTTTTGCAGAGATGAAAGCCCAACGCGCATCGCTAAAGAAAAATGCCTACACAAAGATCTACAAAGTCAAAAGACATCAAAAAGTGTCAGGCAAGATTATCTCGTGGGCGTATTTTAAGGATCTAAATGTTTATGCAATAAAGAAGGAGAAGGGGATAGAGTACTTCAGATATCCACATGATCTGAAGACTCTCCCAAGTTTTGAGCTCAACCAACTGGCATGCTTAAATCTACTATATGCTGATCCTAGAAAGATGTCAGGTTGGTTTAAGGCTGCTCTAAAGAAGGATTACCACACCCATGGGTAAACTTCAGACCTCAACAACCGAAGAGGTACATTCGTAGGTCTGAAGTGGATCCCATATCTGGAAAGCCTAAAGTCATGTTGAAGTGGAGTCCCCCACACATAATATCCAAGATTCCCTTACGGGAAATGCCTCAGGACTTCACTCCACACTTCAAATGGTGGTACTATGATTGGAGGACGAGCGAAACGGTCATAGTTCTAAATAGAGAGGGAAAATGGAACTATCCGGGTATTTGACCCATTGTGGATTACAAACTTGTCTCCAAAAGATGTCTACACATTGTACAAGTAGCCACTATTCTATGATGCATAAGATATTGTACAAGCTCTCCGGTTCCAGAACGTTATACGACTCTGCTTTGCATTTGAAATACATGCAGGAGTCACAAGAGAGGAGAAGTACAAGAAATTTGAAGAACTTATGAAGAATGTCAGACAATAGATTAAACTAGGTCCATGGGGAAGTTTGTTGATACATATATGTACCTAGTTTATGAGCTTAATGTAAAAGTTTGTCATGTCTTACACATATGTAATGAATGAGTTGAATGAAATATAATATGTGGTTGATGCTATAATGTTTAATACTTCATTGTATTATTGTGTGTTGAATTATAATAAACTTAATATAGGTATGAGGTTGTTGTGCATAGTTCTTAGTCAATAATGATTGAGAAATGTGTTCAAACTTAGTCGTATGAGTCTTCATGCAAATGGACCATGCTAATGGACCATAAGTATGAATATCTCATGCTAATGGACCAGTCGTACGACTGAACCAGGAGACTAAATCAGTCGTACGATTGAGACATAAGATTGACTCAGTCGCACGACTGAACCTTCAGTCTTGAGTATGGATCAATCGCATGATTCAGTCGCATGACTGAACCATGCTAATTCGTGGAAAAACGAAACACTTAATAAAATTTCGACACATACTCATAACCTAGCCTTCCAGAGCGTCTAGAAACCTACTCCAAGTTCATAGTTCGTTCCTGATCGATTTCTAATCAATTCTTAACGTTTGTTTCATTATTTGATCGATCAGGTTGTCATTCTACTGATTGGATCGCCAATCAAATAGGATTCTGCACTATTTGATCTGGTTAAACGCATTATCAGTTAGTACTCCGTACGTACACGGTCCTAACAGGAACAAAAAGAGGCCTCACCCCGCACCCAAGGCAAATGTTTCCAAGGGCAAAGGGTACGTTAGGGGAAAGGGAAATGGAGTGGTAAGAGAGCTACCACCAAAACAAGCAGAGGAGAAGTAAAAGGTTGCTTCAAATGACCCATGCTTCAAGTGTGGGGAGATTGGACATTGGGTAAGAAATTTCCCAGTCCATCTAAAAAAGTTGCAAGCTAAGAGGGATGTCGGGGAAACCTCAGGTACAATTGTCATGATTCATATTTATCTAAATTTAATATCCTCTAACACATGGGTATTGGATACCAGATGTGGAACTCATATTTTCAACTTATTGTAGGGGTTCAAAAGAAGTAAGGACTTCAAGAAAGGGGATGTTAACCTCTACATGGGGAATGGGGCAAAAGTTCAAGTTGAACACCGAGGGGACTACATCTTAAAGCTTCCAAATGGTTTGGAAGCAATTTTAAATAATGTTTTGTATGCTCCTAGTTTGACTAGGAACATTATTTTAGTTTCCCAATTAAGACAATATGGTATTGAAAATGAAATTCATGTTTCTTTAAATGACATCTTTTATTTTAAAGTTATTCCTATCAATGGTATTTATGAATTGCTTCGTGAAAACACATTATATGATAGCTCATTGTACCAAACCACCACAAAAAGGATCAATTGGATTTGAGTGACACCTACCTTTGGCATTGCCGTCTTGGTCATATAAATAAGATGCGCATACAAACACTTCAAAAGAATGGTCTTTTAAAAGCACGTGAATATGATTCATTTCATGTATTTGAATCTTGTTTAGAAGGTAAAATGACTAAGGCACCTTTTAGTGGCAAATCCAAAAGGGCAAAAGATTTATTAGGTATCATACATTCGGATGTATGTGGTCCTTTTAAGCCAATGACTAGGTACAATGAAAGATACTTTATTACCTTTACCGACGACTATAGTCGATATGAGTATGTGTACTTGTTAAGACACAAAGATGAAGCTTTTGAAATGTTCAAAATCTTTCAGAATGAAGTAGAAAATCAACTCAACAAGTCAATAAAAATCTCCACACCGATAGAGGAGGTGAATACCTAAGTGATGCTTTTAGTAATCATCTTAGAAGTTGTGGGATTGTCTCACAACTATCTCCACCTGGAACACCATAACACAATAGTGTGTTCGAGAGGAGAAATCAAACTCTATTGGACATGGTTTGATCTATTATGGCTAGAATCCCATTGCCTCTATCATTTTGGGGTTTCGCTTTGCTCTCAACCGCCCGTATTTTGAATATGGCCCCAACCAAGAAACCTTTTGAAATATGGCATGGAAGAGTTCCATCACTATCATATTTAAAGGTATGGGGTTATGAGGCTTATGTTAAGACTCCCACCTCAAACAAGTTAGAAAGCCATTCCACTAAGTGTATCTTCATTGGATATCCTAGAGATTCTATGGGATATTATTTCTATGATCCATTAGAACAAAAGGAGTTTGTTGCCAAGAAGGCTGAGTTCTTAGAAGCTAAGTTCCTTACGGAAGGAACTAGTAGTAGAACAGTGGATCTTGAGGAGGATCAAGAACCAAAGATCGATACACGTTTGGTTGACACTAGCACTCAACATGAGAATGTTGAGGGTGATCAATAGTTGATCAATACACACAAAACATTTGCAAATCTAGAAGAACTAGTAATCCACCTGAAAGATATGGATTTTTTGTATATGGATGCTATGTGGTAGATTTTGATGAACCAACCACTTATCGTGATGCAATATCCAATTGGATTGTGACAAATGGCTTGAAGCAATGAACGTTGAGATGCCATCCATGTATGACAACCAAGTATGGGACTTGGTTGAACCACCTCTTAACTCCAAGTAGTTGGAAGTAAGTGGGTTTTAAAGAAGAAAACCGATATCCATGGAAACTTGGATACTTATAAATCTAGACTTGTAGCAAAAGGTTTCACTCAAACTCAAGGGGTTGATTATGATGAGACTTTCTCACTAGTTGCAATGCTAAAGTCTATTAGGATATTATTTGCCATAGCTGCTCAGTATGATTATGAGATTTGGCAAATGGATGTCAAAACCGCTTTTCTAAATGGATATCTTGAGGAAGATGTCTATATGGTTCAGCCTGTAGGTTTTGTCAATCAAAAACATCCTAACAAAGTATGCAAGTTAAAGAAATCAATCTATGGATTGAAACAAGCATCAAGAAGTTGGAATCACCGTTTTGATGAAGAGATAATCAAATTTGGGTTCATTAAAAACACTAACGAAGCATGTGTATATAAGAAGCTAGTGGGTGCATCATCACTTTCCTAGTATTGTATGTCGATGACATTCTACTATTTGGAAAAGAAATTCCAACCTTGCAAGGAACATCAACATACACAGTCAACATCATCATACAAGGCATCATACATACATAACATACATCATACATACCAACATGCATAAGCATCAATCATACATAATAACATGCCCATCATAACACCTATGACCTCAAAAGTCAGCTTACATGAACCCCCGGGGACCTCCCAAGTCAAAGCCTACATTTCACTTTTTCCCCAAAAAGTTAGAAAATATTCTAAGTGTTCATCCGTATTTCCCCTTTTCTTCATCCGCATTTCTTTTTGTTCATCCGCATTTCTTTTTGTTCATCCATATTTCCCCTTTTGTTCATCTGCATTTCTTTTTGTTCATCCGCATTTCTTTTTGTTCATCCACATTTCTTATTGTTCATCCGCATTTGTTCATCCGCATTGACTTTACTCATCCGCATTTGTCAATGCTCATCCGCATTTGTTCATCCACATTAACTTTGTTCATCCGCATTTGTTCAGTCGCATGAACTTACTCATCCGCATTCTTCATCCACATTAACTTTGTTCATCCGCATTAACTTTTTCATCCGCATTTCCTCAATCGTATGAACTTACTCATCCGCATTTGTTCATCCGCATCAAATTTGTTCATCCACATTAACTTTCTCATCCGCATTGACTTTCTCATCCGCATTGACTTTCTCATCCGCATTTGTCAATGCTCATCCGCATTTGTCAATTCTCATCCGCATTTGTCAACACTTAGGCAATTTTTCTAAACTTAGGTGTATGAACCACTGTTTGGGCGCATGAGCAGCCCAGGGCACACTTATCATCAGATTCAGTCCCTAAATCTATCATGTTCTAAGCTTAAATCTTACATTTTAAGCCTTAGAAACACAACCACAACATCAACAAGCATGAACATAGAACAAAATCACACCATACCCGCAACATACACACATTCAATCATACGGGTATGAAACCCTAGTTTTGTAAAAAGTTCACACATGCAATTCTAGCCCTAGAATCAGTTAAAACATGTAAAAGAGGGGTTCTAGAACTCACCTTTGCAGCTCTTAAGTATGGCTTCTTCCAAACTTGTTTGCAATTGAGTTCAACCACCTAGAAACCCACTAAAAACATACAATCAAACACACACAATACAAATGAGCATAAACCCAAGGACATAACCAGTTAAGAACACCATAAAACCATGAATTCTTACCTTGAATTCGAATTCTTTCTTCCTCTTCTTTCTAAAACTGAGAGTTTTAGTCCTTTTCTTTCTCTCTATAACAGATCCGAAGATTTGGGTGTGTAAGAAGAGAGTGGGCGGCCATGCCCACTTTACACCCACTTTTCCAACCTTTTGTCTTTTTTGACACTTTTTACCCATAACTTGGATAAAATATCTTTTTTCTTTTTCTTCACTTTATTCTTTCTTTATTTGACTTTAAAATAACCGGGTGTTACAAGTCCACCTCCCTTATATAGGTTTTGTCCCCGAAACCTGTTATTCCTCAAATAATTATGGGTAATGTTGCCTCATCTCTTTTTCGGTCTCCCACATAGACTTGGATCCCTTCCTGTGCTTCCATTATACACACACAAGAGGAACCACTTTATTCCTCAGCCTCTTCTCTTTTCGATCAATGATCGCCACTGGTTGCTCCACGTATTTGAGTCATTCATTTACTTCGATATCCTCCAGTGGAACAATCATATTCTCATCTGCTAGACACTTTCTCATATGAGATACATGGAATGTCGGGTGAATTCCACTTAACTCATCTAGTAACTCCAATCTATAAGCCACCTCTCCTACTCTATCAATGATTCAGAAAGGCCCTATGTATCTCGGGCTCAACTTGCCCCGCTTTCTGAACCGAAT
The DNA here is from genome assembly GCA_025506515.1 of Flaveria trinervia. NCBI lineage: Eukaryota > Viridiplantae > Streptophyta > Magnoliopsida > Asterales > Asteraceae > Flaveria > Flaveria trinervia. Next base: position 43,032,206 of record CM046449.1, read on the forward strand.
GATACCCTTCCAAGGTGAGACTTTCAACATAACCCTGTCACCCACCTGGAACTCAATCAGTCTACGTCGTTTATCAGCATACGACTTCTGTCTATCTTTGGCTGCCTTCATGAAGGCTTTGATCTTGTCAAGCTTCTCAATCGTAGCCTCAATTACCTCGATGCTTCCTAAATCTTTCTGACCAATATCACCCCAACACATGGGTGTTCGGCATCTCCTACCGTATAGCATCTCATAAGGGGGCATACCAATGCTGGCATGATAATTGTTGTTATATGAGAACTCAGCTAACGGTAAGTGGTCATCCTAACTTCCTCTGAAATCGATGACACATGCACGGAGCATATCCTCCAGCGTCTGAATGGTCCTTTCTGACTGACCATCTGTCTAAGGATGATAAGTCGTGCTAATATGTAACCTCGTTCCCATCGTATCATGGAATTTCTTCTAAAATTTAGATGTAAACTGGGTGTCATGATCAGACACAATAGACACCGGCACACCATGACGAGTTACAATCCCCTCAATGAAAAGATCTGCCAACCTCTTGGATGAATATGTCTCACGAATCGGTAGGAAGTGAGCACTCTTCATACCCGGCCATCAAACGAGCAGCTATCACCCATATGGCATCATACCCTCGTGCGGTACGCGGTAGCTTCGTAATGAAATCCATGGTGATATGTTCCCACTTCCACTCCGGTATATCCAAAGATTGGATCTTTCCATATGGCTTATGATGGTCCACCTTCACTTGCAAGCAAGTAAGGCACTTACTCACATACTCCACCATATCACGCTTCATACCCGCCCACCAATAGTCTTTCTTCATGTCTTGGTACATCTTCGTAGCACCAGGATGAATATAGTATCGAGTCTTATGAGCTCTGTCAATGATCTTCATACGTAGATCCCCAAAACGAGGAATCCACATTCGTCCAAATCAGGTTCTAACACCAAGTGTGTTTTCACCCAATTCCGCAACCAGACCTCTCATTCTTTCGAAGTTAAGATGATCTTCTTTCAATGCCTCATCTTGAAACTCTTTGACTTGCTTCATCACATCAGAGGTCATGATCAACTGGTCAGCTTTCACCCGAATCGGCTCGGGTCTCTCTTTTCGGCTAAGGGCATCTACCACCACGTTGGCTTTGCTCGGATGGTAGTGGATCTCGCAATCATAATCTTTTATAAGCTCCAACCATCTCCTTTGCCTTATGTTCAATTTTTCTGCTCAAAGAAGCACTATAGGCTCTTGTGGTCAGTGAATATAGTGCATTTCATCTCGTAAAGGTAGTGCCTCCAAATCTTTAATGCAAAGACCACGACTGCTAGCTCCAAGTCATGAGTAGGATAATTGACCTCATGAACCTTCAACTATCGGGATGCATAGGATATAACCTTTCCTCTCTGTATTAACACACACCCCAACCCCGAGTAGGAAGCATCAAAATAAACCACCAGATCTTCACTTCCATTGGGTAATGACAGAACAGGAGCTTGAGTCAACCTCACCTTAATTACTCGAATGCCTTCTCTTGAGTTTGATCCCATACGAACTTTACATCTTTTCGGGTCAACTTGGTTAGTGAGAAGCGATCTTAGAGAAGTCTTGAATGAATCTCCTGTAGTAGCCCGCCAAACCCAAGAAACTACGAATCTTGGATGGCGTCTTTGGAGACTTCCATTGCATCACTGCCTCCACCTTTGTCGGGTCCACCATAATCCCCTCGGGATTCACTACATGACCCAAAAACTAAACCTCATGCAACCAGAATGCGCATTTGCAGAATTTAGCATACAGTTTCTCCCTTCTCAACGTCTCCATCATGTCTCGAATGTGACCGGCATGCTCCTCTTTACTCTTAGAATAAATCAGGATATCATCGATAAACACAATCACTAATTTATCCAACATCGGGCAACACACTCTATTCATCAAGTCCATAAAAGCAGTTGCACGTTGGTCAAACCAAATGACATAACAAGGAACTCGTAGTGACCATAACGCATGCGAAAAGCTGTTTTAGGAATATCCTGCTCTTTCACCTTTAGCTGATGGTAGCCCGATCGAAGATCTATCCTTGAGAACCAACTGGCACCTTGAAGTTGATCAAACAAATCATCAATTCTCGGTAAGGGGTATCGGTTCTTTATCGTCAACTTATTCAGCTCACGGTAGTCAATACACATCCTCATACTACCGTCTTTCTTCTTCACGAATAAGACCGGAGCACCCCAAGGAGAGATACTCGGTCTAATAAACCCCTTATCAAGAAGCTCTTGCAATTGCTCCATCAATTCTTTCATCTCGGTAGGAGCCAACCAATACGTGCCTTGGCAACTGGTTGGCCACCTGGTATCAAATCAATCTGAAACTCGATCACTCGGTCAGGTGGCACTCCTGGTAAGTCTTCGGGAAATACATCTGGAAAGTCACACACAACCGAGACATCGGATAGCTGTGGTGTTGGTGTATCCCCATCCTTTACATAAGCCAAGTAGGCGCTACATCCACGCCTCATACACTTTCCCGCTACCGCCATCGCAATCACTTTCGGAATCATCGTGACTCGATCACCTTAAACCGTCACCGAACTCCCGTCAGGCGCTATCAAACGAATCATCATCTTGCGACACACAATGTTCACCTTGTAGTCCGCTAACTAATCCATCCCTAGGACTACATCAACCCGCCTACAGTCATCACGAATGGTCTGACCGGAAACTTATAATATTCTAGTTCCACGTCACAACCTTCGACCATCTCAAAAATTCTGGTAGACTTACCTATGGCGGTTTCTACATCAAAGGGCACGTCAACACTCCTACTACTAACAGGCGGTTTAGCACAGAAAGCAGCAGAAATAAAACTTTTACTAGCACCAGAATCGAATAACACAAAGGCTAAAGTTTGTCTACTAGAAACGTACCTGGCACAACATCAGGGTCCATCCTAGCCTCCTCCTGCGTCATCGTGAATGCTCTGGCACTTGCCCTCGATCCTTCACCCCAGTTTTCTTCACCCTAGAACCCTCAGCCCTCGGCTTCTTACAGTATCTACTCATATGACCCTCTCCACCACAATTAAAACATCGGACCGTACGACTGTCCTTTGCTATATTCCCCGTCTTCCCACATTTGCATCATAAGTTCAATCCCAACCTACATTCACCGATATGCTCTCTTCCACATTTACCACACGTCTTCGGTCCTGCACCAGATGTGACCACACGACGGTCATCTACCCATGCCTTCTTGTTACTCGACAAGATACCTCCTCGACCAAACCTTTTCCCACTCCAATTCGATCACCGCCACCTTTCTTGCTACCTTCGGCCACCACCACAGTTCTCTCATCATACAACCTCCCTGCCAGATCAACCGTCGACCTAAACGTGCTCGATCGGGCAGCGATCATGTGCCTGTGGATATCCGCTGGCAAGCCCTGAATATACCTCTTGATCTTTCATGATAGAGGCGTCACCTGATCCGGCACCAGCCGTGCCATTTCATTGAATTTGGTGGCGTATTGTTGATGTGTCATGGTTCCTGCCTCTAGCTGCAGGAATTCCCTTTCCACCTTATCCATCTCACGGTGAGGATAGAACTCCTCAATCACCAGCCTCTTCAACTCTGGCCATCTAATTCTTCTGATAGCCCGACTACCCTCAACTTGGACAATATTGTCCCACCAACACAAAGCTGAGTCCACGAATGAGTGGGCAGCAAATTTCACATTCTGGTCTTCTCGGCACTCGCTGATATTCAGAACAGCTTCCATTTCTCTCACTCATTGGTAAGCAGTAGCAGCAATGCCATTACCATCAAAAGTAGGGGGCTTCACCTTTGAATTGCCCCGTAGTTAGAGCCTCGTGCCGCCTTCGGCGTAGGCTCTTCTTCTTCCTCTTCTTCTTCGTCATCAGATAGAATCTTCTCAGTCTCGGGCTATCTTCTTTCGCCGTAGGTCTACTTCTTTCCTTCCTTTCTCCTTCTCTCACACCCATAATAACTTCGGTCACCACAGACGGTAAGATTGTCTGCATGACCTGATGCACCTCTTCAACAACAGCCTCTTTCACTGAGGCCTTTAAGTTAGCACCCTCTCTGGATGAGGGTTCTTTTGTTCTTCATGAACCACCTTTTGGGCTCTAGGCCTTCCTCTCGTAGCCCGTGGTTTAGCACCACAACCTCCACCACGTGAAGCTTTCGATGATCTACCACCGGCCATCCTCAACACACACTGAAAGATTTAAACACCAACACGATCATTCAAGGGAATAGCTCAGTTTATGTCAAGTATAGTAAGTCCCTAATTACAGTGGCCAGTTATGATTAGCCACTTACTTTACTCTTCATACCCTAAGCATTCCTTATCCTGACTACATCAATATCTAAATCTACAAGAGCACACAAACCACATCACATGTGAACATAATATTGGTTAATCGTTAAGAAAATACCTAATGGCATATAGCTACTCGGATTGGCATCCCTTCCTTTCCGTCCTATTTTCAGTTTAAGTTTACGTTTATTTTGAAAATTTACCCGTTTCATATAGCTTTGTCTCTGATGCCAACTTGTAAGGCCCCGTTCCCGGGACGCTCACAGCTAGCCAATCATTGCACATAAACATATATTTATATTTATACTTCATAAAACATCACAGCGGAACATTAAAATAACTTTCATTTCATTATAACGCTTTTGCAAGTTAATACCATCATTCATTTCAAAACATCATTCATTCGCATTACAATGCAAAAACATTACACAGAAGAATGCCATCCAAAAGAGCCAAGTAGCCGCCCCGTGCGATCCTCAGCAATTTTACCTGCCAACTAGAAAATGCACAAAAAGTCAGCGTTGTTAAGTGAGTTCTAGTTTTATCATAAAACAACTTTACTTTCATTAAAACCGTTCTTTACTTTTGCATGTGATCACACATCATACGTACACATAGATAATGTCATTATTATATTCATCATTCATTCATTAACTTCCATTCATTCATGATTTCTTACTTTCATTCATACGTTCATCATTACTTCTTTTCATTCCATCAAAAACCATGAACTTTACCTTATCGTTATGCATAAAGCTGGTACTGGGCCGGGGTCAATCATAAACCCCCCGTCATGGCACACAGCAATCTGGCCACAGTACCTAGGGTAAATTCAGGTGTACCATTGTCATGTGCTATACTCACCGTCATGCATAAAGCTGATGCTGGGCCAGGTCTATCATAGACCCCCCATCATGGTGTACACCAGCCTGGCCACAGTATCTAGGGTAAGCGACAAATGTTCTATACAAATGGTCGGTCATGAAGACGGACCCTAGTGTGTATCCTTCTAGGGTAGCTAACCCACACACCGTTGGACTAACACCCTTCATTGGGCGTGTTCCCACATACAAGGCTTGCAAGACTTACTTTACTTTTCTTCATTCATTAATGCATGCATTCATTCATCATGTTCCTCTTTTCATTATCTTCCACTTTACGTTACATAATACTTTCATTTCATTCATTAACATTCAACGTAAAGCCACGGGAAAATAAACATACAATGCAAGGAACATAAACATACACAGTCAACATCATCATACAAGGCATCATACATACATAACATACATCATACATACCAACATGCATAAGCATCAATCATACATCATAACATGCCCATCATAACACCTATGACCTCAAAAGTCAACTTACATGAACCCCCGGGGACCTCCTAAGTCAAAGCCTACATTTCACTTTTTCCCTAAAAAGTTAGAAAATATTCTAAGTGTTCATCGGCATTTCCCCTTTTGTTCGTCCACATTTCTTTTTGTTCATCCGCATTTCCCCTTTTGTTCATCTGCATTTCTTTTTGTTCATCCGCATTTCTTTTTGTTCATCCATATTTCTTTTTGTTCATCAGCATTTCTTATTGTTCATCCGCATTGACTTTACTCATCCGCATTTGTCAATGCTCATCCGCATATGTTCATCCACGTTAACTTTGTTCATCCGCATTTGTTCAGTCGCATGAACTTACTCATCCGCATTAACTTTGTTCATCCGCATTTCCTCAGTCGCGTGAACTTTCTCATCCGCATTGACTTTCTCAGCCGCATTTACTTTCTCATCCGCATTTGACTTTCTCATCCGCATTTGTCAATGCTCATCCGCATTTATCAATTCTCATCTGCATTTGTCAACACTTAAGCAGTTTTTCTAAACTTAGGTGTATGAACCACTGTTTGGGCGCATGAGCAGCCTAGGGCACACTTATCATCAGATTTAGTCCCTAAATCTATCATGTTCTAAGCTTAAATCTTACATTCTAGGCCTTAGAAACACAACCATAAGATCAACAAGCATGAACATAGAACAAAATCACACCATACCTACAACATACACACATTCAATCATACGGGTATGAAACCCTAGTTTTGTAAAAAGTTCATACATGCAATTCCAGCCCTAGAATCAATTAAAACATGTAAAAAGGGGTTCTAGAACTCACCTTTGCAGCTCTTAAGTATGGCTTCTTCCAAACTTGTTTGCAATTGAGTTCAACCACATAGAAACCCACTAAAAACATACAATCGAACACACACAACACACATGAGCATAAAATCGAGGACATAACAGGTTAAGAACACCATAAAACCATGAATTTTCACCTTGAATTCGAATTCTTTCTTAGTTTCAGTCATTTTCTTTCTCTCTGTAACAGATCCGAAGATTTGGGTGTGTAAGAAGAGAGTGGGCGGCCATGCCCACTTTTCCAACCTTTTGTCTTTTTTGACACTTTTTACCCCTTAACTTTGGTAAAATATCTTTTCTTTCTCAAATTTGAGTACACCATTAGTTACCATTCCTTCACCAATTATTTTACCTCCCTTCATATCCCCGCCAAATGCCACATATGAGGCATTTTTATGCTTGAAATCATGGAGAAGAGAACAGTTTCCTATCATATGCCATGAACAAACACTGTCAACATACCATTTGTTGTCAGCTCTCCATGATTGTTCCTGCACATAGAAAGAAATCAATTAGAATTGACAACCCAAGCCTTAATGATCTTGGGTTTACCAGCAGTGTCTAAAATTGTTACTCCTTCTTGAATCAGTCTTGAAGTTTCAGTATTAATTTTAGTTTTAATTGATTCATGGTGTTGTTTGTGGTGAGGATGATTCTGTTGAAGATGAGATTGTTGAACTTGGTTCTAGTTTCTCAATCTATTCTTCATTCACCTTATCTTTGTTAGTTAACAGCCTTGGTTTTGATAATGAACCTTTATTGTTAAAAGTTACATTATATTTTGATTTTGAATGAGGTACATGAGTTCCCTTTTCAAAATTATCAAAGAAAGCATCATCGGCATTTGTTTCTTTTTCAGTCAAATCCACCTTTTTGTGAGGTGTTTTGGATTGTTGAAATGTTGTTCTTTTCTTCAAAGGTTAAACATCAGTAGATGTTATCTCCTTTGGTTTTGGCTTTTGTGTATGTTGCTGCTTCTTTGTTTTTTATGCTTCTTGACCATCAGTGGATTGAGAGTCTGATTCAGCTTTATCAGATTATTCTGCTCTATGCTCTTGGTCTTATTCTATTTGTTGAAATAACATTCCTAAGTTGAATGGTATTTTTGTTATAAATTGCGTAATGTTTGTTGAAGTATCAATTAGATGTCATGTGATTGTTCATATTGCAAATAAAACAATAACTACTGAAGTAACAATCTTCAGTATTGTGGTTTTTCATATCACACCATTTGCAATACATTTCCTCTGATTTTTTGTCAGAATCAATCACTTTCTTCTTCTTTGTAAGCTTTTGATGCTTTAAATCTTTTCCATGGTTTCTTGTTTACCATTTGCTGATTTCTTATGCTTGAGATTCATCACTTTTTGGATTAATTTGTTGGTTGTTGCTTTTATCTTCCGCATATCTTCTACTGATTCAATAGATTTGGTTTTCCGTAGATCTGCTACTGAAGAAGGTTTCTTCTTTTGCAGAAGATCTGCTCAGTGTTTCTTTTTTCCCTTTTTTACAGAATATGTGTGTACTTTCTCAGTAGATGTACACTTCTCAATTACTTCATTTGAAGGTTTTTGTTGCTGATGTAGTACTTGGAGACCTTCATTTAGCTAAGCTATTCTCTTTCATATATTCTTTAACATGTTTCTTGGTTTTGGAGGATATGGCAACTTTGTTTCTTCAAGAACTTTGGGAATGATTGTTTCAAAAGCAACATTCTTACCAATGTCCAGTTCATCATCATCATGTTCATCAGAATCATCAAAGTCATCACACTCATCAAAGTCAAATTCTGAGTCATTTTGTTTAATATTTCTAATTCAAAAGACTCAATTTCACTCAACTCAGTTTCATTGTTATTAACTTGTTGATTAAGTTTTGTTTCAAACTTGGTGCATGGCACAAAATGATTTGACAAGTTGTTTGTCATTGTTTCAGGTAAAGTTGTATAATTATCATTCATAGGAGGTGCAAGAGCATTATATCCCAACCCACACCTGTTCTTTGATTCATTATAAGAGTTCAATAATTTCTCATATTGCTGAGATGAAAGTTGAAACTTCTAAAGTTTCACTTCAGTTGATGCATGATCAGCCATGGATTCAGTTAAGTAAGTTGTCAGATGCTCAACTTGTGCTTTTAGACTATAATTTTCTAAGACAAGTTTATCTAAATCCTTTTGTAAAGAGTTAACTTTGATTTGATATAACTTATGTTCTCTTACATGAGATTCCTTCAAAATCATTGTTTCTTTCACTTTATCAGCCAGTTGTTAAGCATGGACTCTATATCTTTCAACTTCCTTAACACATACCGATGAACATAGTCTATCTCTTACCTCTCTAGCCATGGGTGGAACTTTGTTCTCCATGTGAGCCATTAAAGCTTGATTCACTTCCAAGACTTCCTTCTCATACATGCTCCAGTCACAGGTTCCATCTTGTAGTATGATCAGCACAAATTCTTTGGAGTTACTAGGTCCTGTTGATGCATTTGTGGCTGGTGGGGATGAGTTGGTTAGTTGTGGTTGTCTAAAAGATCTTTGAGATGTTACTAGTTGATGAGATTGATGTTGATGAGACTGATGTTGTTGATGTTGTCTCAAGTCAGGACTTGATTGTTGATTACATTCTATAGTGAAATGTAAATAGAGATTACATTTGAAACATCTTACCTTTGACTTATCAACACCAATCTTTGATGTTTTACTTGCTGCAACCAATTTTTTGTTTCTTCTTAGGTATTGTTTGGCTCTATAAGCAATCATTGCCATTTGACATTGTAGATCCATCTCCTCTACTACATCTAGATGAAATTCTTCCATGTCTTGCTCACAGATGTTGGCAGAGGTTAAAGTGCTTCCCAGGTAAGCTTGAAAACTTGAACTTAAAGCTGCAAAGGCTGCCTTTTGTTCTTCAAAGTCCAGAATCACAATGATAGACTCTACTTGGTTATTGTTTGATGAGGACTTTGCTGATGATGTAGATGCATCTCTTCTATCATCAGTTCTTCCTTTATCTTTTCCTGAATTATTTTGAGAAGATTTCTTTGAAGGTTTTGATGCATAGAAGCTTACTTCTTCTTCATCTTCACTCAAAGTACAAGAGTTATCACTATCATTGTTGGAAATAAAGGCACTTCCAGCACTTTTTGTTTCTTTAAAGTGATAGGGTGAGACATGTGTTCTCACACTTTTGTTTCCTGAGTTTTCATCCATTTCAAGAGCCTCAAGTTTAACTACCAATGTATCTAAACCAGTTGCTTTGAGGTCAATGGTGTTCTTGAACATGGACACAGTTTGCTTCCAACTTTTAGGCAAAGTATGAAGCATCTTTTTGTTTAATTTCTCATTTGTATATTTCAACTCCAAGATGTTTATCTTTGTTACAAGTTGTATGAATCTATGGAGTTGTTAAGGAATTGATTCATCCTCAATATGATGAAAGGTTTCATATTGTGAATGAAGGGTGTCCTTCCTAATGCTTCTTATTTCATCACTCCCTTCATAGAGTGTATGAAGTATCTTTAACAAGGAATTTGTTGTTTTATAATTCTCACATATGATTAATATTTCTTCAGGTAAAGCCATACTAAGCAAACTGTATGCTTTAATATCAACTTTGATCTTCTTAATATCATTAGGTGACAGATCTTTTGTACTTATAGGTTGATTATTGTCATTATAATCCGGCCCAAGAGTGGGTGGAATATATGGACCTTCAGTTATTGATACCCATAAGTCAGAATCAGTATAATTCACATAATTCCTGAACTTGATTTTACAAGATTTAAAATCCGCTTTTGTTTCCAAACTTTAGAGGTTGGTATGATGATACAAAAAAATTATAGTTAAAGTCTAAGAATTTAACTATTACAGAGTTTCTTTTAAGTAATGAACTAATTAGTGACAAAACTTAATTAATAATAATTAAGCGATTATGGTCACAAATCAGTTAATCCTTTTAATGATAATTAATTATCAAATCAAGGATTTTGTTAATGTATTTGTTCAATTTAATTTGAACAATTGATGAATGTCAATCAATAACCCAGATCTACTATTCAATTGATGTGAATATTGATCTAAGTTAATCGAGCAGTGAAACAGTACTCGCTGAAAGACAATTCATTGTTTTTTTAATGTTTAAAAAGAAATCGATTCACACTAAAACGATTTGCTCAAAAATAGTAGATCTAATCAGCAAAAACTAACAAATCTAATGAAACAAGTAGACAATTAACACTTCTAACACCGATAGATCAATCGATCTAAATCAATGAGCACTTGGCTCTAATACTACCTGTGGATCCTAGGATCATAATCATGAATTATCAGTGTTAGAATAGAATCAAGTTAATGATTGCGGACTGAAAATTAACCTTGTTTAATTGTTTTATAAATAAATATCAAATAGAACAAATGTTGATTATGACGAATACAATGATACAAGCACAATAAATAAGCAAACACGATTTGATTTAAACGTATTTCATTAAAAACTGAATACATATGAATAAATGATGAATGTTATAAACAATAATTGCTTTGAATGTGTTGTTGTTGGTGATGTATTGATGTAATGGCTGCTAGGGTTTGTGTTTGATTAATTGTGTGAATCGATATGATGTTTTTATGTTTGCCGTTTGGTTGGCCGTCCTGCTTGATGTGAAACCAAGGACTCATATTTATAGACATATTGATTATGTTAAGGAAACACCAAATCTCTTGGGATTTGAAATTGTATTGTTGACTTGTTGACTTGTAACACTTGTATTGTTTAAATACAAGTGTTTGGACTCCGCAGCTGGATTGTCTTCCGCATGTGATTGCACATCTGCATGAGTTTACTCTTCCGCAGGAGTCTTCACTTGAACTCTTTACTCGCATCCTTCTCTTGAACTCCAGAGCTGGTTGTTCATCTGCAGAAGATCTTCGGATGATTTGTCTTGTAAGAAACATATCTACGAAAAAACAAAAATTTTCATCCGTAGATGTTTCTTACACTTAGTCAATTTCACAAATTGATTAAGTATAATGTTTTACCTGCCATCATACACATAAATCACACACATATAGGTTAACCTATATACATAAAACATACATTCAAATAATGAATTAAAAATATTCATTACAAGTTTTGATTAAAGTTCTAAGCCTATTCAAAAGTATCTAGACCTATTGTTTCTAGATCTAACATACATGGAGTCTAATCATGCAATCTTACTAAGTAGGGGCATCAGATTCACACGTGTGTATGATGATCATCATCACATTAAACAACAAGATTCATGTCAATAAACATACCCAATAATGATCAATTACAATCCTAAACATGATTCCCTAGTCATTTAACATAATTCATCATTATGCATAGTCATTAAGAACCTAAATTTCCTAAATGATCAGTCAAGCATTACAACTCAATAAACACTGCACCACATTATACATCATTAACAAGCATTCTAACATGATCCTAGCATCATAACCATGCCCAAATTACCATATCCAATGTTCTACATAAATAAAGTTTTCATTTTGGGAAAGTAATGCCCAAACCCAATCTAACAACCAATTCATTCACGAATTTATCAATTTTATACCTAATCAAGTTCATGACATTAATCTAAACATTACAAACAACGTCCGTTCATCATAATTATCAAATCTCAAACACAAAAGTTAATACTTATAGTAAGGTAAATAACACCTCAATTCCATGAATTTCTTACATAATCCATGTAAACTATCATAAAAACAATACAACTAACATCACACAATCATCAAATCATGAATTCCATGAAGAAAAAGTTTCTAGTTTAGGCAATGTATAAACTACATGATCAATTAATGGATTTCTTGCATAATCAACATAACCCAACATTCATACAACCTAATTAACATCATATCATCATCAAACAATCATCAATTTCAAATTTTCATTCATAATTTTCGAATTAGGGTTCATCAAGAATCAAAAACCATGAAAAACTTAATAAAACTTACCTTTACACGTGTAAAATCAAGAATTACACTAGCTAACAATGATGGAATGATCAAAGCTTCTTAGAAATCAAATAAAATTGCTTGTTCCTGGATCAATTTAGCAAAAATGGGGCCTTGGAATGATGGTTTTAGCCAAATGGAGGGTTTGGGGGCTAGGGTTGGGATTTTTCAACTTAACATAAATAGATTTTTCCATATAAACCCTCTTTTAATCAACTTTTGTAAAAGTTAATCTCCTTAGAATTTTTTTTAATAATCTCTAACTACAAACTACAAGTATTATTAATCAATAATAATAATAATCACAAACATTTTTCAACTAATTACAAACTCATGAAATATATATAACACGTAGGCACGTTATCAAGTAAAATTCACAAATAATACTTAAAATTCATAAATCACATAACCATGAACTAATTATCAACATTATTAATTAGATTATTAACTGTTTATCATATATAATTATAAGTAAGTCACCAACGCTCAACAACAACTAGTGTGTGCTCACAATACATGTATTACAAGACTTAACGGAACTAACGGAGTTTGGTAACAGAAATTTACACCATGTCACACATGGGAATGGAACAACAAATACAAAACATTAAACATCAGTTCTTGCATGAATAGTTTTGCCTTTGGTAACAACCTCCAATCCTATATGGTTGTGATTCACATACCTTCTAAACACACTCCAAAAGTTATTTAATTAGATCCTAGAAAAATGATAAATGAAAAACTAAACAATAACAAATGGATCAGTTGTATGTACTTTTAAACCGACACCAAAATAGAACACAAGACTACACAAATCAACCTTGAAATCGATCCTCTCCTCCACAAACTCTTTTATAACACTTCACTACTGTCTTCACATATTATTGCCCACCAAATCCAATCAAATCATTCCAAATGACAACTCTAAATCCAAAGAGTCCTTTATTATGCACCAAGACAATGATTCCAAAAGTAAAAGACCAACGGAGAACTCGTATTTACTTAATAAGAATCAAGACTCAGTTTGCAGTTGCCGAACGAATATTATTTCATGTCACTAATGAAATTCAAAGTATGATAAATGAATTAGAAGTTAAATCATTCTAAAATGACAAAGAATTTTATATTTCCTTGTATCTCATAAATAATTTAGAAACTACATATTTAAAACACCTATTTATTCGTGAAGGCTTAACAAAATGCATGAGAATGGAACAACAAATACAAAACACTAAACATCAATAGTTCTTGCATGAATAATTTTTAGTTTTGGTAATAACCTCCTATCCTATATGGTTGCGATTCTCATGCCTTCTTAACATACTCCTAAAATTATTTAATTAGATCCAAACAAAAAAATCAATGAAATTACACTAAACGATCACAAATGGACCATTTGAATCTACTTTTAAATCGAAACCAAAATCAAACTGAGACTACACAATTCAACCTTTAAATCGATCCTCTCTGTATGGTTTCATATAAGACTGATGCAACCCAAAACATCCAAAGTCTCTCCTGCATGCATGCACAAGTGTACTGAAGTAAAATGCTTTGGAAGTTTCACACTCTTCCTTAGAAAACATTCTAAGTGTGAAATCTTCTGAAGCTAAGACCAACATCTTTCGAAGCTAAACATGAAGTCTTTCGAAGCTTCAAAGACAAAGTCTTTCCAAGCCAACTCTTGAAGACAGATTTCTTCCAAAGACTTTTTAACACATGCTATTATATGATGTACCTTTATCAAAAAGCTAGACCCCCTTTCTACTGCAACATTGATAAGACACCAACTTTACATAAGTTGGTGAAAGGTCCATGCTTTTGGCAACTGTACATTGAGGTCTTGAGTCTATACTTTCTACTTTATTTACTTTTATCCTTTTTGTAATATATTAGGATGTGAGCTATGGCATGCCATAGTCACTAGTCAAAACGCAATCTGCCTTTTGACTCTACATTGATTTTCTTGTTGTCTAGATCATGTATCCAGCTGGCCTTCAAAGTATGGTCAGTTGTAGGTTGTAGTATAAGTATCTCTAGTCCTTGTATTTTATTATCATTGCTTTGTAAACACTTGTAAGGAACTAGAGAGAAATATACATCATCCTTGAAAACTAATTACATGTGTTCCAGTTCTGTCTCTTTATTACTTGTGTTTCTTAGCTCTCCTAAAAACTGGTTTTTCTAATTCCCCATTTGATCTATTAAGTGTTCTAAAGAACTCTCCTTATTCTAGCCACCAGCCTCTGCCTTTGGCACAACCTCTCAGGGACAGAACCCCTCTGAGCAAATGGTTGCTATCTTTCAAAACTCCTTACCTCTCATCACTCCAATCATTACTGAGATTATCCATAAAGCCATAGATGAGAGGATCTCCTTAAATCTACAAACCCTCATTGATGATGCTGTTCACAAATCTCTTTCCGCCTTTCAAGCCCCTGATCCCAATGCAACCAAAAAGGGGGAGACTACTAAGGCAGTGAAAGAAAAGAAAGGGAAAAGAGTTGATGATGAGACAGAACCTGAAAAAGAGAAGGAGGTGGAGAAAGAACTGATCTCAGAACAGCTGATCACCTACAAACGAAAGAAAAGTGCTGAGTCAAAAGCTAATGAAGAAAAATCCTTAGAAGATCTTGTCAAAGATGCTGATGAAGCTCACAGCAGATCCATGGATAAAATTATAGATCAGCTCTTTAGACATGGTCATGACAAAGCCACATTAGACTCTGAGATCAGAAGGCTGGAAATAGAAGAGATTCAAACAAGATGGGTTGGTTATAGTGTGTTGGAAAGGGAAAGATTGGAGATAATGATCAGATTCATTGCCAAATACCTTGGAAGATCATTAATAGAGATAAAGTCCTAGTCCAGAGACAGTATCTTGGAGATAACCAAGAATATCTGCTCTGCTGGAGGCTAAAATAAAGGGTTGATCATCGAAGCACCGGATGAAGCAGGTGCTGGGAAGAGAACTGAAATGGCAAAGCTCTCCAAAGCCAAACTCACCACCAAAATGCTAGATCAGTCTTCTCAAACTCCCACTCAAACACAACCCTCATCTCTAAAATCTCCCAAATCTATCCCTAAACCAAAGCCACCCATAACTCAACCCATAAAACCAATCCCTTTACCCCAAAAACCATCTCAAACCTTACCCAGTGATACACCCAGAAGGAGGAGAAGGGTGTTGAGGGTAGAAGAAGATGAAGAAGAGGACGATGATGAAGATTGTCTGCCAATCTCTGTTGTTCTTAACTTTAAAACTCCTGAGCACAGAAGTCAACAAGTAATTACACCTGACTTACAAATGCAGATGGTGAAGGTAAAGATTGAAGAAGCAGAACAGCAGAAGCAGCACGATGAGCAGTGTTAAGATCAGTGATCTACGTTTGATTGATTAGAGAGTATAGCAGCGGAATTCTAACAATGAATTAGCCAATTCACAAGAACAAAAAGATATTCAATGTAAGAACAAAAACGGTTATAGATAGGGAGAATTCTGCAGATATATTTCATTCAATATTCGCTTTCGTGGTAACGGAATGTCACGTTTACAATTAGGTCGACACCTCTTATATAAGAGATGTGACGTCTGCTGATGTCACTTGATAGTGACATCTAACAGAATTTATCACAAACTACTAATAGTTAACATAACTACTGAAGATGTCAAACAGCTAACATCTTCTTACAAAAATGCTAAGTGTTAACTATTATTATAACTACTGAAAAGAAACTACTGAAACAATAACAACCGAAGAACATACTCTTCAGTTGTTTTACAAATATTGAAACAAAGAAAACTACTGAAAGGTAAACCATCACAACTACTGAAGAAGACCTCTTCAGCTGTTGTGACAACGTCTGATACTTTGTCTTCAGCACTTGTGTCTTCACACTTTGTCTTCAGCACTTGTGTCTTCAGACTTTGTCTTCAGCACTTGTGTCTTCAGACTTTATCTTCAGCACTTGTGTCTTCAGACTTTGTCTTCAGCACTTGTGTCTTCAGACTTTGTCTTCAGCACTGTGTCTTCAGACTTTATCTTCAGCACTTGTGTCTTCAGACTTTGTCTTCAGCACTTGTGTCTTCAGACTTTGTCTTCAGCACTTGTGTCTTCAGATTTTGTCTTCAGCACTTGTGTCTTCAGACTTTGTAATCAGCTGTTGTCTTCAGCTGTTGTGGTCTTCAGTAGTTGTTGTGACGTCTGTGGGACTTAAAGGTTTTTCTGATCCAGCTCATTGGTTCTTTTAGTCCAACAAGCAGTTTCTTAAGATGGTTGACAAGGATTTCCTCAGTCCTCATCTATTCAAGAAATAAATAAACAAGCTCTGAGGCTGTACACTCTTAGACATACTTTTCAACATCAAAGAGAAAGAGTGCGGATTTGGCCAGACCCCAGGGTAAGTTCTAGAATCTAAGAAGAATATACCAAGTAGATATCATGGCCAAGTGAAGAAGACCTTGAATGCTGCAATTACGTTGGCCATGGTAGTCTCACCTGAGAAATCATTGAAGAATTCAAGAGAGCTCACAACCCCTCAATCTATTCTTGAGAACAAAATGATCAAGAGGGGTTGTATACAAAAGACTTGAAGATCTCAAAAAGAGTGAACTCTAGTTGTTGCTTGAAGGCTCTCACCTGATGAATTTGCTTACAGAGAGATATGTTGATACATGTATGTCCCTAGATCATGATATGAAATGTTATAGATCTTGTTTATCTGATTCGGATGTATTTGATATGATTAATGAAATGAAAGATTGTTTGTGATTTGTAATGTCTAATATTTCATTAATGAGTCGATATTGAATTGGTTAATTAGATTAGTGATTGTTTGAATGGTTACACATAATGTTTATTAATTAATACATTCAAACTTAATATAATGAAGTTCTCATGTGAATGGCCCATGCGAATGGACCACACACATGAATAACTTCATACGATTGACTCAGTCGCACGACTGAACCAGGAGACTAGATCAGTCGTATGATTGACACATAAGATTGCTCAGTCGTGCGGATGAATCAACGGTATGGTTCAATCGCACGACTGAATCATACTAATGGTTTAGTCGCACGAATGAACAATACTAACCTATAAATACAACCCAATTCGTGGAAAAATGAGAGCTTTCATTCTATTTCGACTCCAGACGTACCCTAGCCGTCCAGAAGCCTCCCAATTCATTCTCCAAGTTCATAGAACACATTAGATCGATTCCCAATTGATTCCTAACGTTAGTTTCAATTCTTTATTGATTCTTCATGTGTTCTCACTGATTGGATCGCCAATCAAATAGATTCCGCACTATTTGATGTGGTTTACACGCTAATCACTAGGTATTTCGTTCAAATACCAGGTCTTCACAATTGGTATCAGAGCTTTGGCTCTTGATTACGTGTGATTCAATCAAGATTGAAAAAAAGTTTGTGTTTTAGCACTAAAAACACAATCTTTTGTATCAAAAGTGATCTTGGACGTTCCCTGCTCATCAAAGTTTGGTTTCTACGGACTTAGGCGATTAGACCTTGCGAAATTTCGAATTTTTACGGCTAAAACACGTTTGACCTAGAAATTTTCGCAAAACAGCAGCTTCAGTCGCACGAGTGAGCCATTCGCACGACTGGACCTCACTCGCATTGCTCAGATGCACGATTGGACCTAGTCGCATCTCCATTCGTACGATTGAACCATTCGTTCGCAGTGTTCATACGCATCAGCTTCATTCGCACGATTGAACCGATCGCTTAGTTCAGCCGCACGATTTAACCAATTGCATTGTTCATTCGCACGGATAGCCCAATCGCATCCTTCAGTCACACCAGTTGACAGTTTGTTTTAGTAGACTTAAAGTTATTCGCCATGGAAGATCAAATGTCAGCATTTACTGCTGGGAAGGACTCTAGGATCCAGAACCTGCTGTTACTTGAGAGTGAGGTGGGTAATCATAATAAACCACCAAAGCTCTTAACATTAGATGAGTTTCCCCACTGGAAACCATGTTTTGAGATCTACCTCAATGGAGTGGATCCGAATCTATGGGAAGCTATCGAGATTGGGTATAGTACGCCGGTGGGAGCCGATGGAGTAAAGCTAACCTTAGGAGGGATGACAGACGCGCAGAAAGTTAAATATAATGCAGAGAAGAGGGTTTATGCATTGATTACACAGTCTATCCCTAAAGACATTTTCCACCAGTACTCAGAGAATAAGCAGTCCAAGAAACTATGGGATGAGCTGGAAAAGAGGTATGACGGGAATGCTTCATTGAAGGCAATCAAAGCTAAGGAGTTAAAGAAGGAATTCGATAACTTCTCATCGATGGGAAACGAGAGTTTGGACGATGTTATAGATAGATTCTACCATCTGATGAGTGAACTGCATACACATGGGGTGGCTACTACCATGGAAGAGAAAGTTACTAACTTTGCAGACGGATTGCCGGAAAAGTGGGCTTCATTCGTGTCTAACCTGAGACAGAATGGAATGCTGGCAAAGCTGGATATAAATGACTTCATTCTAAAGCTGCGAGAAGAAGCTCTTAGGATGAAGTACAGAGCTCAGAAGTCTTCACATACTCAGAATCCAGCTTTGTACAATGCCACGCCTCAAGCTAAGACATCTGGAGCACCTCTCCAGACTGTATTTGTGTCTAGCTCATCGGGTCCTTCACCTGCTTCTCCTTCAGGATCAGACACGTCGAGGTCTTCTTATACCCATCATATTGGATCTGAAACAAATGCTACTAGACTGAAGATCGAGAACCTCGGTAATGTGACTGTAGAAGTAGCTCGAGAACACATGGATCTTTTGGCTGCAGTGGTTCATTCTTATGATGGACTTGTTGCTGGGAAGATTGGAAACTGCCATCTAGCAGACGAGGACTATGAGCAGGTGGACGAAATGGAGCTTGAGAGAATGGACATAATGTGGGCCTTAGCTAGTGCTGTCCGGAGGGCGAAGAAGTTTGTGAAAAAGACCGGACAGAACTTGGTAGCTACTAAGGATACCACATTTGGCTTTGACAAGAGCAAAGTGACCTGCTTTAACTATGGAGAGAAGGGGCACTTCAAGAGAGAATGTGTTAAGCCAAAGAAGACGGGTAACGGGAACCCATTCTCGTCCTTCACTCGTCAAGACAAGCAAGCTACTAGTTCTACTTCATCAAGCAAGGATCCAAAAGCCTTGACTGCTCATGATGATGAAGGACAGGACTGGAGCTTTAGGTTTGTCTCTCTAGGGGAATCAAACATTGCAAGTGTAGAAGACATTAACGATGATTCCGCGAGTGAAGGAGATCTAGCAGTTGAGATAGCGATGTCAAATATTGAAGAGACAACTGCAACTGAGGTCAGCTACAAGCCTAAAGAGGAGACTACCACAGCAAAGACAGAAAAGACAGAATCACCAGAACTAGAGACATGATGCTGCGTTGATGGCTAACTCTTCTGAACCAACTCAGGTAAGTACCACTGACCAAATGTTTGTTAATCATGCTTGTTCTGATTTTAATACGTTTAGAAATAGCATAGATGAGAAATTCGCTAGGTTATTAGATCATAATGATAACTTAGTAAAAGAGTTGCAACTGTGCACTGAAGCTAATAGAGTATTAAAACAAAATGAGCATAGTTACAAAGAAAAGATAGACCTTTTGACTAAACAGCTTAGGGAAACCGAAGTAGTTGCATTTAACCAAGCTAATGACATTAGGTACTATCTAAACTCCCTAGAAGACACTAAGAAGCAAAAGGCAGTTCTAGAAGTAGAAGTAAACTCATTAAAACAGAAACTGCACAGTTGGACAAGTTCATCACACATAGTCCAACACTTAGTGAGAGAAAGAAACAACGGGGAGGGTTTGGGTTACAAAGTGGTTCCACCACCACCTGAGACCTTGATGAACACTAAGAGTAGACCAGAAAATAATAACCCCATCAAGGATTATGTGGTGTCTACTCCTCTTGTTAGAGATCCAGATTCCTCATGTTCATCTATTGAATCTGGAAACAAACAAAAGGAGGCCACTTCAAGGCAAAGGAAAGGGTAAATTGCTTGTGTTAATCTGGAAAAAGAATTTGAAAAGGTTAACTTAAAGTCAGGGTCAAACAGAGTCAAATCAGAACCTAAAAAGACTTCTAATGTTAATCTTTCACATGGTTTAAGTCAAAAACCAGTTAACCAAAAGGAAAAAGATGTTAAACATGTTAAAACAGTTAACTTTGTTAAAGAAGAGAAAACATCAAAAGAACCAGAGTCAAAACCTAAAGTGAGTGATGTTACTAGAGTGTCACACACGTCTCCACAAAGAAAGTTTAATCATAAAGTTGATAGCAGGTCGTGCTACAACTGTGGAGAGTGTGGACACATTGCTTCCTTGTCCTTACTATCAGACACCTAGAAAGAAGATTGAATTTCAGAATTCAAAACCTAGGTTATAAGAGGAGCTCTTTAACTCCACCTAGAAGAACTAGCAAACCTAATGTTCAATCCATCAGCCAGTCGAATGTTTATCACAAACATGCATTGCACAAATCTGGATTATGGAAAGAAAAATCATCCTCTGTGTCTAGTAATGATGACAAGAAGGAACCTGAGCTACCCTCACTCTCTAAGGGTCAATGGGTGGAATTCATGATGTGTGATGCCTCTGGGAAACCCAAGCCAGTAAAGGCTTGGGTTCCTAACCTAAACTAATCCTTTACATTGTATGTGCAGGGTGTTCGCTACAGTGCTGAAACTAACACGTGGATTGTAGACAGCGGAGCATCCAGGCACATGACAGGAAACAGGGCTCTTTTATCAAACGTAAGGCAAATAAAAGGAGGGCATGTTTCATTTGCTGGAAACAAGGGAGGCTATATCACAGCTCAGGGAGAAGTTGGAAATCAGAAAGTTAAGTTTGATAGGGTGAACTACGTCCAGCAACTTCAAAACAACTTACTTTCTGTTTCCCAAATCTGTGATAAAGGTTTTAAAGTCATATTCGACAACAAGAAGTGTTACGTCCTAAAGAAAGATTACGTGATTCCGGAGGACCAAGTGCTGATGACAGCTTCAAGATATAAAGACCTTTATGTTTTGGATCTCTCAACAGCTTCTACAATGAATCATGAAGTTCAGTGCTTTCTATCTAAAGCTACTGAGAAGGATTCCATCTCCTGGCATAGGAGAATGGGACACATTAGTCAAAGGAAGATGAATCACTTGATTCAGAAGGATCTTGTGAGAGGAGTTAACGTCAAGAATTTCCAACTTCCTGATTTTTGCGTAGCTTGCAAGAAAGGCAAACAGACGAAGAAGTCTCATAAGGAAAAGAAAGTTCATTCAATAGAACTCTCTCTTGACCTTCTTCACATGGATCTGTTTGGCCCATTCAGTACAAAGAGCCTTGTAGGCGACTTGTACTGTTTTGTGGTTACTGATGACTACTCAAGATTCTCTTGGGTAATGTTTCTAAAGTCCAAATCAGAAACATTTGAGTCATTCAAGAGTTAGTGACCACACTGGAATCTCTCTACAAGCTAAAGGTGAGACAAGTACGCTCAGACAACGGAACTGAATTCAAGAATTAGTGGATGGCGGATTACTGCAAGGAAAAGGGAATTGTGCATCAATTCACTTCTGCATACACGCCTCAGATGAATGGGTTGCTGAGAGAAAGAACAGAAGCTTGATAGAGACTGCACGGACTATGCTGGCAGACTCAAAACTGCCTATCCAATTTTGGAATGAGGCAGTAGCTAATGCATGTTATACACTGAATCGAGTTCTGATTGTCAAGCGCAGAAAGACATGTTACGAGCTACTACAAAGACGCAAACCGAATTTGGAGTATCTCGAACCATTTGGCGCGCCGTGCACACTTCTGAAGAAAACACTAGAAGGTAAATTCAGCGAGAAGGCGGATGAAGGAATCTTTCTAGGATACAACATACCGAACAAGAGGGTTACAACACTCAACGGGTCTAGTAGAAGTGTGGTGTAATGTTGACGTTCAGAGATATACCACACCACCTACTGGCAAAGGACCCGCCTACTTTTTGACTATGATGGATTCTTCAAGTCCTTCAACATCCCTCTCTCTCCCTGGGATGACGAGTTAGCTACACGGATGATGGATGATATCTTGGATACACCAACATCTAGCTCACAGGGAGAATCATCTACTCAGTCAGGGGGAGTAGTCGACGACAGTGACTCCTCTCTGAAGATGAAGCTGAAGAAGATGACCAGAACAGTCAGGAGGAACAGGTTCCAGTTCCTGAAAGTCCACAAGCATCTACCAGTGATGCACCTTCGACTTCGGAGCCTCAAACTCTAACTACCTCAGATGCAGAACCAAATGTTCATAATCTTGGCTCTGAGGTAGCTGTTCCTACTACTCCAGGATCACGTCTAAACGTCTATCATCCCTGGACAATGTCATTGGGGATGTCAGATCAGGAGTACAAACCCGAAATCAGCTGTACTCAGCTGATTATGCCTCTGTTATGGAAAAGGGTTACACTCATGATGGTGCTTATCGGTGTTTTGTCTCGCAGTTTGAGCCAAAATACGTAAGTGATGCATTAAACGATGAGGCATGGGTGAGTGCCATGCAAGAAGAACTTCTTCAATTCAAGAAGTTAGGAGTATGGACTCTGGTAGATAGACCTAAAGGTGCTAAAGTCATTGGCACCAAATGGGTCTTGAAATGCAAGAAGGATGACCAAGGGGTCATTATCAGGAACAAGGCTCGACTGGTTGTTCAGGGATTTCGCCAAGTCGAGGGGATTGACTACAATGAAGTGTTTGCACCAGTGGCAAGGATGGAAGCCATCCGTATCTTCCTTGCCTATGCATCGTATATGAAGATTAAGGTCTATCAATTAGATGTGAAGAGTGCATTCCTTCATGGGGAAATTAGAGAGACAGTCAACCTGAGGGATTTAAAGATCCTTATCAACGGGATAGAGTTTACAAACTCGACAAGGCTTTATACGGGCTTTATCAAGCTCCTAGAGACTGGTATGAGAAACTCTCAACTCATCTTGTGAAACACGGCTTTCGCAGGGGAGTTATTGACTGCACACTGTTCATCAGAGAAAAAGATGGAGACCTACTGCTAGTACAAATCTATGTCGATGACATAATCTTCGGTTCAACAAACGAAGAATTATGCAAAGAGTTTGAAGCAGTTATGAAGAAAGAATTTGAGATGAGTGCTATGGGGGAGATGAAGTTCTTTCTCGGGTTACAGGTGGATCAGACTCCAAATGGGATATTTCTACATCAGACCAAGTATGTAGGAGACATTCTCAGTCGTTTTGACATGGAGAATGCTTCTGCTGCTGGGACTCCACTTGCTACGAATCACGATATAGCACCTGATGACAATGGAGATCTTGTAGATGCCACAATGTACCAAGGAATGATTGGATCCCTCATGTATCTCACTGCCTCAAGACCTGATATCATGTATGCTACATGTTTATGTTCTAGATATCAGGCTAAGCCTAAGGTCAACCATCTGATCGGGGTCAAGAGGATATTTCATATCTGAAGGTACACCCACACTTGGGTTGTGGTATCCTCATGATGATGACTTTGAGCTCACGGCGTATAGTGACTCGGATTACGGGGGCTGCAAGATGAATTACAAGTCTACATCAGCAGGGTGTCAATTCTTTGGGAGAAGATTAGTTACCTGGCAGTGTAAGAAGCAGACATCGGTTGCATTGTCAACCTGTGAAGCCGAATACGTTGCTGCTGCAAGTTGCTTTTCACAAATCATCTGGATTCAACAGCAAATGCGGGATTACGGTTTAAAGTTGTCTTCTACTCCTATTTTTGTTGATAACTCTGCTGCAATTGCAGTAACTAAAAATCTGGTACAACATCCAAAGACCAAACACATCGGTATTAAATACCATTTCATAAGAGACTGTTGTGAAAAGAACTTAATAGATGTGGTAAAAATTAATACTATTTTCAACGCGCTGACCTCTATACTAAAGCCTTTGATAAACCACGTTTTCAATATTTGCTAGAGGTCAACGGCGTTAAAAAAAAGTGATGTTATTCCTGATGATGATCATGTGTAGTCCGATGTAGTTTAGTTAATTTTTCTTTTTTATTTTATTTTATTTGTTTATTTTAGTATGTTTAAATTAAACTCATGTTATTTTTCTATTTATTAAAATCCTAAAATAATTAAACCAGTTTTGATTTTAGTATTTTAGGGGGAGAATAAGTCAGCAAGTAACATTAAAAAAAAAACGTGGGAGAAGGAGTGGAAAGCTGATATAAGGTAGATCGTATCTGTGATACCGATTCAAACCCTTTGGAATATGATAGTACACAGGAACAAATCAAGAGGGACTTTAAAAATTAATTTAGAAAAGATGCAAAAATTCAAAGTATAAGTCTGTGTAGTCTAAGCAATATAAAAGGGAAGATGATAGAAAAACTGGTAACTCCTAAGGTAACACAACGAGAGTAGACCTAGAGGTTGCTAGACCACAATTGATATGTCGGTAGATTCAACACAATAGATGATTTGACCTGACTGGTGATCTCAAGATCAAACTAAGTTGTTCAACTGACTGTGGGCTTCCATCTTATCACTGGTTAACACAATCAACAATATTCCAATAAGGGGTAATGAGCATGTAAACGCCACAAATGTGTGCGGATGACCATAAATAGAGCAAAGCACGAAAAAATGAAAGAAAAATGCTATCAAGCTAATGACTTATGTTGTTGGTGCATTTTGTGCAAAATAAAATTAAGCTGCTCTAACAAGGAGATAGGTTGTGTGCCTCTCTGCTGTGCGATGGCACTGACCTGAGGATAAGCATAACCTAGATATTCTAGAATTCATTGTTGTTTTCGCCTCTCTGCTGTGCGATGGCACTGATCTGAGGATTGGCTTCTCTTTGAAAGCTCTAAGAATAGTCTCTCTTGTAAAAATACCCGTAGACCGCTCAAAAGCTCCTGAGGAATGTTGATTACCATATAAGTAGGGATCCACAAATGTTAGTTGAAATAATTAAACCTAAATCTATCACCAGTCTGTGTCAAAAGCCTGTGTATGGATTTAGGAGGACAAACATATTAACAATCATTATGGCTGCAATTCTTGAAAGTTCAAATCAATGTGGTAATCTAATAGTTCCAGTATGATTTCCTAAAAGTTTGTTAACGACTCTGGATGAAAACCAAGAATTGAGCATCAAAAGGTTTTGATAACAAGTCCCAAATGATTTGACTTGCCTGTGTGATTCCAAATTTGAATTGGTCCAGGTGTGGATTGAAGCTGCCTAGTCTGGAACCAAATCCAGTAGAAGTCTATCTTAGGATTTATCTCTCACAAAAAGTCAAAAACAAGTTTTATTTTTGTATTTAGTTCAAATTTCTAGTTAGTTAGCCATTTTAGTTTGTTTGTTCGTCAGACTATATCATGAAAATCAGTAAGGGATCAACTCACTAAAAGGGTCATGTCTGAGATGACCACATGTGTCTTCAAAGTTTAACAGGGTCACGTCTGAGGTGACTAATTGTGTAAAAGGATCACGTCTGAGGTGATCAAAAGTTTTTCAAGTTAAAATGATCATGTCTGAGATGATCAAATGCTCATAATGTTAATTTCAACAGGTTAAAAAGAGTTTAAGTGCTAAATGTTCATAAGTGTAACCCATTCGCATGACTGGATCATAAGTATGGACCACCATTGCGAATGAAATGGCACGAATGAGTCAGTCGACCGACTGAGACTCAATCGGCCAATGAATGCGACTGACTGGCCAATCGCACGACTGAGCCTCAATCGCCGATTGAACTGGGCGAATGAGGCCAGTCGGCTGATTGAACTCAGCTTCAGTATTTAAAGGGCCATAGTCGATCGCATTCCACTCATCACCTCAATCGCACCTAAAATCACACCAAGTATCGTTACTCTGCCAAAATTTCTCTAGACCTTGTTTTCACATTGCTGTTGATCTTCTGACGTTCGTTGACTTATATAAAGGTAGATGGCATTGATATCGCACCAAAAGCAGAAGAATGGAACCCAAATTTGTGATATTCGAGTGAAACAAGAACCGGACTGAAAAAATGTCCTAATAACCAACATAAACTAAGCAAAATGTTAAAATTAAGTTTAATAGGTTATTAGTGACTAAATGGCGAGTCTATTGAACCGGTAACCCATGTTAAATTACTTGTTTTGGTCAAGATTCAAACCACAGGCGACTGAACAGTGGGACAGGCGACTGGTCGTCTGGATGAACTCTAATCGCACGATTGAAACTTGCGATTGGATCAATCGGCCGAATGAACCATGCGAATGAGCTCAGTCGGCCGACTGAACCAATCGCAGACTCAATCAGCAGATTGAACTCAGTCGCATGTCTCATTCAACCGAACGCGCTCAGTCGCATGACAGAACAACTAACTGACTTCAGTCGCATGATTCATTCGCACGAATGAATCAGAATGAATTTAAACATTACACTTAGAACTGAATTTTGATGTATTATGTACTAATGGTTCTGTATCTTGTGTTTCAGGAAAATGGCTGATAGATGGTCCGTTAATCCAAAGCACAACACATGTGCTCACTTGGATCATACTACTCGGAACGGGGCCGAGTTCACAGAGATTATAGCTTTCCTTAGACGTTCCCGGATACATAAGGCTATATCTACACCTTGCACGCCCTACAGGTCATTACACCAGGCATTCTGGGAGAATGCCTCAGTTGATCGCTCTCGTGAGCCGTACAGTATACGGAGCTCCATTCTGGGTCATGATATCGAGGTTACTGCTATGATATCCAGAGAGTTCTTGAGTTTGGGGACGATACGAATCACCCCACCAGATTACATCCACTGACTGTGAGAGGCTGCTTCCTCAGGATCAAGTACGCTGGGAACATAAACTCGGGTGTGCTCAACAAGAGCAACCTGTGCCCCCAGTACAAGTACTTAGCGCATGTGATCCTAAAGTGCATTGCTTCGAGGAGGGGTGGGTTCGATGATCTATCAGACCAGATTCAGAATGCCTACGTGGCACGGGTGCTGAACCACCCTTTTAGCTTTTCGAGTATGATCTTCTCCTATTTGGTGGAGAACCTGGAGGCAAAGGGAAAGGAAGGATTTTGTATGTACCCCAGGTTTCTACAGCTGATCTTCAACGAGAAGCTGCCACTTCTTCCCAAGGAGAGTCATGATGCAGTTGCTTTGGAGATTATGGATGACACGACCTTGGGTCAGATGAGAGTGTATAGGGGCAAGCAAGTGAAGCCCCAGGTGAAGAGTTTGATTGGCCATTTGGCCAATGAGAGATATGTGGCACCGGGGAGACGCAAATGGCGTCATGATGACAGTGATTCTGATGACGAGAGGCTACTGCTCCCAGAGCATGACTCTGATGGTGACGACAGTGGGGACGCTGGGGATGATATGCCTACTCCACCGAGAGGCTCAGTTTCTGATGTTATACCTCCAATGTCCGCCCCAACTGGAGACATAGCCGAGTCTGCTGGTTTCCATCAGGATTTTGTTCCTGGTGAGGAGGAAGAGGAGTTGGAAGAGGAGCCCTTGACACGTACTGTGGGAAGCAAGGTTGTTCCCACAGAACATGGGCTAAGGGCGGTTGGTGAACGCCCAAGAGACTCGGGAGAGACAGCCACTGATCCTAGTTATGCACCAGAGTCAGCTAGCAGGGTTGTAGGGGGAGCATCCACCTCAACAAGAATGAGGAGGAAAAGGATGTCAGCCCCATGGTCAGAAGAAGAAGAAAAGACGACTCCCCTTCGTTACCACCACAGCCACCACCACTACCACTTCCACAGCCACACCATCCACCACCACAGCCACACCATCCACCACCACAGCCACCACAGCTACTACTATCACCACCACCCTCCCACCACTGTACAGATTCCATCTACCACCATATCTTTCACTCCCACATCACCTCCACTATTTCACAAACCCATCTTCACTACAGCCACCAGCACCACCACTACCCACCAAGCTGGATCCTCAGCCCATCCATCTCATACTTATGGATCACCTCTACCTCCAATTGGGGTAGAGGAATAGCTGTCTGTGCTCAACAGGATGGTGATGCGCCTATTAGCTGCAGATGAGGAGAAGGCGGCTCAGATCCGCCAGCTTGCTGATCTTACTACTGCTCAGCCTCACCAGATAGAAGAGCAGGCTCGAGTGATTGAGGAGCAGGCCCAACAGATGGCTGCTCAGAGCCATGAGATAGCCCAACTCCAAGCACATAGTGTCACATCAAACAAGAAGATAGAGGAGTTAGAGGAGGTGAAGAAGACGATCATGTTAAAGCTAAAGGGATCTAAGGAGGAGCCCTTGAAGATCAAAGAGGGAGACGGAGATGATGAAGATGATGATGAGGATGATGAGGATGAGATAGAAGAGGATGAGGGAACAGAAGAAGAAAGGACAGAGGAGAAGGATGATGATGATACAGTAGGAGGAGATGCAGTTGCATCGGCCTTTGCTTCAGGTCAAGAAAAGAGGTCTAAGAAGAATCAAGACCAACCAGCTTCTTCTTCTGCACCACCAAGTGACGAGACGATGATACAGGACAAAAGTAAAGATTAGATGTTTATGTATTTAATTACTTTTGTATTTGAATCATGTATTGAAACCTATGTATTAAATTTTTAAATTAAGTTTAATGCATTTATGTTTTGATTAATACTAATGGTTGATATGTTGAATGTGTAAATCAAACAGATCCAAATTACAAAGGGATGAGTTTGATGTTGCTCCCCTTTAGCAGGTCAAGACTCAGCTAACAATGATTCTTGATCTGCAAGGGATCGTAAGGAGATCGGTGAGTTATACCCCTGAAGAAGGGGAAATAATTCACAACCTATCAAACGAGCAACTCGCAGAGATCTTCAAGCTCAATCAGATGAGATAGTGAAGGATGCTCCGACATGCGACTCGACCAGTGACGAAGAGCTCAACGATGTTGATGAAATCGAGATTGAAGATGTCACTGCCAAGCACTACCCTCAGTACGCTGACAATGAGGGAAATGTGGTCCCCAATCTGGGTGAATCCCTCGTCGGTGATATTTAGGTGTTATGTTAGACAAGATGGAGCAAGAATCGGAGAAAGTAGAGGAAACGGCCCAAGCCTCAAATGATGATGTCGATATCCGAAAGGCTAAGTGGGCTGCGTGTTTTAAAGAAGTTAGAGCCCAACGCGCTGCACCGAAACAGGATGCCTACACCAAACTCTATAGAGTCAAGAAACATCATAAGGTGACTGGCAGGATCATAGCGTGGGCGTATTTTGAGGATCTTAACGTATATGCAGTTAAGAGGGAAAAGGGCATAGAGTACTTTAGATTCCCACATGATCTGAAGACTCTACCAGGTTTTGAGCTCAACCAGCTGGCCAAACTAAAGCTTTTGTATGCTGGCCCGAGGAAGATGTCAGGCTGGTTCGAGGTTGCCCTAAAGAAGGAGTACCACACCAGGTGGATTAACTTCAGACCCTAACAGCCTACAAGGTATATCAGAAGGTCTGAGGTTGATACCATTACTGGAAAGCCTAAGATAGTGTTGAAGTGGAGTCCTCCGCGCACAATGTCAAGAATCCCACTCAGGGAAATGCCACAGGACTTCACTCCACACTTTAAGTGGTGGTACTACGATTGGAGAACAGCTGAAGCGGTCATAGTCCTAAACAAAGAGGGCCAAATGGATACGATCAGGGTATTCGACCCAATGTGGCTTAACAACTTGTCAGCAAATGATGTCTACACACTATACAAGTGGCCACTGTTCTATGATACGCAAGATATTGTACAAGCCCTCCAGTTCCAAAATGTCATAAATCTCTGCTTCGCGTTTGAGATTCATGCGGGAGTCACAAAAGAGGAAAAGTACAAGAAATATGAGGAGGTGATGCAGAAAAAAAGACATTAGAGAGATCTAGATCCAAGGAGGAGTTTGTTGATACATGTATGTCCCTAGATCATGATATGAAATGTAATAGATCGTGTTTATCTGATTCGGATGTAATTTGATATGATTAATGAAATGAAAGTGATTGTTTGTGATTTGTAATGTCTAATAATTCATTAATGAGTCGATATTGAATTGGTTAATTAATTAGTGATTGTTTGAATGGTTACACATAATGTATTAATTAATACATTCAAACTTAACATAATGAAGTTCTCATGCGAATGGCCCATGCGAATGGACCACACACATGAATAACTTCATACGATTGACTCAGTCGCACGACTGAACCAGGAGACTGGATCAGTCGTATGATTGACACATAAGATTGGCTCAATCGCACCACTGAACACTCAGTCGTGCGGATGAATCAACCGTATGGTCCAATCGCACGACTGAATCATACTAATGGTTCAGTCGCAAGAATGAACAATACTAACCTATAAATACAACCCAATTCGTGGAAAAATGAGAGCTTTCATTCTATTTCGACTCCAGACGTACCCTAGC
Source organism: Flaveria trinervia (assembly GCA_025506515.1). Taxonomy (NCBI): domain Eukaryota; kingdom Viridiplantae; phylum Streptophyta; class Magnoliopsida; order Asterales; family Asteraceae; genus Flaveria; species Flaveria trinervia. Next base: position 43,063,261 of record CM046449.1, read on the forward strand.
CGTCCAGAAGCCTCCTAATTCGTTCTCCAAGTTCATAGAACACATTAGATCGATTCCCAATCGATTCCTAATGTTAGTTTCAATTCTTTATTGATTCTTCGTGTGTTCTCACTGATTGGATTGCCAATCAAATAGGATTCCGCACTATTTGATCTGGTTTACACGCTAATCACTAGGTATTTCATTCAAATACCAGGTCCTCACAAGATAACAACTGTGGAGTTGAAGAATGGAAAGACAGTGAGATACCTGTCTGAGTATTATGGCCCAGAGTCTCTTCGAGGGCGGGAGAAGCAGAAGAACTCACCAAGGAGGAACAAGTTGTTCTCCTTGAGGCCTATGCTAGTGAGTCTTACAGACTCATTAATGGGAATTAGGTTTCATGGTTGGGATAAGACTCTGTGTCCAGTTCCCCAAGACAGAGTTCCCTTCCATACTTAGCCAATCAAAAGATCAGAAACCTTTTCCTGGCCTGTGCTTAACGGATTACCTCTAAAGCTGATCAAGAGGGTGTTTCTGCCAAGAATAAGTGGGATCATCAATAAGTTTAGAGGTTTTGGCTGCATTGGTTCAGGGGGAGTTTGTTGGACCAAAAGAACCAATGAGCCTGATCAGAAAAACTTTTAAGTCCCACAGACATTGCAACTGCTGAAGAAGATCACAACAGCTGAAGACATCAGCTGATTACAAGGTCTGAAGACAAAGTCTGAAGACAAGATCTGAAGACTTCTACTGAAGACAGAGTCTGAAAGCAAAGACTGAAGACAAAGTCTAAAAGAAAAGTACTGAAGACAAAGTCTGAAAGAAAAGTACTGAAGACAAAGTCTAAAGCTATCAGCTGAAGACAAAGTCTGAAAGTAAAAGTCTGAAGAGCAAAGACTGAAGACAAAGACTGAAGACCAAAGTGATCAGTAGTTGTCACAACAGCTGAAGTTATCAACTTCAGTAGTTGTGATGGTTTCGTTTCAGTACTTGTAATTTACTTTCAGTAGTTATAGTTTCAGTAGTTGTAGTTCAGTAGTTTTATGTTTTTGTACTTAGCATTCTCTGATATGTAATCAGTTGTTGAGAACATTCTCAGTAGTTTGCATAGTTTCAGTAGTTTGTATAATTCTGTTAGATGTCATTATCAAGTGACATCAGCAAACATCACATTCCCTATATAAGGAATGTTGACCTAGTTGTAAAGTGTGACTTTCAGCCACCACGAAAGCATATTGATGAAATATTCCTTTGCAGAATTCTCTCTCTATAACCGTTTACTTTTCATTGAATATCATTTGTGTTCTTGCGAATTGTCTAATTCATTGTTCAAATTCCGCTGCGATCTACTCTAAATTAATCAAACTTAGATCACTGATCCTAACAGAACCCCTTGTCAAGCAACTCCTACAACTGCTCTATCAACTCTTTCATCTTAGTCGGAGCCAACCGATACGGTGCCTTAGCTACAGGTTGGGCACTCGGTATCAAGTCGATCTGGAACTCAATCTCACGATCAAGTGGCACTCCTAGTAAGTCTTCAGGAAACACATCTGGAAAGTTACACACCACCGGTACGTTAGTCAGTTATGGTGTTGGCGTATCCACATCCTTCACGTAGGCCAAGTACGCACTACATCCACGCATCATGCACTTTCCTGCCACCACCATCGAAACCACTTTCGGGATCGTCGTGACTTGATCACCATAAACCGTCACCGTATTCCCGTCAAGCGCTGTCAATCGAATTATCTTCTTGCAACACACAATGTTCGCCTCGTAGTCCACCAACCAATCCATTCCTAGGACTACGTCAAACCCGCCTAAGGTCATCACAAAGGGTCTAATAGGAAACTTGTGACCTTCTAGTTCCACATCACAACCTTTTATCATCTCGGAAATCCTGATAGACTTACCTACGGCAGTTCTACATCGAAGGGATTATCTATATTCTTACTACTAACAGGCAATTTAGCACAGAAAGCATCAAAAATAAAACTTTTACTAGCACCACAATCAATAACATAGAGGCTAAAGTTGATTTACTAGGAATGTACCTGACACAACATCGGGGTCAGTCCTAGCCTCCTCTTGTGTTATCGTGAATGCTCTGGCACTTGCCCTCTACCCTTCAGTCCCGATCGTCTTCTTCCCTGCACCGGAACTTTCAGCCTTTGGCTTCTTACAGTCCCTGCTCATGTGGCCCTCCTCGCCACAAGTATAACACCTCCTTACCCTGCAATTCTTTGCCACATGTCCGATCCTCCCACATTAGAAACAGACATTGGATCCCACTCTACATTCCCCGGTGTGCTCTCGTCCACACTTAACACACCTCCTGTTAGGATCAGTGATCTACGTTTGATTGATTAGAGAGTATAGCAGCGGAATTCTAACAATGAATAAGCCAATTCACAAGAACAAAGAGATATTCAATGTAAGAACAAAAATGGTTATAGACAGAGAATTCTGCAAATAATATTTCATCCAATATTCGCTTTCGTGGTAACAGAATGTCACAATTACAATTAGGTCAACACCTCTTATATAAGAGATGTGACGTCTGCTGATGTAACTTGATAGTGACATCTAACAGAATTTATTACAAACTACTGATAGTTAACACAACTACTGAAGATGTCAAACAACTGACATCTTCTTACAAAAATGCTAAGTGTTAACTAATATTACAACTACTAAAAAGAAACTACTGAAACTATAACAACTGAAGAACATACTCTTCAGTTGTTTTACAAATACTGAAACTAAGAAAACTACTGAAAGGTAAACCATCACAACAACTGAAGAATGCTTCTTCAGCTGTTGTAACAAACTTTGAAGGCTTCAGTACTTGTACTTGAGCTTCAGCTGTTGTCATCAGCTGATGTCTTCAGTCTTTATACTTCAGTTGTTGTACTTCAGTACTTTAGTCTTCAGCTGTTGAAGTCTTCAGCACTTTAGAACTTCAGCTGTTGTACTTCAGTACTTTAGTCTTCAGCTGTTGAAGTCTTCAGCACTTTAGATCTTCAGCTGTTGTTCTTCAGTACTTTAGTTCTTCAGCTGTTGTAGTCTTCAGACTTTGTCAAATAGCTGATCAAGTCTTCAGCAGTTGTTGTGATGTCTGTGGGACTTAGAGGTTTTTCTGATCAGGATCATTGGTTCTTTTGGTCCAACAAACTCCCCCTGAACCAATGCAGCCAAAACCTCTAAACTTATTAGAGTTTTCCCACTTATTATGGCAGAAATGTTGGTCTTTTTGTCTTCTAGATCAGCTCAGAAGCGACCCTTTTTTTTAAGCACCGGCCAGGGAAGAAGTCTCAAAGATTTGTTTGGCAAAGTATGAATGGGAACTCTGTTTTGGGGAATTGGACACAGAGTTGTTACCCCATTCATGAGATCTATTTCCCCATGATGAGTCTGTACGACTCTCTTGTGTAGGCCTCAAGGAAGGTGATTTGTTCTTCCATGGTTAGCTCTTCAGCACCTCCTTCAAACAAGGATTCAGGCCCATAATACTCAGACAGGTATTTGGCCTGTTTCCCATTCTTTAGCTCCACAGTTGTTATTATTCTGTAAGCAAACTCATCCGGGTGATTACCCTCTAGGAACAACTGGAGCTCATTTTTCCTGACTTCCTCAAGCCTCTTGTAAACTAACCCCTTTTTCACTATTTTGTTTTCCAGCATCTTCTGAGGGGTTAGATTAGCTTTATAGGCTTTCTTGAAGTCCTCTAGGATTTCCCAGGGTGAAACTACAAAGACCAGAGAGATCACTTCATCTACGATCTTTTTCACCTAGCCAATGTATCTCTGAGGTATGTTTTTCTTATGAATTCTGTGAGACACCCTGGGATCACGCCAAATCCTCACTCTTTCCTTTTGATATTGAAAGGTATGCTTGAGAGTGTAAATTCTGAGGGCTTGTTTCTTCATATTGATGATAGAAGACGTGGCTGCATAAGCTTTGTCAACTCTCTTCAGCAATTCCTCATCATGTTGTTTATGAAGCTCTTCTTCTTCTAGCTTCACTTTAACCATTTGTCTTTGGAATTCAAGAGTAATTGTTGAGGAGTGACTTGTGGCCTTAGGCAACTGAATCACAGCTGAGAGTGGCAACCTATCTTCATCATCTTCTTCATCATCTTCTAGCCTCAATACCCTTCTCTTCTTCTTCAAGGGTATATCATCGGCTATGGGTTTTGAGGGTAAGGGAGTTGGTTTGGTGGGTTGTGTTTTGGGTGGTTTTGGTGTGGGAATGTTGACAGGCTGTTCTAGCATTTTTGAGGTGAGTGTGGCTTTTGATTGCTTGGCTAGCTCAGTCCTGCTCCCAGCACCCGCTTCATTCAAAGCTTCAATAACAAGTCCCTTAGTATATGCTTCAGACGAACAGATCTTGGTGGTGATTGCCAAGATACTGTCCCTGGACCAAGCTTTGATTTCGATCATTGATCTTCTAAGATATTTTGCAATAAATCTAATCATGATCTCAAGCCTTTCTCTTTCTAACACTTCATAACTTGCCCATCTATTCTGGATTTCTTCAATCTCTAATCGTCGAATCTCAGAGTCAAGTTTATCGTGTCATGGCCTTGCCTAAACAGCTAATCAATGATGTTGTCCATTGATCTGCTGTGTTCAGCATCAGCCTCTTTTATCAGTAGCTCCAAGGCTTTCTCTTTTTCCTTCTCTTTATCGGTCTCCACATTCAACTCCAACTCCTTTTCCACTACTATCCCTTCTGTTTCTTTCTCCTTTTCTTTCTCCTCTGTACTCCTCTTTCTTTTTGCTTTCACTGACTTAATCTCCCCCTTTTTGGTTGCATTGGTTGCAAGGGGTTGATTGCCAGAAAGTTGTTTGCCCACAACCTCCTCTATCAATGGTTGTATTACTGAGGAAAGCCTCTCATCAATGGCTTTGATCACTATGTCAGTGATTATGGGTGTGATGAGAGGGAGGGAATTTTGAAGGATAGCAACTATTTGCTCAGGAGGGTTCTGTTCCTGAGAAATTGTGCCAGAAGCAAAGGAAGGTGGCTGAGTTGTTGGAGTGGCTCAGTGTTTGTGAGACCTTCAGATGAAGGTGCCATCTGTGAGGTGGTAGAGTGTTAGGACCTGGTATTTGACCGAAATACCTAGAGATTAACGTGTAAACCAGATCAAATAGTGCGGAATCCTATTTGATTGGCGATCCAATCAGTGAGAACACACGAAGAATCAATCAAGATTGAAACTAACGTTAGAAATCGATTGGGAATCGATCTAATGTGTTCTGTGAACTTGGAGAACGAATTGGAAGGTTTCTGGACGGCTAGGGTACGTCTGGAATCGTAATTGATCGAGAGTTATTGTTTTTCACGAATTGAGTTGTATTTATAGGTTGGTATTATTCAATCGTGCGACTGAACCATTAGTCTGGTTCAGTCGTGCGATTGAACATGCGGTTGATTCATTCGTACGACTGAGTGTTCAGTCGTGCGACTGAGCCAATCTTATGTTACAATCGTGTGAAGTTATTCATGCGTATGGTTCATTCGCATGAGCCATACGCATGAGAACTTCATTATGTTAAGTTTGAATGTATTAATTAATAAACATTATAGTAATCATTCAAGCAATTACTAACCTAATTAACCAATTCACTGTCGACACATTAATGAAACATTAAACATTATAACTAACAAACTATCACTATCATTTCATTAATCATACCAAACAAGATCTATTACATCACATATCATGATCTAGGGACATACATGTATCAACAAACTCCCCCTTGGACCTAGATCTCTCTAATGTCTTGTTTTCTACATTACCTCCTCATATTTCTTGTACTTGTCCTCTTGTGTGACTCCTGCGTGAATATCAAACGCGAAGCAAAGTCGTATAACGTTTTGGAACTGGAGGGCTTGTACAATGACTTGTGTGTCGTAGAACAGTGGCCACTTGTATAATGTATAGACATCATTAGCAGACAAGTTGGTTAGCCACATTGGGTCGAATACCCTGATGGTATCCATTGGCCCTCTTTATCAAGGACTATGACCGCTTCTGCTGTTCTCCAATCGTAGTACCACCACTTAAAGTGTGGTGTGAAATCCTTTGTCATTTCCCGAAGTGGGATTCTTGACATTGTCCGCGGAGGATTCCACTTCAACACAATCTTTGGTTTTCCAGTAATGGCATCCATCTCAGACCTTCTAATATACCTTGTAGGTTGTTGAGGTCTGAAGTTAATCCACCTGGTGTGGTACTCTTTCTTTAGGACAGCCTCAAACCAGCCTGACATCTTTCTCGGATCAGCATACAACAGCTTCAATTTGGCCAGCTAGTTGAGCTCAAAACCTGGTAGAGTCTTTAGATCATGTGGAAATCTAAAGTACTCTATGCCCTTCTCCCTCTTAACGGCATAAACATTAAGATCATCAAAATATGCCCATGCTATAATCCTGCCTGACACCGTAAGATGTTTCTTGACGCTGTAGAACTTGGTGTAGGCATCCCTCTTCGGTGCAGCACGTTGGGCTCTAACTTCTTTAAAACATTCAGCCCACTCAGCCTTTCGAATGTCTACGTCATCATTTGAGGCTTGGGCTGTTCCTTCGGTCTTTCCTGTTTCCTGCTCCATCTTGTATAGTACCTCAAACATATCACTGACTAGGGACTCACCCAGATTGGGGACCACATTACCCTCGTTGTCAGCGTACTGAGGGTACTCTTCTGCAGTAATCTCTTCAACCTCAACTTCATCAACGTCATTTAGTTCTTCGTCACTGGTTGAATCAACTGTTGGAGCATCCTTGACAATTTCATCAGGATTGAGTCTGAACATCTCTGCCAGTTGCTCGTTAGATAGGTCATGAATTATTTCACCTTCTTCAGGGGTATAACTCACTGACCTTCTGACCATCCCTTGCAGATCAAGAATCATTGTGAGTTGAGACTTGACCTGTTGAAGGGGAGCAATATCAAACTCATCTCTTTTGTACTTTGGATCTGTTTGATTTACACATTTCACACTCAAATCATTAGTAATTTATCAAACAAAATGCATTAACTTAATATAAACATTTAGTACATGGTTTTTCAATACAGAATACAAAAGTAAATAAATACATAAACATCTACTATTTACTTTTATTCTGAATACTCGGCTCTTCACGTGAAGGTGCAGAAGCAGAAGCTGACTGATCTTGTCTGTTCTTTGATCTTTTCTCTTGCCCTAGAGCTGAGACAGATTCAACTGCTTCTCCTCCGTCAGTGTCTTCATCTTCACACCATTCTTCGGTTTTCTCTTCATCAGTTTCACTCTCATTATCATCATCATCTTCATCATCTTCATTATCATCATCATTTATGTTCCCATCCCTTATCTTTAAAGGTTCCTCCTTTGATCCTTTCATTTAAGCAAAATGGTCCTTTTAGCCTTTTCCAACTCCTCTATTTGCTTACTTGTTGCGACACTTTGAGCTTGGAGTTGGTCCATCTTGGTGCTCTGAGCAGCCAACTGCTGGGCCTGCTCCTCAATTACTCGATCCTGCTCTGCAATTTTATGAGATTGTGCAGCAGTCAGGTCAGTAAGCTGGCGGATCTGAGTTATCTTTTCCTCATCAGCCGCCAGCAATCGCAACACCATTCTGTTTAACGCTGACAACTGTTCCTCTACCCCGATTGGAGGTAGAGGAGATCTATAGGTATGTGAGGGATGGGCTGAGGGCATTGATTGGTGTGACGTGGTGGTGGAAGTGGCGGTACTGAAGATAGGTCTGTGTAGTGGTGGAGGTGATGAGGGAGTAAAGAATATGGTGGTGGAGGGAAACAGTGCTGTGGTGGAAGGTATGGTGGGGGCTGTGATAGATGTGGTGGATGTGGTGGATGTTGTGGAAGGTATGGTGGGGGCTGTGATAGATGTGGTGGATGTGGTGGATGTGGTGGATGTGGTAGTGATAAAGGTCACCCTACGCTTCTTCTTTTTCTGGCCATGGGGTTTGGCCATTCTCTTCCTCCTTGATCCAGTTGAGGAGGAAGCTCCCCCTACAATCCCGCCTGAGGACCCCGGAGCATAAGTTGGGTCAGCTTCTATATCTTCGGAGCCTCTCGGTTGTTCACCAACAACCCTTAACCCATGTTCTGTGGGAACAACTTTCCTTCCCACAGTTCGGGTAAGTGGCTCCTCATCCGATTCAGCCTCATCCTCCTCGTTAAGAACAAAATCTTGATGAAATCCCACTGACTCAGTTACCTCTGCAGATGTGATGGACACAGGAGGTACAGAATCAGACACAGTGCCTCTGAGTGGAATAGCATCATCCCCACTGTCATCCTCATCTGAGTCATGAGTGGGTAGGGCTATCTGTTCCACATTAGAGTCACTGTCCTCGTGACGCCACTTTCTCTTTTCCGGCACAACATAGTCCTCTCTGGCAAGATGACCAAACAACCTCCTGACCGGAGGCTTCACTTGCTTTCCCCGGTATACTTTCATCCTTCCCAGGGTTTTCATCCATTACCTCCCGACTACTGAATCCTCTTGTTCTTTTGGCAGGGAAGGAAGCTTCTGATCTATTATCATTTGCATAAACCTGGTATTTGCATAAACCGGGTACATACAGAAGGCTTCTTCCCTTTCCCCTCGATGTTCTCCACCATAGGTGAAGATCATCTTAGAGAAGCTGAACGGATGGTTCAGCACCAACGCAACGTATGCGTTTTGCATTGGTCCGACAGCTCATCAAACCCACCTTTTCTTGAAGCCATGCATTTGAGCAGCACGTGTGCAAGGTATTTAAACTGGGGACAGAGATTACTCTTGTTGAGTACCCCTGAAATGATGTCCCCAGAGTATTTGGCTCTGAGAAAACATCCTCTGACAATGAGGGGGTGTAAACGGGTTGGGCAGTCACCGTCATCCCCCAATTGAAGTACAATCCTTAGATCCTCCTCAGAAACGGTAATATCCTCGCCAAATATGGTACTTCTTATGCAGTGAGGTTCAGATGATCTATCAACTGTAGCGCCTTCCTAGAAGGCTTGTTGAATGGATCGATATGGGGTGCAAGGGGTAGAGATGGCATGCGCAATCCGCGATCTCAATAGAAACGTGATAATGCCAGAGAATTCTGCAGCATTTCTGGATGTTAAGTCCAGATGGGCACATATATTATGCTTTGTGCTCATAGTCCATCTACTCGCCATCTGTTACACAAAGATAGTAAACATTAGTACCATTTACTAAGAAAGTCATGACTCATTAAGCTTGAAGAACATCTTTCTGTCATGCGATTGAAATTGTGCGACTGATTTCAAATGTGCGATTGAACCGTGCGAAAGGGGTTCAGTCGTACGATTGAATGGTACGAATGGGATTCAGTCGTGCGATTGACCCCATACATATCTCGAGTGTGCGATTGGGATCCTACGCATATACCTTCATGCGGTTACATCAGTCATGCGACTGAACTTCAAACGCATGGTTCAGCCATGCGTATGGGCAGTTTGAGACCTTCAGTCGTGCGACTGAAGTTCATCATGTTGTCCATTCGCATGAAGACCAACTGTTCGATTCAAATTTTCTGTATCACCAATTTTTCTTGTTTTAACCCTCTATATCTAGTTCATTGGACTCGCCATCTCGTCACTAATGATCTATTAAACTTAATTTTAACATTTAGTTTAGTTTATGTAGGTTATTAGGGCATTTTTCAATCTGATCCATGTTTCATTCGAATAACCTAAATTCGACTCAAGATCTTCTGATTTCTATAAGGTTTAACTGCAATGTACCTGTATACTTGTCAAGCGAATGTCAGAAGATCAATAGCAATGTGAACAACTATCTCTGGAAATTTTGGCAGAGTAACGGGAAAGAAAGCGATTTGGGTGCGATTGGGAGTGATGAGTGAGATGCGATCGACTGAGGCCCTTTAAATACTGACCCTAATTTCAATCGGCCGACTGGCCTCATTCGCTCAGTTCATTCGGGCGACTGAGGTTCAGTCGTGCGATTGGTCCAGTCGGTCGCTTTCAGTTGGCCGACTGAGTCTCAGTCGGTCGGTTGCCTCATTCGGTCTCCTTTATTCGCATCTCACTTAACCGACTAAGTCTCAGTCAGTTGACTGACTCATTCGCACCCTGTCATTCGGTCGAAAGATCATTCTTAAACGCCATTCGGTTGAATGACTAATTTCATGTCCAGTCGTGCGAATGGGATCCATTCGCATGGTTGGTTCATATTAATGGTCCAATCGTGCGAATGGGTCACACTTGGTAGATTTTCTGCCATTTTGAACATTTTAACCTTTTGAAATAGACATTATAAGCTCTTAACCAATTCAGTCACTTCAGATGTGACTTTTTAAACTTTGAAAAACATGTGGCCATCTCAGACATGACCCTTTTAGGTAAGTTAATTCCCTTCCGATTTCCCTGATGTAGTCCGATAGACACAAATTCAAAGTTAACATAGAAACTTAAACTAACTACACAAATAAAGTTTATTTTTGGACTTTTTGTGAGAGATAAAACCCTAAGATGGAAATCTAAGGATTTGGTTGGGAGTAGACAGCTTCAACTTAGATTGATCATATCTGACCAATTCAATTTTGGAATCATACAGGAACATCAAATCATTTGGGACTTGTTATTAAAACTTTTTGATGCTTAAATTCTCGGTGTTCATCCAGAGTCGTTAGCAACTTAAGGAAATCATACTGAAACTCTTTGATTTTCACATTGATTTGAACTCTTGAGAATGTAGCCACTAAGATTGTCAGTATGTTTGTCCACTTAAATCCATACACAGACTTTTGACGCAGACTGGTGACTGATTTAGGTTTAATTATTTCAGCTAACATTTGTGGATCCCACCTTATATGGTAATCAACATTCCTCAGAGGTTTTTGAGCGGTCTCGAGTATTATTACAAGAAGAGACTATTCTTAGAGCTTTCAAAGAGAAGCCTGTCCTTATGTCAGTGCCATCGCACAGTAGAGAGGCGGCAAACAACAATGAATTCTAGAATATCTAGGTTATGCTTATCCTCATCAGTGCCATCGCACAGCAGAGAGGCACACAACCTATCTCCTTGTTAGAGCAGCTTATTTTATTTTACACAATATCCACCAACAACATAAGTCATTAGCGCATTTGTCTTTCATTTTTTTCTTGCTTTGCTCTAATTATGGTCATCCGCACATTTGTGGCATTTAAATGCTCATTACCCCTTATTGGAATATATTTGATTGTGTTAACCAGTGATAAGATGGAAGCCCACAGTCAGTTGAACAACTTAGTTTGATCTTGAGATCACCAATCAGGTCTAATTGTCTATTGTGTTGAATCTACCAACATATCATTTGTGGTCTAGCAGCCTCTAAGTCTACTTTCTTTGTGTCACCTTAGGAGTTGCCAGTTTTCTATCATCTTCCCTTTTTATATTGCTTAGACTACACAGACTTATACTTTGAACTTTTGCATCTTTTCAAAACTTAAATTTGTAAAATCCCTCTTGATTTGTTCCTGTGTACTATCATGTTCCAAAGGTATTGAATCGGTATCACAGACACAATTTACCTTATTTCAGCTAGTTACCCCTTCTCCCTCATTTTTTTTTAATGTTAACTTGCTGACATATTCTCCCCCTAAAATACTAAAATCATTTCGGATTTAATTATTTTTGGATTTTAATAAACAGCAAAATAACATGAGTTTAAATATAACAGACAAAAAGAAAAAAACAGATAACATAAAATAAAATAAACTTATAATCTAATCAAACAAACTTTCACTGATGCGACTGAAGGATGCGAATGAGCTAACCGTGCGTATAAACTCTGCGATTGGTTCAATCCTGCGGCTGAACTGGGCGATTGGTTCAGTCGTGCGAATGAATCTGGTGCGTATGAGCTATGCGAACGAACGGTTCAGTCGGCCAAATGAGGGTGCGACTTTGTCCAATCGTGCGTATGAGCAATGCGAATGGAGTCCAGTCGTGCGAATGAGTCACTCGTGCGACTGAAGCTGCTGTTTTGCGAAAATTCTAGGTTTGACGAGTTTCAGCCGTAAAGATTCGAAATTTCACAAGTTCTAATCGCCTAAGTCCGTAGAAACCAAACTTCGATGAGCAGGGAACTTCCAGATCACTTTTGATGCCAAAGATTGCGTTTTTAGTGCAAAAACACAAACTTTTATGTAATCTTGATTGAATCAACACGTAATCAAGAGCCAATAGCTCTGATACCACTTGTTAGGACCTGGTATTTGACCGAAATACCTGGAGATTAACATGTAAACCAGATCAAATAGTGCGGAATCCTATTTGATTGGCAATCCAATCAGTGAGAACACACGAAGAATCAATCAAGATTGAAACTAACGTTAGAAATCGATTGGGAATCGATCTAATGTGTTCTGTGAACTTGGAGAACGAATTGGAAGGTTTCTGGACGGCTAGGGTACGTCTGGAATCATAATTGATCGAGAGTTATTGTTTTTCACGAATTGAGTTGTATTTATAGGTTGGTATTATTCAATCGTGCGACTGAACCATTAGTCTGGTTCAGTCGTGCGATTGAACCATGCGGTTGATTCATTCGTACGACTGAGTGTTCAGTCGTGCGACTGAGCCAATCTTATGTTACAATCGTGTGAAGTTATTCATGCGTATGGTTCATTCGCATGAGCCATACGCATGAGAACTTCATTATGTTAAGTTTGAATGTATTAATTAATAAACATTATATGTAATCATTCAAGCAATTACTAACCTAATTAACCAATTCACTGTCGACACATTAATGAAACATTAAACATTATAACTAACAAACTATCACTATCATTTCATTAATCATACCAAACAAGATCTATTACATCACATATCATGATCTAGGGACATACATGTATCAACATAGAGGCAGATGGTCTTTGTTCCTTAGAAGTTTTGGTAAGCAGCTCTTTGAGTTTGCTCACCTCCTCTTCCAGGATGGTGTTTTGGGTGATTACATCGTAAAAGAAGCCCAGGTCATCATCAGTAGTTACTGAATTACCTGACCTCCCGATAGGATCAGGATGAACAAGCACTGAGTGTAGCTCAGTTGTAGCATGTGCCCCTTTGTCTTGGAACTGGGGACTTCCTGCCTCAGGACTTTGTCCTTCATCAGCAGTTGCCTCTGGTAAGGTCTTAGTAATGGTACCAACTACAACCTGATCATATGCTGAAGCAGGAGAAGTGGCAGCCTCACCAGAAGTTCCAATCTCCATTGCTACACTAGGAGAAGGAACATTGTAACCCCTATGCTGTGGGTTCACAGCTGCACTTTGGTCCTCCCCCTCAATGGTAGAAGTATTCCCAGTTGTAATTGGTATCTGGGGAGGGGGTGAGGAGTGCAACTGAGTTAGCACTTGTGCAACAAGTAATGTAGGACTTTGGGGGGCGGTTGCATGTGGTGATTAGGTGGAAGCAGATGGCACCCGGGGTGAATGGTGCGCTTCAATGGTAACCCTCTCAAGGGAGATAGGTTCCAGCAGTGTAGGTTCCCCAATGTTGTTGCAACAGGATCCTGTTGAGAGGATACCTGTGCGGCTGTGGCTGGTTGAGTCAGTGTCACAACTGGGGGTTAAGACCAGTGTGTGGTTCCTGTGTTTGTGGTACAGGGGCATCCTCAGGGGACTCATCTCCCTGAGTAGCCTTTTTTGGCTTTTTGGATTTGGGTGTAGTGGGGACTTTGGTTCTGGAGGTGGTGGCTGTGGGTTCCAACTGCGTGGGTTTTCGCAGCCTGGCAGCCTGTTTCAACGTTTGGTCAGAGTTGTGCCTGAGTATACTTCAGGCAATACAGCCGTTGCAGGGACTCCGAGACCAACAAGTCCCTCAGCTTTTAGCTGATTCTCTATTATGGCCATAATGAACCGAGGATATAATATCCAGCGGTTAGAAATAGATTTTGAGGCCATGTCCTTAAGTTCCAGAAAAATGATTTCAGAGAAGTTTAAGTTCTGTTGCTCAAGGATAGAGAATAGTACCTGCTGCCACCTTGTAGACATTTGATCCCAAGAGGAAGTCTTAGGAGCCAAACAGACATTTACCATGTGAAATATGAGACGTTTAGCATCATGGAAATGTTTCTTCAGTATGGTGGAGGCACTAAGGTTTCCCTGATATCCATGGTGGGCAAAGGATAAATCAGTTGTGCCCTTTGGATATCCAGCAGGAAAAGTGGCATCATCCAGGTGTAGGGTTTGACGAAGTATATCGGGAGTGATGACCACTTGGTGGTTGTTGACGACCGACCGGAGAGACTCTGTGTTGTTCTCCCCAGTGGTGAGGGTGACGTTCATCCAAAACTGGTTAAGGGATTCGGCATGAAGGATGGATTGAGAAGAAAGGCCGTTTTGTAGGGTGACTGGACCATAAGATCAATAGCGTTATCGAACTTAGCCCAGAATGGCGATTTGATGAGGTAAGCTACACAGTTGTGTCGCGGTTTGAGCTGCATGGTCGCCATTAATGAGAGAGAAGTTTTGGAGATATGAACGTTAGGTTTGAAGAAGATGAGGCTCTGAAGGATTAGTTCGGAGATATTTATAAGGTACGGGTTAGAAAATGACTGAAGGGTTTGGTGTTAGTCATCAGTAGTTTTAAAACGACTGTTGACATGGTATTACCCTTTTAGAGGTTGAAACAGCTGAAGTCGTGGTTTTAGGCATCAGTAGTTATAAAACTACTGAAGACCATGGTTTTGACTTTAGATGTTTGAAAACAACTGATAACTTGGTATTAGTCATCAGTAGTTTTGAAACTACTGAAGACATGGTTTTGTCATCAGTTGTTTAGGATGAAACAGTAGTTGTAGAAACAACTGAAGAGAAAGTTCTCATCAGTAGTTTTCGTCAATTCATAGCCTTTCAGCTGTTTCATACTGTCCTCAACACTTACTCATCAGCCTTTTTTGCTGTTTTCAGTTGTTTCTAGGACATCAATACTTATTTGTTTTGACAACATCAGTAGTTACAACTACATCAGTAGTTGTTACTTTATCAGTTTTTGTAACAGAAGCAGTACAATATGTGATATGGTCACCAATGATCATTAGTACTTATTTACTGAGATCATCAGTAGTTATCACTTATTCTAGCTGTAGCATACCAAGCCTTAACACAAGGTTTTGGAAAGTAGAACTATCCAAAGGCTTAGTAAAAATATCTGCAAGCTCATCAGCACTAGGCACAAACTTAGGATCATCAGACCTTTTTCAAAACAATCCCGAATAAAGTGATGTCTGATCTCTATATGTTTGGTCCTAGAGTGCTGGACTGGATTTTTGACAATACACAGAGCTGAAGCACTATCCATTAATAATGGAGTCTTAGTCTCTGTAATGCCATAATCCAGAAGTTGGTTCTGAAGCCAGAGTACCTGAGAAGTACAACTTGCAGCAGCAATGTACTCGGCTTCAGCAGTTGATGTAGCAACAGATGTTTG
Source organism: Flaveria trinervia (assembly GCA_025506515.1). Lineage (NCBI taxonomy): Eukaryota > Viridiplantae > Streptophyta > Magnoliopsida > Asterales > Asteraceae > Flaveria > Flaveria trinervia. Next base: position 43,078,713 of record CM046449.1, read on the forward strand.
TTTCTTACTCTGCCGAGAAATCAAACAGTTGCCTAGGAATTGACAACCACCAGAAGTTGACTTTCTAGTTAACTTGCACCCTGCATAGTCACTATCTGAAAAAGCAACTAATTTGCAAGAGTGTCCAGTGGAATACCATAACCTAGAGATTGTGTACCTTGCAAATATCTAAAGATCCTCTTGACTGCAATCAAATGAGACTCTTTAGGAGCAGCCTGAAATCTGGCACAGACACAAGTAGTAAACATGATATCTGGTCTAGAAGCTGTTAAATACATCAAGGACCCAATCATACATCTGTAAAGTGTTCATCAACAGCTTTACCTTTCTGATCTGCATCCAGTTGTATGGTGTTGCACATGGAGTAGAACAGGGCTTACAGTTTTGTAAATCAAACTTATTCAAAAGATCTTTTGTATATTTTGACTGATGAATAAAGGTTCCATCAGCCTTTTGTTTAATTTGCAAGCCTAGAAAGAACTGTAATTCTCCCATTGCACTCATTTCAACCTCTTTTTCATTAATGTTGTAAAATCATCACACACTGGGGATCAGAGGATGCAAAAATGATATCATCAACATAAATCTAAACAAGTAGCTTATGCTGATCCACCTTCTTAATAACAAAGTTTTATCAATGGAGCCTCTAGTGAAATTATTCTTAAGAAGAAAAGTGGAAAGTGTCTCATACCAGGTTCTAGGAGCTTGTTTCAACTCATAAAGAGCCTTATCAAGTTTATACACCCATTCAGGATGTTTATTATCCTCAAACCTGGTGGTTGACACACATAAACTTCTTCCTTTATTTTACCATATAAAAATGCACTTTGACATCCATTTGAAAATTTAAGATTGTGGAATGCAGCATAGGCTAAAAACATCTAATTGCCTCTAGTCTGGCTACAGGGGCAAAGGTTTCATCATAATCAATACCTTCTTCTTGTGAAAACCCATGTACAACCAGTCTAGCCTTGTTCTTAACAATAAGCCCATTTTCATCAGTTTTATTCCAAAACCCATTTAGTGCCTATTGCACACTTACCTGGGGGAAGAGGAACCAGTTCCCACACTTGCTGTTTCTTGAACTGAAGTAGCTCAAGCTGCATGGCTTCAACCCATCCATGTCTCTCAAAGCAACATGATAGTTCTTTGGCTCTAGCTGACTGATAAAGAGAGCATAGAAGCAGAAGTTAGACAATTGACTTCTTGTTGAAACTCCAGCATTGATATCACCAATAATTTGAGACATTGGGTGATTCTTCAGTTCTTGATAAACAATGAGATCTGTGCAAGTGTTTGTAGGACCTTCAGCAGCAGCAGATGTTGATGCAGACTCTTGAAACCAAGAATTGGATGGTAACTCAAAAGATGTAGAGGAATCAGAGATCTCATCAGCATTTGTTGTGGATGGAACTGCTGAAGCTACAGGAACATCAAATTTAGCAGACACAGGCAGTTGGTCACTAAACTTGAATAGGTGAGTATTTATATTATCATCATCATCATCAATACCACCAGGTGGAAGACATGCTGCAGAAGATGATTTATCCACATGATCTGCAACAGCTGGAGGTTGATAAGGAACATATTGCAGTATGTCCAAATCAAATAACTCCACAGGGTTTTGTGGAATCTTGTCCATAGGAGATTCATTAAACTTCACATGCAAAGTCTCTTCAAATATCTTTGTTCTGCATTGAAGACTCTGTATGCTTTGCAAGTAGATGAATAACCAACAAAATACCTGCATCCACCTTAGGATCAATTTTTGGAGTTGATCCTTTGTGTTGAGAATAAAACGGGACACCCAAATGCTTTGAAAAATGAAATTAGAGGAGCCAAGTGATGGAGAACTTCATATGGAGTCTTCATCAACCTCTGATTTACTAAGGCTCTATTCTGCACATAGCAAGCTGTGTAACAGCTTCAGCCCAAAAGGTCAGTGGCAAACCAGAGTCAGCCAACATGGACCTTGCAGCTTCAATTAGGGTCCTGTCTTCCTCTCCACTACTCCATTTTGTTCTGGAGTCCGTGGGATGCTAAACTGCCTTTTGATTCCCTTTGAAAGATAGAAGTCATCAAGTGTATGGTTTCTGAATTCAGTTCCATTGTCACTCCTTATACACTTGACTGAAAGGGAATACTGCTTCTCAACATACAACATAAAGTGAACAATCTTCTGAGCAACCTCATCCTTTGAATGTAGAAAGAAAGTCCATACAAATCTGGAGTAATCATCCACAATTACCAGACAGTATTTCTTCTTTGCCATGCTCATCACTCTCACATGACCAATAGATCCATATGCAGTAATTGCAAGCAGGCAGTGGACTTAGGCTCTTCAATAGGAGGGAATGAGACTTTGTGTTGTTTTCCTTTTAAACAAGCAGTGCAGGTTTCATCACAATGGAACTCCTTTATTGGTAAGCCTCTGACTAAACTATTGTGGATCAGCTGATTCATGTTTTGAAATTAACATGACCCAGCCTTCTGTGCCACAGTTTAGATTCTTGAGGAGAGGCTTTGGAAAATAGGCAAGGATGGCCTTTGAGATCTATTTTCTTGGAAAGATCTAAGGCATACACTCTTCCTGTCCTGTTGGCTCTCAGGAGAGTGTGATCATCAACACCTTATCAATCAAATGCAAAACTTTGGATGATAGAATCCTACAGTTCTGACTGGTGAAAAGAGCAACATGGCCTTTATCACACATTTGACTGACACTCAAGAGATTGTACTTGATATTTCACATGATTAACATCATCAAACTTTATTTCTCCATTGGAGACAAAGCCTTTTCCAATGATGTAACCCCTAGCATCATTGCCAAAAGAAACAAACCCCTTCTTTCCTTGAGAGTAGTCATGAAGAAGAGAGTTGTTCCCAGTCATGTGCATAGATCCCCCACTGTCTACATACCAGATGCTACTTTGGCATGTTGAAGAACCCTGAAATTATAAACAATCAGTTAGTTTTGGAGACCCAAACCTTTTTGGTTTTGGGCCTGTTCTCATCAACAGATGGTAAACTAACAGGTTTGATGGAAACAACAGCCTGAGAGGAAGAAGATGGTGAAGAAGAGGAATCCTTTGCTTGGACCTCCTTTTCTGTGGTTTCAACATAGGAACATCTAATTGGTTAACTCTTCCCAATAGATGTTGAACCATCATAACCAGCTGTGTCTGATTTTGTGATAAAGCTTTCAGCTCTTCAGACACATGGCGTTGGAGTTTGATAAGTTCCTATGTTGCACCTTCTTCTTTTGAGCAATCTCAGCTGTTACCTGTTTAACCCCTTCCTTTTTGGATTCTTTATGGACTTAAGGGTTACAGGATTTGATGTTGCTGACAAATGTGGCTTCAAACTCAGTTTTCATTTTCCATTTTCTCTTTAATTTCCTCTTTATGTTTGAGTTTGGATCCTCTTTTGTACCAACAATCATCTGTAAGATGATTGAACAAGCCACATACTTCACATGGTTTCTTCTTCATCTTAGTTGATCATCAACTAAAGAGGATGAAACTACTGAAGACTTGCTCTTCAGTACTTTGGAAGCATTGTTTGCTTTCTTGACTTCCTCTTTAGTAGTCTTCAAACTCTTTCTACTAACAGTTTTCTTCTCTTCGTACTGACAGTAGTTGGAGTTTGAACTTCAGGTGTTAAATCTTGCTCTCCAGTCCTTTCAGGACTTTTAGAATTAACTCCTGAGTTGATCAACTCTTTGATCATGTGAGTGTCAGCAGTGGAACCTTCAACATCAGCTGATAGGTCTGAGAGGGCTTAGTGCTGACTTCTACTTCTGATGGTGTTGTATCAGAAAGTAGATCACATGATGAAATGGATTGGTTATTGCTCTCACCATCAGATTCTACCTCTACTCTGGGAGTAAAATCTGTAGGTGGAGCAGTGTGATTATAACCAATGCCAAACTTCACATTGGAAGCAGATTGCTTACTAAGAAGCATTTCAAAACCCTTGCAAGAATTTACCCATCGATCACACTCTACCTGGGTAGTTGCAAGTGTTTCCTTGAGATCTCTATACTTCTCTAGAAGTATCTCTTCCCTAGCCTTATCATCAGTGATTGGCATTTAAGTTTGTAAATCTCATCATTCTTATCATTAAGCACAGACTCAAATTCAGCTTTGCTTTTGGAAATTGTTTGTTCTAGCTCAATGTTCTTGTTAATTAAGGCTACATTTGCTTCTCTAATAGATGCAAATGCGGCTATGCATGATTCAGAACATAGTTTGGCTTTTGCCTCAGAGGATACCTGTGATACCTTTGGTATAGAGCATTAGAGGATGAAGTATCAGCAGAATCCAAAGCCATAAGAGCTAGATTTCCAAAGGGACTGTCACCACCATGTTGACCAGCACCAGTGAACAGTTGTTCATGACCAGACAAATCATCTGGTAAACTGCTCCAGTCAACAACTCCTGGGTGAAGAAGTTGTGTTGTTGAGGTTGAGTTTGTTGATGAGATTGGGAAGGTTGAGGTTCAGGCAATGCATGTGATTGTTGTGAAATGGGAGCTTGAACAGGATTAGACTGAGGCAAGTAATAGCAGGGAAAAGGATATGACATTGGACCCTGGGGGACAAAGTATGCAGGAGATCTAGGGTGTGAATGATGACCAGAACTAGCAGGATGTTGCCCTCTGTTTTGTGGACTAGTACTAGGAAAAGTCACAAAGGGTGCAGAAGAGTTAGATCCAGTTGATCTACACTCTCTTGCAAAGTGTCCCAGCCTTTGGCATTTGTGACACCTCAACTTACTCTTGTCAAAACCAACTTTGTTTTGCCAGAGAGTCCAAGAAATTTCCTGCCAGTTCTCTTGTAGAACTTCTGAGATCTGATATTAATCAATGCCATTTGGCTCAGAATATCCATCTCTTCTAGATCATCATCAGCTATTCCTTTCAAATCATCCATGACGAAGCATAGATTGTCACTATTACTGCCAGAATGACTATCAATACCAATAAATGCATGATCAGAACTATTTGAAGAGAAATCAATATGCTCATCATAATTGCTTTCAGATGCAGCATATTCTGACTCATGACCAACCAAGGCAGTATTCCCTGGTACAAAGTCATCAGTGAGCTTTCCTGATGAGGACAGTTTCCTTTTCTGCTCTATCTCTCTTTCGAATGTAAGCAGTTTCCCATGAAGTTGGGTGAGAGATAGGCTATCCAGATTTGCACTGGAGCGTAGGACAATAGTGTATGTGTCCCATCTCTCAGGCAGTGATCTGAGGAACCTGTTATTCATCTGGCTGTTGGTGTATTTTTGTTTCACCATTTTCAGCTCAGAGATCAAGCAGGAAAAACGCTCAAACTGTTGAGTCAGTGTCTCACCCTTTCTATGAGAGAATGTCTCATATTGTTGGGCAAGGATTTCTCTGTTGTTTGCTAAGACCTCATCTGTGCCACCGAATTGTTCCTTCAGGGCATTCCAGAGATCATGAGCAGTTTCATGATGCATAAGCCCTGAATAGATTTCATTAGGCAGTGCCATGGCCAGAATTCCATGGGCTTTAGCATCAATCTCAAACAGTTTCCGATCTTCATCAGAGTATTGTTCCTTCTTCTTCGGAACCATTTGATTGTTTCCGGATTGTTCACCATAGGCTTATGTGGTCCATGTACCACAGATGTCCAACAACCTGAACTGTTAACAGACAGGTGATGAAGCATTCTTCGCTGCCATATGTTATACTCGGTCCTAACCAGCATCGGCGGCTTGGTTGAGGAACCAGTATTGTGAGGATCATTAGAAGGAGTAGTCATCTCAGATTCAATCAAATTCAATTAAGCTATAACAGATTTAGAACAAAAACACAACAACCAATTGAACCAAGAAAGATCTCAAAATAAATGAACGAAAGCGTCAGAAGTTCAATAATCTATAACCAGTTCTTGCAAATATGCTAATTCAATCAAACATAGATATCAATTAGCAGTTTCAATGATCAATGTTAGATCGATCAATGATTAACCTGCTCTGATACCACTTGTTAGGATCAGTGATCTACGTTTGATTGATTAGAGAGTATAGCAGCGGAATCTAACAATGAATTAGCCAATCCACAAGAACAAAGAGATATTAATGTAAGTACAAAAACGGTTATAGACAGAGAATTCTGCAAATAATATTTCATCCAATATTCGCTTTCGTGGTAACGGAATGTCACAATTACAATTAGGTCAACACCTCTTATATAAGAGATGTGACGTCTGCTGATGTCACTTGATAGTGACATCTACAGAATTTATACAAACTACTGATAGTTAACACAACTACTGAAGATGTCAAACAGCTGACATCTTCTTACAAAAATGCTAAGTGTTAACTATTATTACAACTACTGAAAAGAAACTACTGAAACTATAACAACTGAAGAACATACTCTTCAGTTGTTTTACAAATATTGAAACTAAGAAAACTACTGAAAGGTAAACCATCACAACAACTGAAGAATGCTTCTTCAGCTATTGTAACAAACTCTGAAGGCTTCAGTACTTGTACTTGAGCTTCAGCTGTTGTCATCAGCTGATGTCTTCAGTCTTTATACTTCAGTTGTTGTACTTCAGTACTTTAGTCTTCAGCTGTTGAAGTCTTCAGCACTTTAGAACTTCAGCTGTTGTACTTCAGTACTTTAGTCTTCAGCTGTTGAAGTCTTCAGCACTTTAGATCTTCAACTGTTGTCTTCAGTACTTTAGTTCTTCAGCTGTTGCAGTCTTCAGACTTTGTCAAAAGCTGATCAAGTCTTCAGCAGTTGTTGTGATGTCTGTGGGACTTAGAGGTTTTTCTTATCAGGCTCATTGGTTCTTTTGGTCCAACACCTCCTCGACCCCGCACTGGATGTGACCACACGTCGGTCATCCACCCGTGCACCTTTGTTGTTTGCAGCGGCTCCGCCATGTCCAAATCGCTTCCTGTTCCAATTCCGGTCACCACAACTCTTCTTGTTGGCATCTGCCACCACCACCGTCCACTCATCATACAACCTTCCCACCAAGTCAATTGTCGACCTAAACATGCTCAGTTGGGTGGCGATCATGTGCCTGCAGATGTCTGCTGGCAAGCCTGAATATACCTCTTAATCTTTCATGACAGAGGTTTCACCTAATCAAGCACCAGCCGTGCCATCTCGTTGAACTTGGTGGTATATTGCTGATGTGTCATGGTTCCCGCCTCCAACTGCAGGAACTCCCTTTCTACCTTATCCATTTCCCTGTGAGGACAAAACTCCTCAATCACCAATTTCTTCAGCTCAAACCACCTCATTCTTATGATCGCCCGACTACCCTCGGCTTAGACAATGTTGTCCCACCAACACAGAGCCGAGTCCACAAACGAGTGGCTAGCAAACTTCACCTTTTGGTCTTCTCGATACTCACTGATATCAAGAACGGCTTCCATCTCTTTCACCCATCGGTGAGCAGCAGCAGTAGTGCCATTTCCATCAAAAGTTGGGGGCTTGCATCTTTGAAATGCCCCGTAGTTGTAGCCTCGTGATGCCTCCTGCACAGGCTCCTCCTCATCATCATCATCATCGGAGAGAACCGTCTCAGTCTTCGGTCGCTCACGTCCTCCCGAGGACCTATTCCTCTCTCTTCTTTCTCCTCTCTTATAGCCTTAATCACTTCAGTCACCACAGACGGTAAGATCGTCTGCATGACCTCATGCACTTCCCCCATAATAGCCTCCTTCACTAAGGCCTTAAGTTAGCACTCTCATCTCCGCCCTCTGGATGAGGGGTCTCGGGTTCTTCATGAACCACCTTATCGGCTCTAGGCCTTCCTCTTGTGGCCCGTGGTTCAGCACCACGTCCACCACAACCTCCACCACATGAAGCCTTCGATGATCTACCACCAGCCATCCTCTAAACACAGTATAAGATTCAAACACCAACATGGTCATTCAAGGTAATAGCACAATTTATGTCAAGTATAGTAAGTCCCTAATTACAGTGGCCATTTGTGATTAATCACTTACTTTACTCTTCATACCCCAAGCATTTCCTATCCTGACTACATTAGTATCTAAATTTACTAAAGGAACATAGATCAATTAACATGCGCACATAATGTTGGTTAACATTAAGAAAATACCTGATGGCATGCAGCTACTCGGACTGGCATCCCTTCCCTTTCCATCCCATTTTCAGTTTAAGTTAAGGTTTCTTTTGAAAATTTACCTGTTTCACTTAAACTTTGGCTCTGATACCAACTTGTAAGACCCTGTTCCTAGGACGCTCACAACTGGTCAATCATCGCACATAAAACATATAATTACATTAACTTTAACAAGATATTGCGGCAGAAACATTAAAATAACTTTTCATTCCAATATAAATGCTTTTGCAAGTTAATACAACATTCGTTACAAAACTTCGTTTGTTCGCATTATAATGCAAAAACATTAAACAAAAGAATGTCATCCAAAAAGAGCCAAGTAGCTGCCTCGTGCCATCCTCAACAACCTTTACCTGCCAACTGGAAACACATAAAAGTCAGCGTTGTTGAGTGAGTTCTAGTTTTAAATTAAAACATACTTTACTTTCGTTTAAAACCATTCTTTACTTTCTTTCAAATCATACTATACTTTTGTACATGATCACTCATTGTATGTAAACATAGATAATAACATTATATCTTCCTTTACTATTCATCACTTTCTTTCTTTATCTCTTTATCTCTTTCTGGATCAGTGTCATCAGCTATACCCCAAACGTATGCACAAAGCGGGTACTGGGCCGAAGATAATGACTTCCATAATGCACATAGCCTGGCACCAGCACCGGGGTAAGCGATAAAGATCCCAACTGTATACTACACCCCAAACATAAGCACAAAGCGGGTACTGGGTGAAGATCATAAATGACTTCCATAACGCATATAGCCTGGCACCAGCACCGGAGTGAGTATTCACTATAAACCATGTACTATACCACTGGTCAGTCACAAAGACTAGACCCCTACGTGTATCCTTACGGGTTAGCTAAACCACACACAATTGAGCTTACGACATTTTAGAGTCATGCACCTCTGTACATTTTGCTTGGAAGCCTTTCTTTACTTTCTCTTTCATTAATGCATGCATTCTATCATTATGTCTTCTTTTCATTATCTTCCACTTTACGTTACATAATACTTTATCATTTCTTTCACAACTATAACACGTAAAGCCATGGGAAAGATAAACATACATAATAAGGAACATCAACATGAGTAGACAAACATCGTTGTACAAGGCACCATCATACATACATCATACATATCATCATGCATAAGCATCATTCATACATCATTCATCACATCATCCATGCCTTCAAAAAGTCAACTTACATAGCCCCCGGAACCTCCCAAGTCAAAGCCTACATAACACTTTTCCCCCAAAAATCAGAAAATATTCTAAGTCTTTAGGTGCATGGGCACTATGCAGGCGCATGGGCAACATTCAGCGCATTGGCACTATTGGGGCACATGAGCAACATTAAGTCTATTCTGGGCAATTCTTGGCGCATGGGTACTATTCGGGCGCATGAGGTTTTGGGCGCATGGGACACTTAGGCGGTTATTTTCTGTTGGGCGCATGGGCCACTATTTGGGCGCATAGGCAGTCTAATTCACACTTAACATCATAATTCAGTCCCCAAACATCACCTATCATGTTCTAAGCTTAAATCATACATTCTAAGACTTAGAAACACGACCATAACATCATCAAACATGTATTAGCCCAAAATCAAACCCCACCCAAAAACATACGCATATACACATACGGGTATAAAACCCAACCTTTTAAAAAGTTCATACATGCATTTCCAGTCCCAAAGAAGTTAAAAACAAGTAAAAAGGGGGTTCTAGAACTCACCTTTGCAGCCTCTAGGTATGACTTCTTCCAAACCCGTTGCAATTGAGTTCAACCGCCTAGATCCCACCCAATACATACCCGAACACACAAAACACACATAAGCATATAACCAAGGCTAAGGCCAGTTAAAAACACCAAAACACATGAATTATTACCTTGATTAGATCTTCTGCTCTTGTTCTTCAAAGATCCAAAAACTTCAACTCTTCTTCACTTTCTCTCTCTAAAAATATCTGAATGATAGGATGTGTGAATAGAGTTGTGGGCAGCCAGGCCACCTTTTACACCAACTTTTAAAGACTTTGTCCTTTTTACATTTTTACCCCTTAACTTGGGTAATATACCTTTTCTTTCTTTTCCTTCACTTTGTTCTTCCTTTAGTAACTGTTAAAAGAACAACGGATGTTACACTCACCATCTTAAGATCCCTCACAAACACAAAATACTTAACATCTCAAATGGCAATTATCTCTAATGTTGACATGGAAACTGGAGCCTTGACAAAGTCTTCACTGATCACTCCTGAAGACTTTGATACTTGGTGTCAAAGAATGGAAGGCTTTATCAAGTCTCAAGACTCCAGGATGTGGGACTCTGTTATTGAATGACCTTACATACCAAGCACCCCATCTGTTACTGGTGGTGGTATGATTCCTAAGGTTATGGCTGACTTCTCTAATAAAGACAGGAAGAGAATAGAGATTGATCAAAAAGCCATGATAGCCCTTCAAACTGCTCTTCCAAACTCAATCTACAAAGGCTTCAAGGAGTGCAAGACTGCAAAGCAACTATGGGAAGCACTGAAGCTTATGTATGTAGGCTCAACTAAAGCCAAGGAGAACAAGAAAGATCTCCTCAAGAAGCATTTTGAAAACTTCCCTTCAAAGTAGGTGAGACCATGACTCAACAATATTTCAGATATGTAAGATTGTGGATACTCTAATGGATTTTGGAGTAACTCTTGAGAACAGGGACATTGTAAGGAAGTTTATGTCCTCTTCTTCCTAGACAATGGACACATTATTGTGTTGTTATCAAAAGAACTGAGAACCTTAAGACTTTTACTTTGACAGAGTTGTCTGGTATTCTCAATTGATACCAAATGGAGATGAACATGCAAAATTCAAATGGTAACTCTAGAAATCAAAAGGGTTCAGCCCTTTATGTGACTAAAAGGGATAGCATAGAACCTCAACATCATCTTATATGCTACCCTGACAACTCATAAAAGGGTCCATTCATCACCTTCCCAGAGACTCCAAGAGAAAACTACACTCAAGGAAGTCCCTTCCAAGAGACAAGTTCTTCTCATGCTTTTGTCTTTGCTGATGAATCCTCAGCCAACTTTCTCTTCACTCTTGAAGACTTGGACTGTATCCATCCAGATGATCTGGAGTATATGGAGATAGTTTAGTAGATGGCACTTCTCACTCACAAAGCCAAGAAGTTCTACAAGAGGATAGGAAGGAAGTTTCCTAGCAATGCAGCTAGTGGAAAGTTTAGGCTGGATGAAAGCAAGGTAAAGTCTTACAACTTTAACCAGATGGGACACTTCGCTAGAGAGTGCAAGGCACCATGAGTAAATGGTGGCCAAACTCAATCCAAACCAAACTACACTAAAAGAGCTCCCTAGAATGAGAGGCAAAGCAGCAAGCTACAGTTGTTGTTAAAGGAGGAGGCTTTTCCTAGAGCTTTCAGGTGGAAGATGCATTTCCAAATCAAGCACTCTTGGCTGACCACGATGAAGCCAAGGTATTGGAACATCTTTGCACACTCCTGGATGTACTTGCTAAAGTTAATAGATACAGGTCCTACAACTTAGAGATGAGATCTAATCTTTAGTCCTTGAACATCTTAAAATCTTATTTCAAAAAGGCTAAAAATGATTATAAGTTAAAGATTGAGGACTTAGAGAAAACCATTTTAGTTCTTAAACACGAGCAGCACAATCAATATATAGGAGTTAGATCAAGGATCCCATAACCAAGTTGACTGAATGCTAGGCTGAGTTGTGAATCAGCAAGCCAGTGCAGAAAAATGTGTTCTTGAAGAAGACACCTTCAAGAATATGATATCCTATCCTCACCTTGCATGCAAAAGTAAGTTATCAAAATAAGTAGGGACTAGGATCTTATGAGATAGATCCTTCACACATAATCTTGTCTGTAAGATCTCCTAGGTGTGGAACTTGTGAAGATGAGCTTCCCCTCATAGATCCTTTGATTAAGAGGATGAAGAGGAATGACGAAGAATGGCTCTGAGATGAGTGAAGAAGAGCATTCTAAGAAGAGTCATCATCCCTCTAAGGAGAGTAAAATTGTTGGGATGACTAAGTCCAAGAGAAGAACTTGATCAGAAAGAGCAAAAGAAAAGCAAGGAAGGCTTCGGAGATCAAGGCCACCTTCAGCTCTGCACAGAAACAAGTCTTTGTTTCTGCAGGATTGAAGTGGTAAAACTAAGGACACAAACTTGAACTCCAAAAACAAGAGTTCTAGTTCATGTCCAAGTCATCCTATTATCATGAAGAAGTTTGATAAGTTATGCACCACGTTGTACAACATGAACCATCAAACTCCAAAGGTAGTTTTAACCCCATAAGAATTGCCACATCATCTGAGAAGATGAAGATGGAGATTGAAAGTGATCAAGTTCAGCCTTGTTCTTAGAAGAAGACTCTAGAAAGAAGAAATAGACTGTGTTATGTGTGGGAGGTACCTCTCATCTTGCTAAAGATTATATCTACAATCCAAAGAGTACTTCACATTACAAAGAAGAAGAAACTTCAAAGAGTCTAGAGAAGAAGAAGAAGAAAGCTTTGGAAGGAAAATCTATTTCCTTTAAAAGCTCCAAAATGAAGAAGGCAAGTGGAAAATTGCCTTCGGAAGAAAATTTGGTCTCAGAAGAAAGGAATACTTTCAAAGCACTGAAGTTTGCTGCAGTGCTAGCAGGATCTTCCGAAGGTCCAGTCATAAAAACTTCCAAACCCACAAAAGCTTCTGAAGTTTTGAAGGTCAAGTCCAAACTTCCAAAGGTGGTGTGGAAAAACAAAGAAAGACCAAATGACTGACAATTCTCCATCAACAACAGCAATAGATCATCAAAGCACAACTATAGGATCTATTACTGTTTATTCCCTTCTACTTCTTTTGATGAGCCCAAGACCAATAGGCTTGGGTTTCCAAAGGTAACTAATCATTTTCTTTGTGCTGGAACAACTCAAGACAAACAAAAATGTCTGGATCATGATAGTGGTTGTTCAAGGCACTGACAGGTAATAGGTCACTACTCCAAAATTTTGAAAGAACTGATGGAGGGCCAGTTGCTTTTGGAGGAGATAAAGGTGGTCACATTTCTAGAAGGAGCAAGGTCACAAATGGTAAGCTCAGCATTGAGAAGGTAAACTTTGTTAAGGATCTTGGATACAATCTTTGAGTGTATCTTAATTTTGTGATCAGAGTCATAACATGCTCTTTACTGAGCATAAGTGCATTATTCTCAAGTCGGGGTGGTCATTCCTCATGAGCATATCCTGATCAGAGCCCCTAGGAGAGGAAACATGTACAAGATGGATTTGCAATAAACATCTCCCTTAGGAGAGTTTCATGTTTTCTATCTAAAGCAAATAGTGATGAGTCTTCCTTGACATAAAAGAATGTGCCATGTAAACTTTAAAAACATGACAAACTTATTAAGAATGATTTGGCAACTAGAATGCCAAAGAAAGAGTTTACCATTGATAACCATTATGTGGCATGCCTGAATGGGAAGCAACACAAGGTATCTCACAAACCAAAGGAAAGAAACTCCATCACTACTCTCCTACACTTATTACATATGGATCTCTTGGCCCCACCGGTGTAATGAGTCTAGGAAGGACCTCTTACTGTTTAGTGATCATATATGACTTTACAAGATTCACTTGGGTCTTCTTTCATAGAACTAAGGATGAGACTCCTGAGATTCTAAAGATTTCAACTTAAAGATTGAGAATCAATATGATCACAAGTTCAAAACCATAAGATCTAATCAAGGAACTGAAATTAAGAACCAAATCCTTGATACATTTTGTGATGAAAGGAGTATTACAAGACAATATAGTGCTCCCAGGACTCCTCAGCAAAACGGTTGTTGTTGAGAGGAGAAACAGAACACTTATTGGAGTTGCAAGAACTATGCTATCTGACTCTAAACTGTCCATCACCTTCTGGGCAGAGGCAGTTAACACTGCCTTCTATGTGCAAAATAGATTTTTAGTGGTTAAGACATGGTAAGAACCCTTATGAACTTTGAACAAGAGAAAACCTTTCATTGGTTTTCTCAGGTCATTTGGGTGTCCTTGCACCATCTTGAATACCAAAGATCAAATTGCCAAGTCTGCTAAGAAATCAAATAATGGACATTTCATTGGATACTCTCCCTAAGCGAAGGCTTATAGAGTATACAATCTTAGAACTAGAGTAGTTGAAGAATCAGCCATCTGACTTTCAATGAGCACACTACAATGTGAAAGGTTCTGGTCCGGATTGGCTGTTTGATCTTGACTTCATTACCAATTGTTACAACAATATTGTGAGCATGTTTTAGGATCTACAGACATACTACCTACAGGTGATCCTAATCCAAGATTTGAGTTGAGAAGACCTTCAAGCTACACATCTTCAACTCCAGTTGTAACTAACTCTGCAAATGAAGTTTCTATCAGCATAACAATAAAAATTCAACTGATACATCTGAGATGCCTTCAAATTGTAGAAGAAAATGGTAGTGGTGATAGTGATCAAGAATCTCTTGATGCTGACAACCACTCCATAGAAGACAACATCAATGATGTCACACACTCTCTAGATCAAGTCTCTCTAGATAAGTGTGCTGATGTAGTCGGAGAAACATCAATGCCAGGTCTAAATTTCTCTAATTTAGATCTCTCTCAGCAACTTGTTGTGATCCCTCAGCTAAGGATCCATAAGTCTCATCCTACCACAAATATCATTGGAAATGTTGACACAGGGGTAAGAACAAGAGGACAACCCCATGAAGCAAATGTTTGTCTTCACTCTCATTTCTTATCTTAGATAGAGCCCAAGAAGATTGAAGAGGCTCTAAAGGATGGAAGTTGGTTTGAAGCTATGCAAGAGGAGTTGCTTCAATTCAAAGCATAAAATAGAACATATCATTTAAAGAAACATGAATATCATTTCAACAAAAGATAATACATAATCATAATGTCTTAATTGGGATACAGAAATAATGTTCCTAGTCAAACTAGGAGCATACAAAACATTCTTCAAAATAACATCCAAGCCACTTGGAAGTTTTAGGATGTAGTCCCCACGAGCTTCAACTTGGACTTTGGTTCCATTGCCCATGAAGAGGCTAACATCCCCTTGATTGAAGTCCCTACTTCTTTTGAATCCCTGCAACAAATTGCAAATATGAGTTCCACATCCGGTATCTAATACCCATGTGTTTGAAGATGTAACATTAAGATCAATATGAATCATGTATATTGTACCTGAGGTCTGCCCGGCATCCCTCCTTGCTTTCAACTCTTGGAGATGGACAGGACAATTCCTTGCCCAATGTCCAATCTCCCCACACTTGAAGCATGGGTCATTAGTAGCAACCTTTTCTTCTCTTGTGGTTTGGGTGGCACCCTTGCCACCCCTTCCCTTTTCCCCAAACGGGTCCCTTACCCTTGGCAACCTTTGCCTTGGGTGCGGGATGAGGCCTTTTCTTGTTCCCACCTTCATGGATGGTGAGAACGGGTAAAACCCTTTTACCCATGGCCGCCTCGGCCGTTTTAAGCATTGAGTGAAGCTCACCAATGCTCTTGTCCCATGCATTCATGTTGTAATTCAATACAAATGTCTCGAACTTCTTGTAAGGCCATTAAGGATCAATCCGTGGCCAATTCCTTCGAGACGGGACAATTAAGCCTCTAGAGGCGGTCAATATGACTTTTCATCTAAGTACTTAAGATGAAACTGATTGGTTGTCATCCATACGACATGCATGGAGTGCTCGAACCGTTTCGAAGCGCTCAACCCTTGCTTGCTGTTGGAACGTTTCCTTCAGCTGGGTTATCATGTCATAAGCTCCATGATGTTCATACTCCTTTTGGAGATCCAAAGTCATGCTCGCTAGCATGAGACAAGACCACTTGGACAGAGTCCTCAGTGTACTTCAGCCAATCGTTGTAGGCCTCTTCATCATCCTCAGAAGGCTAATCGGGGACAAGATCATCTAAAACATATGATATTCTCTCTTGCTTGAGAACAATTCTCAGTTTCAATACCATCAATGAATTGTTATGATTTAGATGTTCCTTTTGGAGGATCGCTCGTAATGATTGGGTGGACACGGATGAGTTATCATGATTGTCATTATTGGTGGCCATCTACAAAATTTAACAAAGATCTATTTAGTATTTTCGATATTGCTATTTTTTTAATAATTAATGTCTTTTAAGGTCATTTTATATTAAATTCTAGAACCTAACATTACATTTAAACTGTGGTTAGGTGACCTTTATCCCACGATTTAAACTAATAAGGTAGTCAACGATTGACGGTTGCAACCATTTGCAACTTCTAGAGGTATGGGATCGACTTTAAACATCATATGTAAAGTCGGCATGTTAATCCCATCAACACCATTTGGAAACCATATTTAGGTGATCCATTAACATGGTTTGCAAATCAAGTTACCCTACTTGCACACACGTGTGAGTTTACCCACATAAGTGGTTAGGTGACCTTTATCCCACCAATGTGGTATCCCCACCTTAAATCATAAGTTCCCTCTAAATGGTTAGGTGACCTTTATCCCATTAAGAGTTTCCAAATGACTCAAGTGTTTTGCAAAAGGATGGTGTTAAAATTGTTGGTCAAAATTTTAGAGATTTCATAATTCTAGTTTAGAAAACTCTATGTACTTGTATTTGCATGCTTTCAAATACAAGAGACCCTATGGTTCTTTTAATAAAACATTTTATTATAAAATCATTAATCCTTTTGATACCCATTTATTAACACTTAATGATTAAGAACCATTTTATATTAGCTTGTTAAGATCATTTATTGAGATTGTTAAACATATCCAAATATCATACAATCATTCATAAAACCACAATCAAACAAGCATAATATAAACAACCATAATGTACATAACCATAGCTACTATTGTGACCACACTTGTTGCCATCACAAGTGTGGTCATTTGGTCTTTCCTAAGGGTTGAATACAACACAAAATTGAGATCAACATAGACTCCCACTTGAACTTGCATCCATATGCTTCAAGTCCTTTTCTTTTGTGTCTTCCTTTTGTGCTTCCTTCACAAGCATCTTCTTTTACAAAATATATATATCCTAATACATATTTTCTAGTAAAAGAAAATACTCCTAATCTATTATACATCACAATGAAAATAGACAAAATACATTTTTAAACAAAGCACAAATTAATATACAACCCCATTGAAAGAACATAATCAAATAAATACATTCAAACCAAACAAACAACACAGGTCAAGCTAGGTTATGCACTATCATATGAACAATCATAAACATCATTTAACAACAAAATAAACCCCATCAAACCCAAAATTTTCAGCCAACATAAACTGAAATTTTGGTTTGTTTGTCCAAACAAACAACAACCAAACATATCAACCAATGACATTTCTATCTTTCAAGGTTTAATCATAAGCATGAAGATATAACTTTGAAAGACATGGGGTTTATTGAATCAACCAAAATCAGCCTATTATGAGTTGATAATCATCCTATAAAACCAATTTTAAAGGAGAACAACAAGCAAGCTATCCACATAACCGGCTCTTGATGCCATTGTTGGGTTTGCAAGAACATAAAACTTAGTTTAACCCATTAAACTTTCTGAAAACGCAGCGGAATAACAACTTCATATACTTACTTATAAGCTGAAAAACGTGTTCTTTGGGTGACCATATAAATGTAAAAGCAAACCCAATAAACAAAGGATCATAATATGTGAATGTGCAAGCTATGAATCATAAGAAAAACTACATAAAATCACAGCTATAATGAGCTGTGAAGAACTACCTTCTCAGCAGCTTAAAACCGACAGAAAGGTGGATGTTTGATGCTCAAAATCAGCCAAGACTTCAAGGAGAAGTCCTCAAGCTTGTATACCCCAAGCCCTTTGCAAAACACCTTCTTGTTAGGAAGAAAACTACACCAAAGCACTCCAAGAAAACCCTAATGCTACTGCTGGTCGTAAGTTTTTTGGGGAGCAAGAGAGAGAGTGAGGTTTTCTTGTTTTTTTGAGTCTTTTGCATGTATTGAGATCAAAAAGCTTTGAGTGTAAGACTAGTTATGTAATGTGGTGTTCAAGAAACAAAAGAACCAATGGGATCAAGGGGGGCGGCCTAAAGTTTCAAAATGAAAGGGTTTCCCCCTTTAAATTAACACACATATTAGATAAACTAGTCTTTCAATTTGTTGTACAATTAACCTTTTAATTGTGTGACTTATACACTCGTTTTTATTATTTGATGTTATCTAACTAATTTAAATAACATTCCAAATAATATTATTGAACAAAATATCCAAATAAGTTGTTCCATCTCATATGCAACTTATTTAGAAAAACCCATTTTCTAAATTGGTGTAAATATTTAATTGCATGATCATATCATCAATTAATTTTAATTTGTGTTTTCCAAGCTTGTTATTGGGTATAACCCGACTTGGATCATAACGTACTAACCGCATCAATATTCTACGTGTCTTGGGCATATAGAATCCTACAAAATAATGCAGCGGAACATTAAAATAACTTTTTCATTATAAATGCTTTTGCAAAATAATACAACATTCGTTATGCAATTTCATTTGTTCGCATTACAATGCAAAAACATTACCAAAAGAATGCCATCCAAATGCCAAGTAGTTGCCCCGCGCCATCCTCAGCAATGCTCACCTGCCAACTGGAAAATGCATAAAAAGTCAGCGTTGCTGAGTGAGTTCTAGTTTAACATAAAACATACTTTACATTCATTAAATCGTTCTTTACTTTAACATGTGATCACACATCATACGTACACATAGATAATATCATTATTATCTTCATCATTCGTTCATTAACTTTCAGTTATTCTTCATACATCATTATCATTCATTTCATACATAACTTTCATACTATCATTCGTACGTTCATTACATTCGATGACATGTACAATACCCCGAACATTATGCGCGAAGCTGGTTACTGGGCCTGAGGTCTTTCATAGACCTCGAACATTGTGCACGAAGCTGACTCTAGTACCTAGGGAAAGTAAATTCATCACTTATCTTTTCTCTTTCATTCTGGATCAATGCCATATGCTATACCCCGAACATTGTGCACGAAGCTGGTTACTGGGCCTGAGGTCTTTCATAGACCTCGAACATTGTGAACGAAGCTAACTCCAGTACCTAGGGCAAGTAGCAAGGACCCCATACATATGGTCAATCACAAAGATCGGACCCTAGTGTGCATCCTTCTGGGGTAGCTAACCCGCACACAGTTGAGCTAACACCCTTCATTGGGTGTGAACCTCACATTTGCTTGCAAGCCTTACTTCCATTCATTCATTCGTTAATGCATGCATGCATTCATTCATCATGTTCCTCTTTTCATTATCTTCCACTTTACCTTACATAATACTTTCATTTCATTCAATAACATTCAATGTAAAGTCACGGGAAAATAAACATACATAACAGGAACATTAACATGCACATACAACATCATCGTATAGGGCATCATACATACATAACATACATCATACATACCATCATGCATAAGCATTAATCATACATCATAACATGCCCATCACAACATCTTTGAACTCAAAAGTCAACTTACATAACCCCCGGGAATCTCCCAAGTCAAAGCCTATACTTCATTTTTTTCTAAGAAGTCAGAAAATATTCTAAGTGTTCATCCGCATTGCCCTTTTTGTTCATCCGCATTTGTGTTTGTTCATCCGCATTTGTGTTTGTTCATCCGCATTTGTGTTTGTTCATCCGCATTTGTGTTTGTTCATCCGCATTTCCCATACTCCATCCGCATTTGCCATCCGCATTTGCCATCCGCATTTGTCATCCGCATTTATTTACTTTCTCATCTGCATTTGGTCTTACCCATCCGCATTTGTCAATGCTCATCCGCATTTCTTACTCATCCGCATTTCTCATACCTAGTCAATGCTCATCCGCATTTCCTTATCCGCATTTGTCATCCGCATTTCCCATACTTAGTCAATGCTCATCCGCATAATCTTTCCATCCGCATTGACTACATTTAGGCAACTATTCTAAACCCATTCACATCGAAACATCAGGTTCAGTTCCCAAGTACCATCTAACATGTTCTAAGCTTAAATCTCACATTCTAAGCCTTAGAAACATAACAAGAACATCAACAAGCATTAACATAGTCCAACATCATATCGCAATCATAGCATACATACATACATACAGGTTCAAAACCCAGTTTTATAAAAACATACATTCATGCATTTCCAGCCCCAAAATCAGTTAAAACATGTTAAAAGAGGGGTTTTAGAACTCACCTTTGCATCTTTTGAGTATGGCTTCTTTCAAACTCGTTTGCAATTAAGTTCAACCACCTAGAAACCCACTAAAAACATACCCGAACACATACAAACACACATAAGCATAAACCCAAGGATATAACCAGTCAAGAACATCATAAAACCATGAATTCTTACCTTGAATTCGAATTCTTCTTGTTCTTCCTTCAGAACCGAGAGTTTCCTGCTCTCTTTCCTTCTCTCTCTAAAATGTCCGAGAATTTGTGATGTGTGTGATATATGGGCGGCCATACCACCTTTTACACCCACTTTTCAAAGATTTTGTCCTTTTTGTCACTTTTATTCCCTAGACTTGGGTTTTATTTCTTTTCCTTCTTTTTCTTCACTTCATTCTTCTCTCTTGACTTTAAAAAATAACCGAGTGTTATAGGAATCCATCTCCAAACCTCAGGATGAGTCAGAACATCCTAAGGATGTGCAACAAGAGGATGCTACATCAACTCCAATTCAAATAGTTCCTCTAGCATCAGGAAGACCCATTTTGTCTAGGACATACCCTACAAATCCAAAAATATGGCATGTAACTAGAGATCAAGGTGTTGAAGATGTCTATACAAGGCAAGACATGTTCAATCTATCTCTGCATGTAGAGAATATGCATAGAGGCTGAAGCAACCAAAGTTTTTCTACATGCATGTTGCACAAGTACTGAAGAAGAATGCTTCGGAAGTTTCACACATGCAACAGAAATATTCTAAGTGTGAAATCTTCCGAAGCCAAGACCAATATCTTTCGAAGCCAAAGATAATGTCTTCCGAAGCTTCAGAGACAAAGTCTTCCGAAGCTCAACTCTTGAAGACAGATTTCTTCTGAAGACTTTTAACAACATGCTTTATCTGATGTACTTTTCCATAAAGCTGGACCCTTTTCTGCTGCAACTCTGCAAAGTCACCAACTTACATGAGTTGGTGAAAAGGTCCATGCTTTTGGTAACTGTACATTGAGGTCTTAAGTCTATAACTTTCTACTTCATGTACTTTATCCTTTTTGTAATAGATAAGGATGTGAGCTATGACATGTCATAGTCACTAGTCAAAAGGCAATCTGCCTTTTGACTCTACAATTGATTTTGTTTTGTGTCTAGTCAATTGTATCGGCTGGCTTTCATAGTATGGCCGGCTGTAGGATGTAGTATAGTATCTCATGTTTTTGTAACTTTCCTTTTTGCTTTGTAACACTTGTAATAGAACTCGAGAAAGCAATATACTGCATTCTTGAAAACATACACTTGTGTATCTTGTTCTCTTATTCTGTCTCTTACTAAATTACTTGTGTTCTTAGTATCATATATTATGGTTAATCCAGTTCACTATCTGATTAAGTTTAGTTACTTTCCTCTTTGTGTTGTTGTGTTGTAAGTGACCCCCTTCACCGGTCCTGCATTTGGTATAAGAGTTTTCCAAGCTCTTGATATAAAATCTCACCATCTTAAGATCCCTCACACACACAAATACTCAACTTTTCAAATGGCAGCCATTTCCAAGACTAATATGGAAACTAGAACCATGAACAAGTCCCTACTGATCACTCTTGATGACTTTGACACCTGGTGCCTGAGGATGGAAGGTTTAATCAGGTCTCTAGACTCAAGAATGTGGGAGTCTGTTGAGAATGGACCTTACATACCAAGCACCCCTTCTGCTACTGGTGTTGGTATGATCCCCAAGGTTGTGGCAAACTACTCTAATGAAGACAGGAAGAGAGTAGAGATTGATAGAAAATCCATGATAGCCCTTCAGACTACTCTTCTAAACTCTGTATACAGCGGTAGACTTGGCCAAAAAAACCGGTTCAGGAACCGGTTCAGCCAAAAAAATCGGAACCGGTTTGAGGCTCAAACCGGTGTGAAACCGGCCCGAACCACCGGTTCTCATCCGGTTTCGCCTTTTTTTTCTTAAAACCGGTTTCAACCCGAACCGACTTTCAAACCCGTTCCAACCGGTTTTCAAATCGGTTTTTTTCAAACCAGTTTTAAACCCGGCTTTCAAACCGGTTACCGTTACCCAACGGCTATATAGCCGTTTGTACCTATTTTTGACCGTTTTTTTGGATGTTTTTTTACCATTATACCCTCACTAGGTTAGTATATATATGTATTTGATGTTTTGGTTGAATCACAACAACTTATAACACTCTCTACTCTCAAAAATCTCAAAAACGCTCTCACAAATACTCTCTACTCTCAAAAACTCTCTCAAATGGCTTCATCAAGTACTTAATCATTTGTTGGTTGTGAAGCGTCTTCAAGCAACGTGGTGATAGCAATCCTTCCTACGAATAGGAACCCCGAAGTATGGTGCAATTACGATTTATGTCAAATGGCTAGCGGTCCAAACAAGGCTCGTTGCAAGTTTTGTTATAAGTTTTTCAAAAAAGATGCAAACACAACGTTGAAAAACCATATTTCAAATAAATATTGTAAAGCGTTAAAAGATGAACCTTCTCAAGGTCAAGCTTCGATAACAAACGAAGGAAATATTTGGGCTTATAACGTTGATGCGGTTTGGGAGCAAATGTCGCAATTAGTAATTCAAGAAAGTTTGCCATTCAAACATTTCGACAACGAACGTTTGACTCGACTCATTCAACGAACTCTCCAACCACGTTACACCAATGTAAGTCGTGCTACTCTTCGTAGAGATTGTTTAAAAATGTGGAAAAATACTAAAAATGAATTAATATCTTATTTTGAAAATTTACAAACCGGTGTTAATTATCAAGTGATGTTTGGTCGACACCTCACGGTTCACCCGAATCGTACATTTGTGTCACCGCCCATTGGTTTTGAACCCAATTCGTGGCAATGATGAAATGTACAATTGCGTTTGAATTGTTTGATTATCCTCACACCGGCAAAAACATTTTTTTATCTTATTGATAAAGTTATTCAAATGTATAAATTAGAAAACAAAATATTTTCTATATCTTTTGATAATGCTTCAAATAACACTCTTGTGATAGTTCATTTGAAATTAAAATATAAACCAATGTGTGAGGGTGTGTTTTTTCATAGTCGATGTGTTGCGCACATCATAACTTAGCCGTTCAAGACGGTTTAAAAACGATTGAAACAATTAAAGATTGTTTTAAAAGAATGTTACGTGATATTTTTAGTAATAACCAAAGATATACTAAATATCGCTAGTTTTGTAAAGACGCAAATACCAAATGTTTAGGCCCGAATTGGGACGTATCAACATGATGGAATTTCACTTGTAACATGTTTGAAAAGGACATTGAACAAAAAGAAAGTTTAATAGCCTTTCATAATAGTTTGGTAAGTCGGGGAAAGGCAAATTCTTACCATCCATCGGGTTAGGCCATTATCGAAGAAGTAACAAAAATGCTTCAAATATTTAAAAATGCAACTACGTGTCTTTCTGGAGTTTATTACCCAACGAGTCCGTTAGTACTTCACCAAATTTATTTAATGACTTCAAAATTAAATGAATTGTCGCGTAGGGTTAGACCTTGTTCCGATATGATACCCCCAATGAAAGAAAAACTTATAAAGTATTTTGAAGAAATGCCTCCCGTATTACATGTGCCGCTGCTTTAAACCCTTGTTTAAATTTATCGGGGGTTGAAACTTTACTTGATAAAATTACTTTTAATTTGGATTTAAAAGTTGGTAACGCAATGTATAGTAAAACTTTAAAAGCTACTTTTAACAAACAATTAGAACAAATGTATGATGTTTATTTATTAAAATACGGGGAAACATCACAAATCCATGACGCTTTAAGGCATGCGGCAAATGCCGAAAGTTCGAATGATCCAATGTTTGTTTTATATAATACTTTAAGGGATGAATGTAATAAACATCAATGTGGTAACACTCCGAGTAGTGAACTCGGGAGGTATGGTCTTACAAACTTTTTATCGACCATGACTCCACAAGATTTTAAATTTTTTGACTTGTTGGCTTGGTGGAAAGGTAAGGAAGATCAATTTCCCATCCTATCCACCATGGCCCGAGATTTACTAACCGTCCAAGCTTCTACGGTAGCTTCGGAATCTGCCTTTTCTGTTAGTGGCAGGGTTATATCAATAAGACGAACTTGACTCACTCCACAAGCGATTGAAATGTCAATTTGCTTGAAAGATTATTTGGATGCCGCAAAAAGAGTACAAGACAAATGTTCACTTGAACGAGAACTGGAATACGAAGCAGAATTATATGAGGACGAGGTAGAGAGCGGATTGACACCAGGAATGACCGATGATGAAGCGACATATGATGACTACCTTCGTAACAGTTCTGATTCTGGTGGTGAGGATTAAACGTACAAGTATAATACGAACGAATAAACGACTATGTTAAATGTTTAGTTTTAAATGTTTAAATTATTTAAATGTTTTAAATGTTAGAAATTGTTAAAATGTTTTAAATTGTTTATAAATGTTATAAATTGTTTATAAATGTTATAAATTGTTTAAATGCTTAAATTGTTTATAATGTTTATAAATAGTATATATATATGTTTATAAATGTTTTAAATGTTTTAAATGTTTTAAATTGTTTAAATGTTTTAAATGTTTATAAATGTTATAAATTGTTTAAATTATATAAATTGTTTTATATATGTTATAAATGTTATAAATTGTTTAAATTATATAAATTGTTTAAATTATATAAATTATATAAAATGTTATAAATGTTATAAATTGTTTAAATAATATAAATGTTTATGTTTTAATTAAAAGTTTAAAATTTTATTTGAATATAACAAAAATCCAATTTTCAAAAAAAGCGGTTTGGGCCGAACCGGTTTGGGCCGAACCGGTTCCAAACCGGCCCAAACCGATTTGATAGGTTGATTTTTTATGGTTTAAAGCCAGTTTGAACCCGAACCGGTTTGGGCCCAAACCGGTTTTGACCGAGTTTGACCAAACCGTTTTGGTTTGGAACCCGAACTGGTTTGGGGGCCCAAACCGGTTTGTACACCACTATACAGAGGTTTCAAGAAATGCAAAACAACTAAACAGTTGTGGGATGCATTGAAACTAATGTATAAGGGTTCCTCTGAAGCTAAGGAGAACAAGAAGGATCTCCTGAAGCAGCAGTTTGAAAACTTCACCTTCAAAGCAGGTGAAACCATGACTCAGCAATACTTCAGGTATGTTGAGATTGTGGATACCCTTATGGATGGAGGAGTTCCTCTTGAGAACAAGGACATTGTAAGGAAGTTCATGTCCTCACTTCCTAGCTAGTGGACACACTACTGTGTGGTGATCAAGAGGACTGAGAATCTTAAAAGTTTCACTCTAACAGAGTTATATGGGATTTTCAGTGGCTACCAGATGGAGATGAACATGCAAGGTTCATCTGGCAACTCCAACAATCAAATGGGTTCAACCCTACATGTGGTTGAAAGGGATAGCATAGAACCCCAACATCATCTCATATGCTACCCTGACAACTCACCAAAGGGCCCTTTCATCACCTTTCTAAAGACACCAAAGGAGAACTACACTCAAGGAAGCTCATTCCAAGAGACAAGTTCTTCTCGAGCCTTTATGTCTTCTGATAAAAGTTGTGGTAGCTTTCATTTCACTCTTGAAGACATGGACTGTATCCATCCAAATGATCTGGAGTACATGGAGATAGTCTATCATATGGCTATTCTCACTCATAAAGCCAAGAAGTTCTACAAGCGGACTCAAAGGAAGTTTCCAAGCAATGCAACCAGTAGAAAGTTTGGCCTGTACAAAGGCAAAGTCAAGTGTTACAACTGTAACTTGATGGGTCATTTTGCCAGAGAGTGTAAGGCACCTAGAACAAATGGTGGCCAAACACAGTCCAGACCTAACTACACTGACAACGCTCCCCAGAATGAGAAGCCAAAGCAGCAGGCTGTTGTTGCTATTAAAGATAGAGGCTTTGACTGGAGCTTTCAGGTGGAAGATGCTTCTCCAAAACAAGCACTAACGGCAGATCATGATGAAGCCAAGGTATTGGAATATCTCTATACCCCTAAATGCATTGCTAAAGTTAATAGATACGAGTCCTATAACTTGGAGATGAGATCTGATCTTGAGTCCTTAAACATTTTAAAAGCTGATTTTAGAAAGTCTGAAAATGATTATAAATTGAAGATAGATGACTTAGAGAAAACTATTTCAGTTCTAAAACATAAGCATACAGATTTTAGGACTCAAATCAAGGATCTCATAACCAAGCTGACTGAGTGCCAGGCTGAGCTTGTGATCAGCAAAGCCAGGGTAGACAAGTGTGTTCTTGAAGAAGAGACCTTCAAGAACATGATATCCTCGTCCCTGCACAACAAATTGTTCTATCAAAACAAACAAGGACTAGGATCAAATAAGATAGCTCATTCACACACAACTTGTCTATAAGATCACCTAGGTGTGGAACTTGTGAAGATGAGCTTCCACTCATAGATCCTTTGAGTGAAGAGGATGAAGAAGTGATAGTGAAGAATTCCTCTAAGAAGAGTGAAGAGGATGATTCTAAGAAGGGCCACCGTCCTTCTAGGAGAAGAAGAAGACTATGATGACCAAGTCAATGAGAAAGAACTTGATCAGAAAGAGCAAAAGAAAAGCAAGGAAGGCTCAAGAGATCAAGGTACTTTCAACTCTAAGTAGAAGCAAGTTTTTATATATGTAGGGTTTGAAGTAGTAAAGACTAAAGACATCAACCTAAACTCTTCTGCTAAGAGTTCTGGTTCATGTTCAAATCATCTCAATACCCAAAAGAAGGTTGATTTGTTGTGTATCATTGCTACACAACCTGGACCATCCAACTCCAAGAACAGTCATCAGCCTAAAAGGATTGTCTCAGTATCTGCAAAGATGAGGGTGGAGAAGGGAAGTGACCAAAGTCAGTCTTATTCCTAGCAGAAGGCTTTTGGGAAGAAGAAAATGGAGTGTGACATGTGTGAAAGTGCAGGATCGTTTAAGGGTTTGAACACAATTACAACACAACAACACAATGAGGAGATTATCTAAACTCTAATCAAACAGTAAACTGGGTTAACCAAAAGTGATACAAAGAACACAGGTAAAGCAAGAGACAGAACAGGAGAATATGGTTTTCAAGGATGCAGTATATTGCTTTCTCAAGTTCTTTTACAAGTGTTACAAAGTATATTAAAGATACAAGAAACTTGAAATACTATACTACAACCTACAGCCGGCTATACTATGAAAGCCAGCTGGATACAATTGACTAGACACTAACAAAATCAATTATAGAATCAAAAGGCATATCTGCCTTTTGACCTTGTGACTATGACATGCCATAGCTCACATCCTTATACATTACAAAAAGGATAAAGTACATAAAGTGGAAAGTTTCAGACTCAAGACCTCAATGTACAGTTACCCAAAGCATGGACCTTTTCACCAACTCTTGTAAGTTGGTGACTTATCAGAGACGCAGCGGAAAAGGTGCTTTATGGAACAGTACATCAGATAAAGCATGTGTACTAAAAGTCTTTGGAAGAAATCTATCTTCATAGGGTGAAGCTTCGAAAGACTTTGTCTCTTGAAGCTTCGAAGACTTCATGTTTGGCTTCGGAAGATATTGGTCTTGGCTTCGGAAGATTTTACACTTAGAATGTTTTCTAATGTATTGTGTAAAACTTCCGAAGCATTCTTCACTTCACTTACTTTGCATGTTGCTGAGACACTTTGGATGTTTTGGGTTGCATCAGACTTAAGAAATCCTTACAAACTCCCCCTAGGCTGATGCTACCAAACACTTAGAAGATCTTCAGATGTTGGTAGTCTTCAGTACAATCAAGACCATTCCTTTCTTCATTTGGTGGTCAGGATCATCAAGACTCTCATAGTATCTTCTCATTTCAAAGAGATCATGCAGGTAAGTTGATTATGTCTTGCCAGGAGTAGACATTCTCAACACCTTGATCTCTGACAACATGCCATCTTTCTGGATTGGTAGAATAAGCCAGGACAAGATAGGTGTCTCAGTTGCTAGAGGAGCCACTTGCATAGGAGTTGATTGGGTTGCCTCATCATGCACTTCCTCAGTTGATCTGATTCAGCCTGGGGTGTAGAGGTAGATGACTTTGGCTTATTCTTTTTAGTCTTTGGTTTAGAAGCCATTTTCTTCTTCTCTTTAATGTCTTTAACTAGAAGACTGGTCTGCAGCACCATGTTGATCATCAGTGTCTTTCTCAGTTGGGGTTCCTCCCTCACAGGTTCAGAAGGAGAGAGTGCAAGTCAATCAATTCACCACTTTTAATCTTCTGCTTGATCACCTTATATGCTCATCCATTGTAGATAGAGACATGCGACCAAGTCTCCTTCCGGAGAATCCATATGACTTCAAGAAGCTCATCATTCTTTGTCTGTCAGCAGACTTCTTTGCATTCTTTTGAATGATGGCTCTTGACTTTGCAGCTTCTTCCCTTAGCTTCCTTTTGGTTGTTTTTCTTTCTTTTACTAGCTCAAGCTCAAGTTGCTTTAAGTACTCGAACTCAATGAAGTCATAGGACAGGGGAAGAAGTGCATTTGCCTGATAGAAGCCTGTGGCACTCAGGTAGTTTATCATTTTGATTCTATCCTCTTCTTTATCTACCTGAGGTTCTTGTGGAGCCACATCTTCCTGTTCAGGATTCTTGAACTGGAGAGAGAGTGGGAGTATGCTTGTAAAGTCTTTTCTGTCTCTTCTCCTCTTTGAATTGGAGAAGTAACCTTGCATCTTCTTTCTCCTTTATCTCTCTTGACACTTCCATGTCAGCCAGTTCATTCAACTCTTCTAAGGGGAGGGAGATGATTTCATCAACATCATAGTTCCTGGTCTGTAAATAGGTAATCCTGACTGCCCTTAACTCATCATCTTTAGTATTTGGTCTGGGGGCAGCCCTGATTGCAGCTTGCATGAATTTAGATGACCCAAAGAACTTTCTCCCCTTAGCCTCCTTTTCCTCTCTCTCTCTTCCTCCTCATTTCCTCAGAGTCATTATCCTTTTCCCTTTGTCACCAACAGACCTTTGTGACTCAGGGTGGATTGAGGCTTGGCCTTCATTGCTTGGTGTAGCTTCCATGCTCTGGCTAGAGAGAGACTGAGAAACACCTTCACCAGCAGGTTCTCAGATGGAGTTTGGACCTCTGCAGCAGTTGTTGATGGTGAGACAAGGGTCTCAGGTTCTGCCACTGGGCTTCAGCCAAGGTTTCCCCTATGAAACTAATCTTAGGATCCACCTCAACATCCAGGTTGACCGATGACATTGCCTGATTGCCTAAGTCTCCTTCTTAGAGAGAACTCTGCAAGGATCCTGTCTTGGATTCTTTGAGCCAGCCTGTCAGCTTGTCTAGATTTGCTTGGATTGACAGTGGCATGTTGACTAAATCCAGTCTTTCATAGAAGCTCAGGCTTTGGAACTGAAAGACTTCTTGTTGGCCTTGAACTCTGTGAAGTATAAGGGCTCTTCTGTCCTTATCATACCTCCACCTTATGATGTAGTTGCCAGTTCCTTGTGGTGGAGATGAGACAGCCCGCGTATACCTTCCTCAAAGAGACTCCTGATGATTGAGTCTATAAGAGTCCACATTAATGTGAACTTGAGGAAGTTGCTGAGAATGCACAACAGCAAGTGGGATGGTGAGTCCTCTATGTCCATTCTCTTTGAAGAACTCCCAGGTTCTATGATTGTAAAACTTTCTCCCCCTTTTTGGTAGCATCACCTACTTGCATAGGTGAGCTGGAGGATAAGTCAATCACTTCCACAGGTTCTTGTGTTCCTGGTTGAGCTCTCCTTAAAGGTCTCCCAGCTAGTTTTTCCTTTAGATATGAAATCTGAAGTTGCTGATCATTGACCCTGTTTTGTAAGGTAGTCACCTGAGATTCCAAGTGACTAACCTTAGAGACTAAATAGGTGCATGTTTTTGACAATTTCTGCACCTTTAGTCTCAAGTTCCCCTCATCTCATCAGAAGAATCACTGGGGGATGAGAAGATTGGACCAAAGTCCTCTCGCTCACCACCAGCTTGAGTTTCTTGGTTGCTGGTTTTCCTCTGCTCACTGGCAGCCTCAGTTGAGATGCCAGAGGGCAGAGTTGCCATGGTTGAGGTCTGAATGATGTAATCACTTTCAAAAGTGAGAGCCTCTTCCATATGGACATCCTGAACAGGTTCAGAAGTGTCCACCTCAGTAATAGGTGACTGATGTGGGATAGACTGAGGAGAGTCAGAGGTACTCGTCTCTCTTTGAGTAGGGGATGAGAAGAGAGACTCATGGTACCCACCGAATCCTAAGTCTTCATCAGTATAGAAGGATAGGTTGGAATTGGTTGGTTGAGATCCAAAGGCTGGGGATGGTAGCTGTCCCCTGAAGGTTGTTCACTTGAGTGTTGAGACTCAGAGTGAGAGCTTAAGGCTGTTGGGCTAGTGAGCTCATCAGTGTGAGCATGAGGAACCTCATCACTGATTCTTGAAACAATGGCAGTGGTCTGCTCCTCAGGAGAAGTGGGAGCTCCAGTATCCACTTCTTCCTGTATTGGTGAGTATATGGGGGCCTCCACAGACTGAATAGTCTGAGCAGGGGTTCGTTTGGATTTTCTTTGGTAGGTGATGGATATTTGAGGTTGTGTAGAGGTTGGAGAGCAGTAGGTGTGGGTTCAACACTAGCTTGGACTGCTAGGTTGTCACCTTGAGCAATGAGCTCTAACATTTTTAGGACTAGGGCTGTTTCTACCCCTGAGAAGCCTACAGTTGGCTTCTTCATAATTTTAAAGATGTCGGGCTTCATCTGTCCCAATTTAAGAATATTACTTGTTTCCCTCAACTGTGAGCCCAGTTCACAGTTAAGAATGTGTTGAACATATCTAGGAAACATGTAGTATTCTAAGGAGTCTAAGTTTGCAAGTAAATTAGTATAAACAAATTGTGAATACCTGAACTTGACCCCCTGAATCATTCCATGAACTATAAAGGAGAGATCCTCAGGAATCTGGTCCCATCCACCATGCTTGTTTGATAAGCTGTGGATAACCACATGGAGCAGGTATTTCCACTGGGATGAGACCTTCCCTTTCCTGAAGGTCTTTACAGAGAAATCTCCTTCATAGCCCATCTGCTCGAAGGAATGATTAACCGCTTCCTTTGGGAAGAACACTTCACCTTCTTCATCATCCAGCTGAAGATGTCGGTTGATGATGGCCGAGTGATGAAGATTGTTCTCCCCTGCACTGTGGCAGACAGTGCCTTCTCCCCATCCATAATGACCTCTTGGCAGGTCTTCCAGAATTCAAGCAAGTGATCCTCATATAAGGAGGATCAATGGTTAGGGAGGTGAAGTAGTGAGACAAAGACAAGAAATGGCAAACCTCTGAGAAATGAGGATCTTTGTCAGAGCATAACAGAGCAACCTGATTGTGTTGTCTGTGTAGCTGCATGGCAAAGTTAGGATCATTTTTGTGAGCAAGGTCAGCCATTGTGAGGTAGCTCAGAGATGAAGAGAAAAAGGGAAAGAAATTTCAGAGAGAAAGCTTTGGGTTTTAGGTTTGGAAGAAAAGCAGATGATAGAAGAGGGGGAAACCGTTGGGTTTATATGAGAGAGAAGGATTTCAATAAAGTTTAATGAAAGAGGATAAACTTTGAAATCCGTATGTCGGTCCCACCTCTGAAAAAGTAGTTTACCTTTTTGCTCAAAAAGTAGTTTTTTGGAATTCGAAAAGCTTCCGAAAGTAATTTGTCTTCGGAAGTTTTGATTGAAAAAGCTTCCGAAGCTAAAATGGCTTCGGAAGAATTTTCCTGAGAGTCTTGAAGATTTATGCTTCGGAAGAGAATAACTCTTGGATGCTTTGTATAAGAATGACAAAGCTTCCGAAAGTAATTTTGCTTCGGAAGGAAAAAGTCCTTAAAAATGAATAAGTGTCTAAGTTAAGAATTTTAAGCTTCGGAAGATAAATTTTGACTTCTTCCGAAGGTAAAATCTCTTAGACAGTCATTTATTTTGAAGACATATTTTCTTCCGAAGGTAAAACGTTATCTTCCAAGTATCAGAAAATTTTCAAGAATCTAAGGAAAGTCTTCAAAAAGAGTTTTATATTCAATGAGCTTATGAAAGTGATGAACTAGACAACTTAGGACACACATATTTTTTAAGAAGAAATAATTAGAATTAGTTTTAAGAAAAAGTCTACTCAAAGTTAATCATCCCAATAGCTGATATCAGATACTTAAATCTCTATTCATCAAAAGCTTTTGTGAACAGATCAGCATATTGTTCATCTGTGTGAACTTTGACTAGTTTAATTAATCCCTTTTCATAGTTATCTCTTATTAAATGATACCTGATGTTGATGTGTTTGGTCCTTGAGTGCTGCACAGGGTTCTCAGTGATAGAGATAGCACTATTGTGTCTGTGTATGTGGATAGGAGTCTCTTTGAAGTTAAATCCATAGTCTAGCATCTGATTTTGAATCCAAAGCACTTGAGCACAGCAGCTTGCAGCAGCAATGTATTCAGCCTCAGCAGTTGATGCTGACACACAGGATTGTTTCTTGCATTGCCATGAGACAACCCTTCCACCAAGGAATTGACATCCCCCAGATGTAGACTTTGCAGTCATGTTGCAACCACCATAATCACTGTCTGTATAGGCATACACATTGAAATTAGGATTTTTTGGATACCATAGACCAAGTGTTGAAGCACCTTTGAGGTATCTTAAAATCCTTTTCACAGTAATTAAGTGAGACATCTTAGGGTTTGCTTGATATCTTGCACAAATACATGTAGCAAACATGATATCAGGCCTGTTAGCTGTAAGATACATAAGAGACCCAATCATAGCCCTGTATAAGTGCTCATCTACACACTCCCCCTCAAGATCTGGACCAAGGGAGTGGTTTCTGGCTATGGGTGTCTTAGCAATCTTACAATCAGTCATGTTGAATCTCTTGAGTATATCTTGAACATACTTTGACTAACTTATGAAGATGCCATCTTCAACCTGCTTCACTTGAATTCCCAGAAAGAAGTTAAGTTCTCCCATTGAACTCATTTCAAATCTGTCTTTCATCAGCTTTTCAAAGTCTTTGCAGAGCTTTGAATTGGTTGAACCAAAGATGATGTCATCCACATATACTTGAACTAGCAGAATGTCTTTTCCTTGTCCTTTGATGAAGAGAGTTCCATCTATAGTACCTCTCCTGTATCCATGTTTACAGAGATACTCAGACAGTGTCATACCACTTCCTGGGTGCCTGATGCAGCCCATAAAGAGCTTTGTCAAGCTTGCAGACATAATCAGGATGATCAGGATCTACAAAACCAGGTGTTGTTTGACATAAACCTCCTCATCAATCACTCCATATAAAAAGCACACTTTACATCAAGTTGATAGACTTTGAAATTCTTGGATGCAGCAAATGCCAGGAATATCCTAACAGCTTCTAGTCTTGCTACAGGAGCAAAGACATCAGTGTAATCAATCCCTTCTTCTTGTGTGTATCCTTGAACAACTAGTCTTGCCTTGTTCTTGATGATGATTCCTCTATCATCCTTCTTATTCCTAAAAACCCATTTGGTTCCAATGGTAGTCTTCCCATGAGGAAGAGGACAAAGGTTCCAAACTTTCTGCCTTTTGAATTGAAGCAGCTCTTGTTGCATAGCTTCAACCCAACTTCCATCCTTTAGAGCCTCCTCAACTTTCTTTGGCTCTAACTGGGATATAAAACAAGAGTGAAGACAAACATTTGCTTCATGGGTTTGCCCTCTTGTCTTTACCCCGAGATAACATCTCCAATGATGTTTGTGGTAGGATGAGACTTGTGGATCCTTAGCTGAGGGATCACAGCAAGTTGCTGAGATAGATCCAAATTTGAGAAATTTAGATCTGGTCTTGAAGATTGATCCTCCACATTATCACACTATCAAGATTAACTTGATCCAATGAGTGTGTGACATCATTGATGTTGTCATCTATGGTATGGTTATTAGCATCAAGAAATTCTTGATCACTATCACCATCACCATTGTTGTCTTCTGCAATTGAGATGTCTTTATCTGGTTGAGAAGCCTCTAAGCTGGAATTTGAAGGCATGCCAGATGTATCAGCTGGATTTGTCATTGTTGTGCTGATAGAAACCTCATTTGCTGAAGTAGTTTCAACTGGAGCTGAAGGTGTGTGAGTTGAAGGTCTTCCTAGCTCAAATCTTGGATTAGGATCACCTGTATTAAAATTTTCTGCAGATCCTGAAACATGCTCACAAGATTTATTAAAACAGTTGGTAACTAAATCAAGATCAAATAGCCAATCCGGACCAGAACCAGCCACACTGGGGTGTGCTCATTGAAAGTCACATTGGCTGACTCCTCAATAATTCTAGTTTGAGATTGTATACTCTATAAGCTTTAGCTTGGAAGAGTCCCAATGAAGTGTCCATCGTCTGATTTCTCAGCAAACTTGGCAACTTGATCTTTGGTATTCAAGATGGTGCAGGGACATCCAAATGACCTGAGAAAACCATGAAAGGTTTCCTCTTGTGCCAAAGTTCATAAGGAGTCTTACCATGTGTCTTAACTACTAAACTCTGTTTTGCACATAGCAAGCAGTATTAACTGCCTCTGCCCAGAAGGTGATAGGCAGTTTAGAGTCAGACAACATAGTTCTTGCAGCTTCAATAAGTGTCCTGTTTCTCCTCTCAGCAACTCCGTTTTGCTGAGGAGTCCTGGGAGCACTGTATTGTCTTGTAATACCCTTTTCATCACAAAATGTATCAAGGATTTGGTTCTTGAATTCAGTTCCTTGATCACATCTTATGGTTTTGACCTTGTGATCACATTGATTCTCAATCTTTAAGATGAAATTCTTTAGAATCTCAGGAGTCTCATCTTTAGTTCTAAGGAAGAAGACCCAAATGAATCTTGTAAAATCATCTGTGATCACTAGACAGTATAAGGTCCTTCCTAAACTCATTACACTGGTGGGGCCAAAGAGATCCATATGTAACAAGTGTAGGGGTGTAGTGATGGAGTTCATTTCCTTAGGCTTATGGGATGTCTTATGTTGCTTCCCTTTCAGGCATGCAACACAATGATCATCACTTGTAAACTCTTTCTTTGGCATTCCAGTTACCAGATCATGCTTAATCAATTTATTCATGTTTTAAAGTTTACATGGCACATTCTTTTATGCCATAGGAAAGACTCATCACTATTGGCTTTAGATAGAAAGCATGAAACTTCTCCAGAGGGAGATGTTTCTTGCAAATCCATCTTGTACATGTTCCCTTTCCTAGGGGCTCTGAGCAGGATGTGCTCATGAGGAATGACCACACCAGGCTTGAGAACAATGCACTCATGCTCAGTAAAGAGCATGTTATGTCTTTGATCACAAAATTGGATACACTCAGAAGATTGTACCCAAGCTCCTTAACAAAGTTTACCTTTTCAATGTTGAGCTTACCATTTGTGACCTTGCCCCTTCCAGAAATGTAACCACCTTCATCTCCTCCAAAAGCAACTGGTCCTCCATCAATTCTCTCAAAATTATGGAGTAGAGACCTATTGCCTGTCATGTGCCTGGAACAGCCACTGTCAATTATCCAGACGTTTCCGTTTGTCTTGAGCTGTTCCTGCACAAAGAAAATGATTAGTTACATTTGGAAACCCAAGCCGTACTTGTCTTGGGCTCAGTAAGTGAATAGAAGGTAATGCAACAGTAATAGATCCTATGGTTGTACTGTGAGGATCTTCAGCTATTGTTGATGGAGAAATTTCAGTCATTTGGTCCTTTTTAGACTTCCAACCACCTTTGGACTCTTGGACTTGACCTTCAAAACCTTTGAAGCTTTTGGAACTTCACAGGTTTTGATGACTAACCTTCGGAAGATTCTGCAGTCACTGCAGCAGACTTCAGTGCTTCGGAAGAACTCCTTTCTTCCGAGACCAATTTTACTTCCGAAGGTAATTTTCCATTTACCTTCTTCTTTGATTTGGAGCTTCCGAAGGAAACAGACTTTCCTTCCGAAGCTTGAGACTTCTTGAGATTCTTTGAAGTCTTTGTATTGGTCATGTGGATGGTACTTCTAGGATTGTATGGGCAATCCTTAGCAATGTGAGAAGTATTTTCACACATGACACATAACATTTTCTTCTTCAAAAGAATCTCCTTTTGAGAGCAAGACTGGCTTTGGTCACATCCCTTCTCCACCTTCATCTTGGTAGATGCTGAGACAGTTCTTTTGGGCTGTGAACTGTTCTTGGAGTTTGATGGTCCAGGCTGTGCAGCAGTGGTACACAGCAGCTCAGTCTTCTTCTTTGCTCTGAGATGATTTGAACATGAACCAGGACTCTTAGATGAGGAGTCTTGGTTGATGTATTCAGTCCTTACTACTTTGAAACCTGCAGAGATAAAAACTTGTTTCTGCTTAGCATCAAAAGTAGCCTTGATTTCTTGAGCCTTTTTTGCTTTCCTTTTGCTCTTCCTGATCAAATTCTTTCTTTTGGACTTGGTCATCACAGATGGTTTCTTCTCCTCAGAAGGATAGTGGCCCTTGGAAGAATCATCTTCTTCACTCTTCTCAGAGGAATTCTTCACTATCACTTCTTCATCATCCTCACTTATATGATCTATGAAGGAAGCTCATCTTCACAAGTTCCACACCTAGGATATCTTACAGACAAGATTGTGTGTGGGGGAGCTATCTCATTTGATCCTAGTCCCTGTTTATTTTGATAGCACACTTTGTTGTGCAGGGATGAGGATATCATGTTTTTGAAGGTCTCTTCTTCAAGAACACTTTTCTCTGCCTTGGCTTTGCTGATCACAAGCTCAGCCTGGCACTCAGTCAATTTAGTTATGAGATCTTGGATCTGAGTTCTAAAATCTGTATGTTCATGTTTTAGTACTGAAATGGTTTTCTCCAAATCTTCTATTTTAACTTGTAATCATTTTCAGACTTTCTAAAATCAGATTTTAATATGTTTAATGACTCAAGATCGGATCTCATCTCTAAGTTGTAGAACCTGTATCTATTCACTTTAGCAATGCATTCAGGAGTACAGAGATGTTCCAATACATTGGCTTCATCATGGTCAGCCATCAGTGCTTGTTTGGAGAAGCATCTTCCACCTGAAAACTCCAGTCAAAGCCTCCTTCTTCAACAGCAACAGCAGCATGTTGCTTAGGCTTCTCAGACTGAGGAGCTTTGTCAGTGTAGTTTGGTCTGGGTGGTGTTTGGCCCCATTTGCTTTAGGTGCCTTACACTCCCTAGCAAAGTGACCCATAAGGTTACAGTTGTAACACTTAACTTTGCTTTTATCCAGCCAAACTTTCCACTGGTAGCATTGCTTGGAAATCTTCTTCTTGTTCTCTTGTAGAACTTCTTGGCTCTGTGAGTGAGGAGAGCCATCTGCTGAACTATCTCCATGTATTCCAGGTCATCTGGATGAATACAGTCCAGGTCTTCAAGAGTGAAGAGATAATTCCCACAGCTTTCATCAGTAGACACAAAGGCCTGAGAAGAACTTGTCTCTTGGAATGGACTTCCTTGAGTAAAGTTTTCCCTTGGTGTCTCTGGGAAGGTGATGAAAGGACCCTTTTGTGAGTTGTCAGGGTAGCATAAGAGATGATGTTGGGGTTCTATGCTGTCTCTTTCAACCACATGAAGGGCTGAACCCATTTGATTGTTGGAGTTGCCAGATGAACCTTGTATGTTCATCCCATCTGGTATCCACTGAGAATCCCATATAACTCTGTCAGAGTAAGAGTTTTAAGGTTCTCAGTCCTCTTGATCACCACACAATAGTGTGTCCATTGCCTAGGAAGTGAGGACATGAACTTCCTTACAATGTCTCTGTTCTCAAGAGGAACTCCTCCATCCACTAGGGTATCCACAATCTCAACATACCTGAAGTATTGTTGGGTCATGGTTTCACCTGCTTTAAAGTTGAAATTTTCAAACTGCTGCTTCAGAAGATCTTTCTTGTTCTCCTTGCTTCAGAGGAGCCTTCATACATCAGCTTCAGTGCATCCCACAACTGTTTAGCTGTTTTGCACTTCTTAAAACCTCTGTATACAGAGTTTGGAGAGCAGTCTGAAGAGCAGTCATGGCCTTCCTATCAATCTCTACTCTTTTTCTATCTTCATCTGAGTAGTTGTCCATATCTTTAGGAATCATACCAGCACCAGTAGCAGAGGGGGTGCTGGGTATGAAAGGTCCATTTTCAATATTCCCACATTCTTGAGTCAAGAGACCTGATGAAGCCTTCCATCCTCATGCACCAGGTGTCAAAATCATCAAGAGTGATCAGTGGGGATTTGTTCATGGTTCCAGTCTCCATATCAGTCTTTGAGATGGAAGCCATTTGAAGAGTTTAGTTTTTGTGTGTGTGAGGGATCTTAAGATGGTTAGATCTTATATCAAGAGCCTGAAAGCTCTGATACCAATTACAGGATCGTTTAAGGGTTTGACACAATTACAACACAACAACACAATGAGGAGATTATCTAAACTCTAATCAAACAGTAAACTGGGTTAACCAAAAGTGATACAAAGAACACAGGTAAAGCAAGAGACAGAACAGAGAATATGGTTTTCAAGGATGCAGTATATTGCTTTCTCAAGTTCTTTTACAAGTGTTACAAAGTATATTAAAGATACAAGAAACTTGAAATACTTATACTACAACCTACAGCCGGCTATACTATGAAAGCCAGCTGGATACAATTGACTAGACACTAACAAAATCAATTGTAGAATCAAAAGGCATATCTGCCTTTTGACCTTGTGACTATAATGCCCATAGCTCACATCCTTATACATTACAAAAAGGATAAAGTACATAAAGTGGAAAGTTTCAGACTCAAGACCTCAATGTACAGTTACCAAAGCATGACCTTTTCACCAACTCTTGTAAGTTGGTGACTTATCAGAGACGCAGCGGAAAAGGTGCTTTATGGAACAGTACATCAGATAAAGCATGTGTACTAAAAGTCTTCGGAAGAAATCTGTCTTCATAGGGTGAAGCTTCGGAAGACTTTGTCTCTTGAAGCTTCGGAAGACTTCATGTTTGGCTTCGGAAGATATTGGTCTTGGCTTCGAAAGATTTTACACTTAGAATGTTTTCTAATGTATTGTGTAAAACTTCTGAAGTATTCTTCACTTCAGTACTTAGTGCATGTTGCTGAGACACTTTGGATGTTTTGGGTTGCATCAGACTTAAGAATCCTTACAGAAAGTACTGCACATTTTGCTAAAGATTGTCCATACAATCCTAAACGTACTCTTCATATGACCAGACAGGACTTCCAAGAGTTCCAAGAAGATTCAGCTTCGAAGGAAAATTTGTTTCCTTCAGAAGCTCCAAATCTAAGAAGAAGGCAAGTGGAAATTGCCTTCGAAGAAAAGTTGGTCTTGGAAGAAGAGTACTCCGAAGCACTGAAGTCTGCTGCGGTCTACGGAATTTCCAAAGGTTCAATCATCAAAACTTTCAAAGTCTCAAAACTTCCGATATTAAGTCAAGTCTAAGCTTCCAAAGGTGGGTTGAAAGTCTAAGAAAGACCAGGTGACTAAAAATTCTCCATCAACAACAACTCAAGATCCTCCTAGCACAACTATAGATCTGTACTGTTGCATTACCTTATGTTTCTCTTAGTGAGCCCAATACAAATAAGGCTTGGGTTTTAAATGTAACTAATCATTTTCTTTGTGAAGGGACAGCTCAAGACAAACAGAATGTCAGGATCATTGACAGCAGCTGTTCCAGGCACATGACAGGCAATATGTCACTACTCCAGAACTTTGAAAGGATTGATGGAGGACCAGTTGCTTTTGGAGGAGATGAAGGTGGTTACATTTATGGAAGGGGCAAGGTCATAAATGGTAAGCTCAGCATTGAAAAGGTAAACTTTGTCAAGGAGCTTGGGTACAATCTTCTGAGTGTATCCCAATTTTGTGATCGGAGTCATAACATGCTCTTTACTGAGCATGAGTGCATTGTTCTCAAGCCCGGGTGATTATTCCTCATGAGCATATCCGGCTTAGAGCCCCCAGGAAAGGGAACATGTACAAGATGTACTTGCAGGAAACATCTCCCTCTAGAGAAGTTTCATGCTTTCTGTCTAAAACCAATAGTGATGAGTCTTTCCTATGGCATAAAAGAATGTGTCATGTAAACTTTAAGAACATGAATAAACTTATTAAGAATGATTTGGTAACTGGAATGCCAAAGAAAGAGTTTACAAGTGATGACCATTGTGTCGCATACCTGAAAGGGAAGCAACATAAGGTATCTCACAAGCCTAAGAAAAGAAGCTCCATCACTACACCCCTACACTTGTTACATATGGATCTCTTGGGCCCACTAGTGTAATGAGTCTAAGAAGGACCTCTTACTGTTTAGTGATCATAGATGACTTTACAAGATTTACTTGGGTCTTTTTCCTTAGAACTAGGATGAGACTCCTGAGATTCTAAAGAATTTCATCCTAAAGATTGAGAATCAATCTAATCACAAGGTCAAAATCATAACATATGATCAAGGAACTGAATTCAAGAACTAAATCCTTGATACATTTTGTGATGAAAAAGGTATTTCAAGACAATATGGTGCTCCCAGGACTCCTTAGCAAAATGGTGTTGCTGAAAGGAGAAACAGGACACTGATTGAAGCTGCAAGAACCATGTTGTCTGACTCTAAGTTGCCCATCACCTTCTAGGCAGAGGCAGTCAACAGTGCCTACTATGTGCAGAACAGAGTTTTAGTGGTTAAGACTCACGGAAAGACTCCGTATGAACTTTGGCACAAGAGGAAACCTTTCATTGGTTTTCTCAGGTCATTTGGATGTCCTTGCACCATCTTGAATACCAAAGATCAAATTGCCAAATTTGCTAAGAAATCAGATGATGGACACTTTATTGGATACTCTTCCCAAGCTAAGGCTTATAGAGTATACAATCTTAGAACTAGAATTGTTAAGGAGTCAGCCAATGTGACTTTCAATGAACATAACCCTAGTAGTTGGTTCTGGTCCTGATTGGCTGTTTGATCTTGATTTAGTTACCAACTGTTTTAACAAATCTTGTGAGACTGTTTCAGGATCTACAAAAAATTAAATACAGGTGATCCTAATCCAAGATTTGAGCTGAGAAGACCTTCAAGTAACACATCTTCAGCTCCAGTTGGAACTACTTCTGCAAATGAGGTTTCTATTAGTACTACAATGACAAACTCAACTGATACATCTGCCTTCAAATTCCAGCTCAGAGGCTCCACAACCAGGTAAAGATGCCTCACATGTAGAAGAAAACAATGGAGGTAGTGACACTGATCAGGAATTTCTTGATGCTGATAACCACTCCATAGATGACAACATCAATGATGTCACACACTCATTGGATCAAGTTTCTCTTGATAAGTGTGCTGATGTGGTGGGTGAAACATCTATGCTAGATCTAAATTTCTCTAATTCAGATCTTTCTCAACAACTTGTTGTGATCCCTCAACTAAGGATCCACAAGTCTCACCCCACCACAAACATCATTAGAGATGTTGTCACAAGGGTAAGAACAAGAGGACAAACCCATGAAGTAAATGTTTGTCTTCACTCTTGTTTCTTATCCTAGATAGAGCCAAAGAAAGTTGATGAGGCTTTTAAGGATGGAAGTTGGGTTGAAGCTATGCAACAGGAGCTGCTTCAATTCAAAAGGCAGAAAGTTTGAAACCTTTGTACTCTTCCTCATGGGAAGACTACCATTGGTACCAAATGGCGTTTAGAAACAAAAAGGATGATATAGGCATTATTATCAAGAACAAAGCTAGACTAGTTATTCAATAGTACACACAAGAAGAAGGGATTGACTACACTAATGTCTTTGCTCCTGTAGCAAGACTGGAAGCTGTGAGGATATTTCTGGCATTTGTTGCATCCAAGAACTTCAAGGTCTTTCAACTTGATATAAAGTGTGCTTTTCTTTATGGAGTGATTGATGAAGAGATGTATGTCAAACAGCTACCAGATTTTGTAGATCCTGATCATCCTGATTATGTGTCAAGCTATTTATGGGTTGCATCAGGCACCGAGGAAGTGGTATGAGACACTATCTCAGTATCTTTGCAAGCATGGATATAGGAGAGGTACAATAGATGGAACTCTCTTCAATAAAGGACATGAAAATGACATATTGCTAGTTCAAGTATATGTGGATGACATCATTTTTTGTTAAACTAATCCAAAGCTCTACAAAGACTTTGAGAAGCTGATGAATGACAGATTTGAAATGAGTGCCATGGGGGAACTTAATTTTGAAAAAGTGTCAAAAAGGACAAAATGTTTGAAAACGTGGGTGTAAAAGGTGATGGCCGCCCATGTTGTCTGCCTACACCTTTTCATTTGGATATTTCTAGAGAGAGAAAGTGAAGTAGAGCAAAAACTCTCGGGTTGAAGAACATAAGAAAAGTGTGAATTCAAGGTAAGAATTCATGTTTTATGGTGTTCTTAACTGATTTTATCCTCGGTTGTATGCTTATGTGTGTTTGTGTATGTTCGGGTGTGTGTTTTAGTGGGTTTCTAGGTGAGAATTTGTAGCAATCGGGTTTTGAAGAAGTCTTACCCGTAGAGGCTGCCAAGGTGAGTTCTAGAACCCCTCTTTTTACATGTTTTTAACTATTTTGGGGCGGGAATGCATGTATGAATATTTTTATATGGTTGGGTTTCATACCCGTATGTGTGTATGTATGTATGTGTGTATGTTGTGGGTGGGGTTTGATTTTGGGCTATGTATGGGTTTTATGATGTTATGGTTGTGTTTCTATGGCTTAGAATGTAAGATTTAAGCTTATAACATGATAGGTGACATTTGGGGACTGAAATATGATGTTTAGGTGCGAATGGGGCTGCTCATGCGCCCAAATAGGCTCATACGCCTAAGTTTTAGAATAACTGCTTAAGTGTTCCTAATGCGGATGACCCTCTGAGTCTAACTCATCCGCATTTGCTAATGCGGATAAGCAAGTGGAAATACGAATGAAAGTTATGCGACTGGAGGAAATGCGGATGAACATAAGAAATGCGGGTGAACATAAGAAATGCGGATGAAAATAAGAAATGCGGATGAACATAAGAAATGCGGATGAACAATAAGAAATGCGGATGAACATAAGAATGCGATTGAACATAAGAAATGGGGATGAACATAAGAAATGCGGATGAACATAAGAAATGCGAATGAACAAAAGAAATGCGGATGAACATAAGAAATGCAGATGAACATAAGAAATGCGAATGAACAAAAGAAATGCGGATGAAGACTTAGTTTATTTTCTGAATTTCGGGGAAAAGTGTAGATGTAGGTTTTGACTTGGGAGTTTTCCGGGGGTTCATGTAAGTTGACTTTGAGGTCATAGATGATGTGATGGGCATGAATGATATAAGATGATGAAAGATAATGATTTGATGATGTATGATGATGATGATGTTATGTATGATATTATGCATGATGGTAGTGTGATATATGTTATGTATGTATGCTAATATGTATGATGATTTGCATGATTATGTTAATGTTCCTGTTATGTATGTTTATTTTCCCATGGCTTTACGTTGAATGATAATGAATGAATGAAAAGTATTATGTAACGTAAAGTGGAAGATAATGAAAAGAGGAACATAATGATAGAGTGCATGCATTAATGAAAGAGAAAGTATAGAAAGGCTTGCAAGCAATATGTACAGAGGTGCGTGACTCTAAAATGTCATAAGCTCAACTGCGTATGGTTTAGCTAACCCTTAAGGATACATGCAGGGGTTCCAGTCTTTGTGACTGACCAACGATTTGGTACATGGTTTATAGTGATTACTCACCTTGGTGCTGGTGTCAGGCTATGCGCAGTATAGAAGTCATTTATGATCTTCGGCCCAGTACCCGAGTTATGCATAATGTTGGGGGTGTATATATAGTTGGTTTTAGTGATTACTCACCTCAGTGTTGGTGTTAGGCTATGTGCGGTATGGAAGTCATTTATGATCTTCGACCTAGTACCCAAATTATGCATAATGTTGGAGGTGTAGTATACAGTTGGGATATTTGTCGTTTACCCCGGTGCTGGTGCCAGACTAGTGCGGTATGGTAGTCAATTATGAACGTCTGCCCAATACACCATTTGTTTAGGGCATAGCTGATGACACTGATCCAGATAGTGATAAAGAAAGAAAGAGTTAAAGAAAGAATGTGATGAACAGTAAAGGAAGATAAT
The DNA here is from genome assembly GCA_025506515.1 of Flaveria trinervia. NCBI lineage: Eukaryota > Viridiplantae > Streptophyta > Magnoliopsida > Asterales > Asteraceae > Flaveria > Flaveria trinervia. Next base: position 43,123,435 of record CM046449.1, read on the forward strand.
AATGATATTATCTATGTGTATGTATAGTGCATGATCACGTACGATTGTAAAGAACAGTTTTAAACGAAAGGTAAAGTTCAAGTTGGCAGGTGAGTATTGCTGAGGATGACGCGGGACAGCTACTTGCCCTTTTGGATGGCATTTCTATACTGTATATAAAACTTAAGAGAGTGGTAATTTAAGATACTCTAAAATTAAGAACAATTACTTTGCTTAATGCATAGGTATAATTACTTTTAAGGGTAAAATAATAATTATATCATATTTACAGATTAACTCTTACAATTAGTTACATAATAACCTTAAACTTACTAACACTTACATAAAAATTTAAAATATTTGAATTATTTGAACTTTGCATTATTTTAGAATCCATATAAAACTTTAAAATTTGCATTATTGTAGGAGCTTTAAGAACCATATAAACATTTTAAATTTGCATTATTTTATTATACGTTTGTCCTCAACATATTAAATTTTTATAAAATATTATAAGAATAACAAAACACCAAAAACATATGATATACGTAAAATATGGTATGGTTCCATCGTATTGAACATCGCCCATAGTTTATATCTATATTATATCTAATCTAAATATTATATATTATATTATTTCCGCGGGTCTTAAAAGAAACCCTATTAGTGAGTCGATACTCGAAAATAACCCAAGTCTCTCGGTTGGCAACCGCCATGGGCATGAGGAAGCAATCACTATCCAAGCTTCTCCTCTGCCGACGCTACACTTCACGTATAATCGCCTCTTCAATTCCTTCGTTATCCAGTTTCAGTTCCCCTTCCTCCTCAATCGAACCACAACATTTTGCCAACACTTCCAATCGGCATTTCTCTATGCTTGGCTTTTATAGAGCCGGTGACAGTGGTGGATTTGTAAGATCGTACAAGTTCTCATTAGCATCACCTTGCTATTTTTCCTTTTCCACTGATGGAGAAAAAGCCACCGATGATCCTAAGGGTGAAGAACTGTCGAGGCCGGGATTCTTTGATGGCGATTGTGGTAGTGGCGCTGATGTGGGGATTTCCGGTGAGGTTACTGGTGCAATTGGCAGTGGAGAGGAGCTCCTTCTGCCAGTTCGTTTCTTGGTTTGGCTTCTTGATACAGTCCATGATCATACTAGCATGCCTTGGTAAGCTTAAATTGATTTGCATATACTGGATCAAAAAAAGTGGATGCACTTTGACTTTTGAGTTTACTTTACTGCAAAGTTAATAAGTATATTAGTTTCTATTAGTGAAAGATTCCGTATATATGTTGGTTATGGTCCTGACTTTGTCACGCATATAACGATCAAACAGAAGTTCCAATGAGTATACTTTGAGAACAGGGTTCAAACATTTTGGGGCCCAAAATTAAGTAAAAGTTGAAGGGGCATTTTTTAAATTTAAATTGTTTCCGTAGGGCTTTTCTCGCGCTGGGCTTCGTCTGAGCGCTTAAGTGCACACCTAGTGCGCCCTTGACAACACAGAGTAGGGTCATGCTATTATGATAGAATATTAATGATTGAATCGAAATCTTGATAAACACAAACCCTAGAGTTACACATGTCATTGTTCACGACATTAGGTGGCATAAAATCAATGTAGGCCATTGCTCAAGAGGTGTCTTCTACTTCTACTATGATCAACAAAACATATAACATACAGGCCAAACAATATAAACATATGTTACCTGCAAAATTAGAAACAAACAATGGTGCCAGAACTAGAGTTGGAGTGACTTTTTCAACAGGTATGGCACACTAGGAATTATAGAAAAGCTGATATTAAGTTAGATAAGAAGTGAAAATAATAAAGAAATGTTGTTAGTAAATATACTCTATGTTTATGCAAGTAAATATACTCTTGTTTATACATGAAATTAAAGTATAAACAAGATTACAAGATAAGTGCTCTCCCGTCTGGGTTGTTGAAGCTAGCTGTTGGGGTTGAACAAAAATGTTGGTGAAAGTAGACTTTAATGGTCTATAAATCCATAGAACCCAAAAGGCTAAATCAATGGACAATGGGGCTGGCAACCGATTAAGAATATGAGTCGAAAATTAGTTGTTCTAAGATTTAGAAACCAAGAGGAGAAAAGAACCCAATGAAAGGTCGAGTATTTGTTTTGAACAAGGGTGGCAGTTAGGAGACAAATGAAGATGTGGTGACGGGTATGTTTCTTCTAAATAACGTTTATGCTAGAACCTATTTGATACAAGTGCAGAAAGGAGTTCATATCAACTTCCTTTATAAAGTACATGGGAATGAAACCCCTAGTACTAGATTGTGCTTATGAGGTAGAAAATGTTAAGGTGTGAAGGCCTTTGGGCTTTTGGATAAAGTTATGGGCCTGACCCTTTGGAGCTTTTTGAAACCTTAATTATCTTTATATATAGAGCATGTTATTGTAATGTAATCTTGTCCCTTGAGTTTAATAAAATACCTAGTTGCAGAGAGTGGACGTAGGTCCGAACCACTATAATCATCATGTTCTTATTGCTTTCGTGTGCGTGCATGTAATTATGTTTGTTTCTGCTGCATAAAATACCTAACTAGTATTAGAGCATTAGGCTCTTGATTATTGTTTAAATCTTCCCCTTCTTTCCGGGGTTCTGCCGCTCTATCGTCGCCTAGGTTTTCTGCCGCCGCCGTCTAGGGATTCTAAGCCACCTTCGCCTGGGGTTAGCGGCATTGCCGCCGTTGCTTAGGGTTGTGTCGCCGCCTAGGGTTTTGATTGGAAGTACCGACTGGTTTGTTTATCCTTCTAATTGACTGGTTATCAACTATTCATCGTGCTTGTTTCTTTTGTTTTGTCTCTGTTTTGCTATTATGGCTGGAGACGGGAAGACCGTTCAGTGACACGGTTTTTGGTCGGTGGAAAATACAAATAGAAGCATTACTGTGTCAAAAGGATTCAGTTATGGTATTGGAAAAGAAGTGGAGAGGATGGGGAAAGCTGAAGAAGCAGTTTATGATTCCAAGGACAAGAAGCTAGAGCGGCTATTATCTTTTCTTTGACGAAGAGCGTTGCTTTTAACATCATGAAAGAAACCATTGCAAATGGTTTGATGTTGGCTCTGTTAAATATGTATGAAAAGTCGTCTACAACTAACAATGTGTTCTTGATGAGCGAATTGTTCATGACGGGAATGAAAGAAGGAAGCTTAGTCACCTTTCATATTAATGATCTAAATTCTATTCTGTCTAGATTAGAATATGTGGGAATAAAATTCGATATTAAGACTTGAGCCGTGGTGTTGCTATCTTCATTGCCTAATAGTTGGTCCGGTACAGTGACTGTTGTTACAAGTTCTTCTATGAGGGGTAACAAAATGACATTTGAAAAGATCCGAGAAATTGTGATAGGTGAAGACACACGTTTGAAAAGTGCAAATGTTGATCATCGTTTGAGATGTTACATGTTGGTAGGAGAAGGGAAAATAGCGGCGGCAGTAGGAGTCAGGGAAAGAGTTCAACTCGGACTCGGAGAAATGTTAGGTGCTAAATCTGCAACGAGGATGGACATGTTTAGAGTCAATGTCCAAAGAAAAGTTTGAACACTGCTACTGAGGATGTCAATGATGGTGATGTATTAATTCTTAAGGTCGAAATTGATGTGGACTCTTGGATCATGGATTCTAGTTCTTTGTTTCATACCATACACAACGGTGAAGTGATTGTTAATTCTTAAGGTTGAAAGCAATGTTTACAAAATTTTCTCTCTACAGACAGATATTCAAAACTTGCCACAAGGTCTATGCCTAGGAAACTTGGTCCTTCCGGCACTATTCTTGTTAATATGTTCATCACAGGGTTTCCATGCCTAGGATTCATAGTCCATTGTAACACCTGACTAGACATATTTAATCATGTCTACCTGAAAAGTTGTGAAAATAATACATCAATGAAAAGCTGGTGAATACATTTAATATGATACAAAAATATTTCGGCATGAATAACGATAAACAGTTAATCATAATTAATGGTAAACCACACATTTAGCAGTCTATTTCAACTGGAAGTCCCCTTCCATATATATTGGTGCAGACAATCTTACTACGGGACTCTCCGGATCTACACCGAGTCTGAACCAGCCCCGGTATGGGGATTTCACCCATCCCCAGGATATAGTTTGATCAAACATACATATACTTCTGGTTTAAATGTTTTAGCAGAATACCTCTATGCATTAACATGGTTAATGTACTAATGCCATTTTTGCAAAACAAAATCATTTGTATGGTTTGAAAGTATTAAACGTATTAACCTGGTCTGTTGAAAAGAGCCTCTAAACTTGATAAGCTTTTATTTTTGAATCTCGAAGTAACTTAAGGATTAAATTACGAGCCTCTAATACCTTGATTAAATCAGCTCTTCTATATTTGTTGTCTAGAGCATATACATCAGTTTCCTAATCTCGGGTTATGTTTGTGGTGTTTAAAGGGTAGTGGAGAGTTTTGTATGTGTGAAAGTAGGGAAAAAGATTGTGAAATGAAATGAAGCAGAAGACATCTATCTATATATGGATATTTCTTACTCGTTAAGTATTTCTTACTTATTAAGTTTTATCAAAAGTCTAAAACTTAGCAATTAAGTTTTATATTGTATTCAAAACTTAGCCATTAAGTTTTATATTTTATTCAAGACTTAGCTAATAGCTACTAAGCTTTATCCAAAACTTAGCCATTAAGTTTCCTTCTAATTTTATCTAAAACTTAGGCATTAAGTTTATCCAATACTTAACTGTTAAGTTTTATCTATAGCTTAATTATTAAGTTATATCCGAAAGCTTAGACACTAAGTTTTATATAAAACTTAGTCATGAAGTAACGCTTGAAACATAACCATAATTATTTAATCGACAAAAATAATACGAAAATGTCGCAGGTGTTATAGGCTTGCAAGTCCATGGTTGAACCAAGATGGGAACCGACTCCAATACTATCGATGAGTTACATTTGAGAATGCTCGGATAGATGGGACATGGAGTTAACTTTAACTCAATTCATATGTGTGCATTCAAAGATAAACTAGGCTATACTTATAGACTTACAAAAAAAGTTCCAAATAGTAGAATACCACCAACCATCTACTTCCACTAACTACTCAAATGAAAGTGACCCACTACTACCACAAATTAACCACTAACTAGACAATGGGGATACATTATTTACTACATAAATAAACCAACTTCTATTTTTACTGCTCATGTTTACTTCTGCCTATGTTCGACTCTCCACCCAGTAACGTGTGCATTCATTGAGTGGATGGACATGTGCGTGTGGCACGATCAAATTTATCATCATGGAAACCAAACATATTTTGAAGTGCATTGAAGCATTCCAACAAAAAGCCCACTGGATTGGAGTTTCTGATAATTGAATTTTAAATTTAGAAATTGTTAATGTTTTGAATTTTGGTGTTTGCCTAAGTTTAACTTGGGTTTAGGGCCATGCCCGTAAAATATTATATTCGTACAATGCAAACAAAACTCGCATCACACCCTAAACATATCCCATGGGGGGAAGAGCAGCCAAACAAAGAAAAACATGACAGCCTTATCATCTAAACAATGATGAAACAAGACCAGTTAATCCATAGGCTGAAATAACCAAGCATAGAAGAAAACCACCGAAGATCATGCTTTACAACCGAGCTGTGACAGTATTGTGTGAAAGAACGTTCTCCTAGGCATGCTTTTAAATGCTGATAATTAAAACCATAGTTATGACAGATTTCACAATATATGAAACGTCTACCAGAGTTCCCAATCAAACATGCTTCATATATGAAATTGTATTTCAGCTTATGGAGAGGAGGGTGTAACTGTAGTAGTCGTCTTACACTTTATTAAAATTTGGCATCCTTTTGTACTTCGTAGTATTTTTTGCTTCTTGGTTCCAATGTGACATTGAATTTCATGGTTAATGTAGTTCATATGCAGTACAATATTGATATAAGTTTGGCATATTGTATGTTCTTGCTGTTAAGTTAGTAACTTAAATTCTATCTCAGTCTATTCAGCTAGTTATTGATTCAAAAATCAAAGTTAAAAAGGCAGTAATTTCTTTTTTATTTGCTTTCCCAAAGTTTCATCTAAATTATGTAAATTATGTTTGTTTTTGTGTGTCACCGAGTTCTTTATTCATGCAGTTTTTTTAAATATGATTGTGACATCTTGTTTACATTTGTGAAGAGTGAAGACCCTTGTTTCTCACTAATGACATATATGCCTACCTATTGTTTCTAAAGAGTCATCTTTCAATTTGCTGTTACTATCAGTCATGTCGATTGATCATGTTCTTATTTTAATTTGAGACTATCTTTGAAGGTGGATGGTTATCATCATCTCCACACTAGCTCTTAGAGTTGCCATACTTCCTGTGCTTGTGGTGCAGCTTCACAAGTTGAAGAGGAATGCTGAGTTGGCACCTAAATGTCAGTCACGTCTTGCTCTCATCTTTTACTGAACTATTTGAAAAACTACTGGAAAAATTTTAGTTAGAAAAATCACCATTATATAGTGAAATAAGTTCTATAAACAACACTGAAATAAATACGTAATGCAGCAAGTTAATACTTGGTACATAATTATCTACTTAATAATAAGGATACATTAATGGTCATTGTGAGTGTCTTTTCCTTTATTTTAAGCAAGTTAATGCATAATTATCTACTCAAGAATAAGGATAAATTAGTGGTCCTTGTGAGTGTGTTTTTGTTTATTTTAAGTCGACTAATAGCTCATTAAAACATTAGAGAGCTCATTTTATAAGTCAGAAAACATGCCATAATTTGAGATCGTGAGTAAATATGATCATGGAAGTTATGTGAGAATATCTTGTTCGGTGAAAGATTTTGCTTACAGTTGTAAGTCTAAATAATTTACAAAGATATTGACTGTTAAACCTACGAATGTGGTTTTGACCTTTTTACGTTTCTTATAGTGCCTCCACCATTGCCACTACCTTTCTCAGGAAAGAGTTGGATTGAACAGTATAAAAGCTTTCGGGACAAAAGGAAAGAACTTGGTTGCCCTTCATTTTTATGGGTGTTAGCATATCCGTCTGTTCAGGTTAATCATCCGCAGATTGTTCAGAGATATTAGACCTTTCAAATTATTAAAATCTGATACTGTTGATCCAATTGCTATGTGTTAGTTTCTGTATGGCAGCAAGTTTCATTTTTGCCACTGAATCTTGTAAGTTAAATAATCATACACTCCACCAGTCAACCTTACCTAACATGTTAGGAATTAGTAGCACAGATAAAAGATTTATATATTGTTAGTCGAATTGCAGATAGACATTTTAAACAAAAGACCTCTTTAACTTGATGCTTGATAAATTCATGAACTCTCTAAAATAATACTTCTCTCCAACCCAAGTTGGACATGTTCAACTAATGATTATTTTGATAAATTAATAAGACGATATACATCGACAAGATCCTTATATTAACTCATGATGCCATTAATATCATGAATCAACAACTCTTCAAAGTTACATACCAAATGTCATTCGTGTCTCTTTAAATATGGATCTAAATCAAGTTGATCAGTAATTTTTCTTTTTGCATTTGATTATTCATGGTTGTAATCGAGTGTTTCTTGACAATATTAGTACTTTTGTTTTTGTTTTTCTTATACACACTTTGTACTTAATTGTTTATGTGTAAAAAGGGGGAGTATTTTGAGCCGAGAGTCTTAGCAGGTGCGGCCTCTGTTAGACCATAATTCTTGTTTAAGCATAAGTTTGATTATTAATTGTATTATTATTATTGTCACTATCATAAGTGTGGTAGTTATTGGTAGTTAAACCGATTCCTTAACCCCTAAGGAATACATGGTTCGTAGGGTATAGATACCCATGCACTTTGATGTTTATGAAAACTTTATTTCATATTCGTAGAATGCAGAATGCACTCCGTAAATTACTAGTTTATTAATGGTTTAATGCCTTTCTAAATCAATAAATTTTCATTGTTCCAACAATTATAATTTGTAGAGATTTTACTGCATATTGACCCTAACACCCATCTACCTCTGATTGTTTTTCATTTGCAGATTCCTTGTTTTATCTTGGGGACAGCAAGTGTCCGACAAATGGCACTGAATCATCATTCTGGCTTTGAATGTGTAAGACAACATATAAAGAGAGATTTCTTAATAATACATATATTGGATGCTATTAACCAATCTTTAGTTGGTATTATCTTTTGATTGTTAATCTTTTTGTCATTTCCTACTTTTTTGGGTACATGACTATTCAAATAGAGTATAGCTAAAACAAATCTATGCATGTTCATTTTGGTTTTATCATTACTCTTTCATTAGCTTTGATATGTGGAAATCATTGAACATTTCTAAATTCGGTATTTATCACATTCATTTTAGGGGGGCACTCTTTGGTTCCAGAATCTGATTGAATTACCGCATGGTGCTACAGGCTACATTTTCCCCCTACTGTTAGCTTCGTTGCATCTTGTCAATGTTCAGGTAATTCCTTTCACTTGGGCTCCATGGAACTGTTAATTAATTCTGGCTAATTAAAGGAAGGATTAGAAGATATTTTATTTCAAGAAGGTGGTGTTTTTATTTTACGTGGAGTCTATCTTATAATTTGTGAAAAACTGATGATCTTTCTCATCAAACAAAACATGTATATATAGGATACAATAACCTAACTAAAACCCTTTCAATAAGGAAGTGATATACTCTAAATAATATAAACGATAAATACAATGAATATTAAAATAATATATACATATGTGGATGTATGCATGTCTGCTAATATATCTCTGATATTGCTCTTGTGCCAAGTTTTGGTCTTTAAATAAATTGGTCTTCCAAGTTTTTTTATTGTATTCTTTTAGTATTTTTCTTTTGAAGTAATAAGAAGCGCGCTGTGGGCCGACTATTTTGTTCAATATCAGGCGGTTACAAAGAACCTCACCTGGCTATTGTCTAACTGATGTAGCAATTATTTTCTGAGAGTTGTGTAACTAGGCTCCTGTAAAGGCTGTATAGTTTTGTCTTGACTCTTAATTCAATTATTTATTTTTTATCTTCCCTGTTTCTGAATCTATGGATATTAATTTTAATCAGGTTTCATTTGAGAAGAATTCTTTGATGAAGCTACCAAATTTAATTGGTGTTTTAGCAAAGGTGAGTGAAATTCTTTATGAATCATAGTCAGTTCTGTAAATTTGGTTGAATTTTTATTGATCTTTTAATCAAAATTAATTGTTGCATTTTAATGGTGGTTAACCTTGAGAGCTTCTGTAAGTTTCTACTTGTAAGTAATAAGGTCCTTCTAGAGGGTATTTCAAAATGATGTGATCACTTGAGCAAAACATGTCAGTATATATATTTTGTATTTTTTAGCTTATTCTTGTTATATAACTCAAGACTTGTATTCTAACCCCACTCTCGGTGTGTGTGCGTTTTGCAGTATTATAGGTACTACTTGCAGTGTGTTACTATTCCTATAATTTTTGCTGGATTCTATCTTCCACAGGTAAAGAAATTTATCGTATTTGCAGCTAATGGGATTGCATTTTAGATCATTTAATTCTAAACTATATGCTACTAAAACCACAGTTTAACTTTTTTCTATTGACCGCAAAGTTGCTATACAGATTTGACTGCATGTTCTGTACTGCAAATTGCTGTTGATCAATGAAACTTTAATTATAAAGGAAACATATTGGATAATGAAACATGGCTTCTATGGCCATTAACAAATTTACCCTTGAATATCCATAAATAAGAAAATGCGGGCTAGACAATAATAGAGGTGGCTATTTCAAACCATTTACATATGCATGGGTTGATTAGGATTTTGTTTTATCTCAAAAGGTTTACCCTTGAATATCCTTGAACAAATTTACCCTTGAATACCCTTGGCCATTAACAAATTGCAGGATCGATGTTTGTCACTAAACACTTATGTTTTTCTCTCAAACTCACCTAGAACAACACTCGGGTTAAGATAGAATCAGTAGGAGTTGATCACAATATAGAAAGTAATAAAGAACACAGGAAGTAATTTTCAAGGTACTTTTATATATTGCTTCTCAACTCAAAATACAAGACTCTTACAAGCAGTAGTTATGGTTGTTACAATGAGTTACAAAGAGAACCTATATATAATACTACCTGCAGCCGGATATACTTTGATACCAGCTGGGATCCTATAGCTAAAGTCTATACTACAAGATTAAAGTTTAAGGTATCTCGGATAAAGTCTTATCTGAGATTTGGTAGTCAGGACATGTCCCTGACTTACCTTTTGTCACCAACTAAAATTGGTAACATGTACTATCATGAAAAGGTGAACAGTGGAATAAAGTATGGTCAACTGCACGGCTCTTTAGGAAGAAGCCAAACAATATCAGAGGTCTGCAACGGAGTGTCAGAGATCATACTTGTGTCCACTGGTCATAGCAGTGTCTTCCGAAGGTTAAATGGCTTCGGAAGAGTAAGTACTTCCGAAGCCACTTATACTTCGGAAGAGGCTGCTTCTTCCAAGGCTTGGAGACTTCTTCTTTTCATCATACTTCGGAAGTGGTCTTCAGTTTATTCTTCTAAGGCTTGAACTTCGGAAGTATATACTTGACTTCGGAAGTCAGAGTTCTGTTTTCGGAAGTTGATCTTTCATTTTGTCTTCGGAAGAACTCTACAACCTTCGGAAGTTCCATGCTAAGCTTCGGAAGCCTTTGCATACAGTACCAAAATTATCTAAGTGACTTGGTTTTGGTTGCATTAGCCTTTTTCTTGATCCAACACAAATTTACCCTTGAATATCCGTAAATAAGAAAACGCAGGCTAGACAAGAATAGAGGTGGCTATTCAAACCATTAACTTATGCATGGGTTGATTAGGATTTTGTTTTATCTCAAAAGGTTTAATGGCAAAATTAAATAAAATAGCTAAAAAGAAATAGGTCATATGGTTTCACTAGTCATAAGTCTCCCAATGTGTATTTTTAATTTTTTAAATTTTCTGTCTTTAATTTAGAAAGTGTGATTATTATTCAAATAATATAACTTTTAAAATTATATATGGCACACTAATTGTTTACCAAAATTATAGAAGTTTTGGACAACGGTGTTTCTGCTCAACCTAATTCGTCTCACCCCATTTTAACTAGTTCAAATATTACCTGTATATATACTTCTTTTCTCTCTTTGCATAGCAACCATCCCATTAATATGATGCTTACATCTTTCTGGTACCTTTTCTCTGTTCATATCAATCATCCTGTTTTTAGGGTGTACTGGCTGGATATGTAGGCACAAGTCTGTTTCAGTTGTCTTCTATCATTTCAGTTCATTTTGGTTGCAAGTCCTTTCATATAATCATATATGATTTCATTCACATGTTTAGATGATAAACATTTCAATAGTCATTTAATGTTGAACTCAGATTATAATAATTCTTTTGCAGGGCAGTTTGATATACTGGACAGCTAATACTTCCATAACTCTAGTTCAGGTTGGTGTTAGCTTTCTTAGACCTCATCATATATAATTCTCATTTGACCCCCTCTACCCATTTGATCCATTTCATTTTAGCAAAGTTTTTTAATTTGACTGTTGGATTTATATACCCAAAATAACCATTTTTATTTTAATCGGTTGAAATGACCAACTCTGATGCGAACTTAAGTTTTATAGGATGTTCTATTATTATTTTATTCTGCAAACTGCTTACTATAGTTAGTCAATTTTGCAGCAATTAGCTATGAAGCATCCCCATGTTCGTAAGATATTTGGATTACCTGATAGATTAGCTCCAGCGGATTCTGGAAAGTCTCATGAAATTGATGGACTTGAATCGAAATTCACTGTCCCATTGGCTACAAAATCTATACAAGAGTTATCAGTCCTAGAACTTTTTAATGTAAGTGGCTTTTCCGAGACAGCTACTTATTACATATATTATTATCAAACTAATGTTGGTCTCGTTTTTCATCTGGGTTGTTTGAATTGTTTATAGCTCTCTATCAAAGACCTATCGAAGGGGAAAGGAATAGAGCAGTTCCACTTCTGAGGTAATATGTTAGAGTTTCATATTTATTAAAATACTTTAAACGTAGATCTACAAGTGAAAAAATTAACGGGTCGGGTAAAGGGACGTATACGGACAGATTTTGGTAAGGAGTCGAAATGGAACAAATATGAAAAAATTTCAATGATAAATATAAATACTTTTATAAAATGACGCATGCGGTTGTGAAACCCTGCTGGTGATTTTGAACCCATTTGATTTGTTTGCTTTCCTGCTAATTGTTTTAATTCGATGCGTTTGACCCGGTAGAGATATAACATTACCTGGATCAACTCATTCATAAGTAAGTGGGTTCAAATTGCAACCTTAATAACTTGTCTCAAGCCCTCAATGATGCATATCCACTATTGACGCCATCCCAATTTATACATATATTACAGATTAGCACTCACAAAAGATCCCGAGTATGTTAGAGCATTGATCGTTATGGGGCAAATTTTGATGAAAGATGAAAAACTAGTTGATGCTACTGAATATTTGGAGCGTGCTATAGCCAAAGTACGAATCTCTTAGTTCACTTATATTAAAATCTTTTTTCTTAAAATTCATTAAGTATTCGTTATCTTCAGTGATTATTATTTTTTAATATTATTTATCTTCTTTTGCCAGCTTCTTTCTGCTGGGTATCCAACAGAAGTTGAGGAGATTGATCATTTGATTCTTGCATCTTTGTGGTCAGGTGTGGCCCTTGCGAAGCAGGTGAATCTTTTTTGTATATGTTGGTTATAATAACTTACATAAACTTTTATGAAAGTTTCTGTTTTAGAACTGAAATGTGTTAAGAAGTGGTTTAATATGAATACTTCTAGAAATAATCTAAAATTCCAAACTAGCACCTTGTATCATATGAATCTGTTTTAATAGTTTCGGACTTCTATGAATGAGTTGATTCGGGTTATGTTACAATCTTAAACGAGTCAGATGAGTCAAATAGGCGAAACAGGCCAGAAGTTGTAATCATATTTGTAACACTATTATTCTTCAAACAATTGGCTAAAAGTGTTTGGGGTCAATCCGACGTGTACAGCTGTACAAAAATTACCTGCCACGTGAACAACCTGAGCTGTCCACTACATAACATCTATTGATAGTTCAAGATTGTTTTGAATTTTTATAGCCACCGTGTTAATGTTTGTGATATCTGTTATCAAGTTTTTTCTGGTTATTATGATGCATTAATTTTGATGCTGAAAACAATTTTGACCTTTGTAGTTAAAATGTAAGCTATCTACACTATAATTTGGAAGAGTGTGTATTTTGGCTCATTAAGTGGCAAAATGCTAGATTCCCCCGGCTGTTCTCTTTTCTTGGCATTTTGTTTCTTTAAGAATTCTGTTTATGGGCAGGGTAAAGTTGAAGAAGGAATTGTACACCTAGAAAGAATAGCAAATATGAAGGAGCCAGAGGATGAAAAAACCAAAACCCATTATTATGATGGTTTGTTAATCCTTTCAAGGTAAGAATATTAGCTAGTGTATTTATCTATTGGTATTAAAGTTTGCTCCCTCTAATCCGATCTAAATTTAACATTTCCTTTCTACAAAGAAATTAAATCCGTATTTGGTTTTATTAGTAACCATTATAAAACATAAGATTAGTGGTTGTCCATAAGATACTTTTGTTCTTATTAGTTTTTGTTCGTTAGTAACCATTATAGAGCATAATAATTGATTGTTAGATAAATTGATTTAAAACCTACTCTATTACCGCTTTGTTAGGGACACCTAATCTACTTGAAATTTTGAGTAAGTAGTAGGAGCAGATGGACAATTAGGTATTTGAGTAAGTGTATTGTTAACCTATTTTGAGTATCAAGGTTTCTTTAATATGTCTATATATATGTGTTTCTCTATGTTAGAAGTGTATTGTTAGAAGTCCCTTACCCTGTTGTGTATCAACTCCGATAACACTTTCTATCATGGTATATAATTTTATGGGCACCATCACACGTGATTTAGATCTACTTAACATCGCTCATCACCTAGTAACTCTACCAACGTCAATAGCTTCCACCAACAACTTAGTTTAAACCAAACAACTCCACCACCATCGGCACAACCACGTGTCGCCATCACTTACCTTCATTGTTTTTATAGATTCTGGCATATTTTCGGCAAGTGTGAATGTGTGATTGCATTGCCATTGCCACTTTGTTCATCGCTTTCTTCTATCCTACATAAACTATTAGCCACTATCGCCATCAGTACCTTTCATGGGAACGTTTAAAACACCGTTTTAGTTTCTCTTACCGTTGAGTTCATGGCAATGATTGACCTTGATATCAATTTATCTAGGAGAAGGGGGGCTACTAACAAGCAATTGTATTTTGATGCATGTCACCATACAAAACTAAGTGTTGGAAGAAACATGATCGACATACAACACTTGAAAACGCTTTAAGAACACGTACAAATTTCATTGGGTCTGCGCTACCATTTCATGATGCACATGGAAACATAATAGATGATTATTTGAAGTATCAATATGCTAAACATACTATTCTTATAACCCAACCTACTTTGTCTTTGTTTGACTTAGTCTAATATGTCCTTGGCAACCCTTTTAACTAGAGGTGGCAAAATGGACGAGTTAGATTATGTTGGTGGTCGAGTCGGAATGAGGTGTCAACATGAGTTTTGGTAAGGTTGGACCGATTAAAGAAATGGGTCAGGATGGGTACAAGTCAGAATGGAATCAAGTAAGATGAGTATGGGTCAAGATGGCTCAAGTCATTCAACTTCATATGTTAACAACCTTGTTCTATCTTCGCAGGCATGAAAATCAACACTACTTCAATCCTTAAAATTACAAGCCTCCAACTTAACCTCACCGGATATGCGAACCACCATGGCACCATCGACGATCACCGATCACCTGATTTGCCCAAGAACACCAGTCAAACAACAGAACGTAGTTCACCTCAGATGTTAAGTTGCGTGGTGACAAACGTATGTGATGCTTGTATTGTTAAATTCTGGTTTTGGGAGATTGTAAACGGTTGTGCTACGGTGGGGTCGGTATGTTAGAAGTTGTGGTGGTGCGTACAACGGTGGTTAGTATGACGTAACGGTGGTTGGTACGTCGAACGTGGCGGTCGGTACATCGAATGTGGTGTTGGTGAGTACGGTGGTGGTTGATACATCGAAGGTGATGTGGTGCGTACGGTGGCGATTGATACACCGAAGGTGATAATGGTGCTTATGGTGGCGATCGATACATCGAAGGTGATGGTGGTGCTTACGGTGGTGGTCAGTACGTCGAAGGTGATGGTCGGTACGTCGAAGGTGATGGTTGTGCGTACGGTAGCAGTCGATACATTAAAGGTGATGGTGGTGCGTACGGTGGCGTTCTGTACGTCGATAGTGGTATTGGTGGTGGTGGTGTGTACGATGGTGTTTGGTATGTCAAAGGTGGTGGTGGTGTTGGGTTTGTTGGATACATTATCAAAGTTGTTTAATCATTTAAACATGAAAACGCAGCGGAAACAAACCTTAATATTATGTTTTGTAAACTGAAAATTAAGGCATATAACTTAGCAACAACAAACCCAAGAACATATGATCAAATATATGTGAATCAACTAGCTATCAAGAAGAAATAACAACCAAAACAAGACATGAAACTACCTTTGTAGAGCTATCAAAACGTGTGATTTGATGAAGATGGTGATGTTCTTGAACGACCAAAACACCAAGGATAGGTGTTCTCAAGCTTTCATACCCACAAGCATCAAGCAAAGACCTTTCTTGCTAGGATTTGTACACCAAAAACGACCAAGGAGCTGCTGGAAAACCACTTTCAGCCGTGAACTCTTTCTTCAAAAGAGAGAGTTTGGTTCCTTTGGTCTATTGCATGTGAGAGAGAGAGAGGGTTGAGTGTGAGACTAGTAAATGAAATTGTGGTTTCAAGAAACAAATGAACCAACCACCTTGAAAGGGGTAGTCGAAACTCATTAAAATTGGGGTTTCCCCCACCCACCCCCCCCCCCCCCTCCCAATTTTGTCTACCAATTATTTTAACTAGTAATTATAATACGTTATGTAATTAACCTTTTAATTATATAACATATACACACTTTTATCACTTGATGTTATTTAACAATTTAAATAACATTACAAATAATACCCATGAACAAAATATCCCTATAAGTTATTCCATCTCGTATGCAACTATTTAAAAAATCCATTTTCTAAATTGGTGTAATTATTTAATTGCATGATCATATCATCAATTAAATATTAATTGGTGTTTGCTAAGCTTGTTATTGGGTATGACCCGACTTGGATCATGACGTACTAACCACATCAATGTTCTATATGTCTTGGGCATAAAGAATCCAACAATCTTCCACTTGCACAAGATTCATAGAAGATTGATGCTAACAGTAAATACCGCCTAACAACGGTTTACTACTCTTAATACGCATGACTAAACGCCATTCAATAACATCATCCCCTTCAAGTATCCAATTTGAAATGATTTAGGTGAATCAATCATTTATCCTTTTGTTACAAATGTCATGTTAAATCCAAGGACACAGAATGATCATTTCTTGTTGATTTAACTTAATTAGGCATTTGACATCTTGCTCTCAACGAATAAGAGGAACAAATTCCATTTTGACTACATACGTTTCTCACAATCACCTCGTATCACACCTAAACATAGCCTTATGTACTGTATTATTTTAGAGCAGTGAAGAACTAGCTCAAGGTATAACACTTTGGTGAATATCAAAACTCAATATGTATCTCAGGTCGGAGGATACTAAATGATATTCGCCTTTACTCAAATTTACTTATGATCAATCTAGAAGATTGCATTTAGTAAAATTTGAGATGCGGGTCAGTCCAATATTTGTATCCCACAAATATCTATGAACTTTGGCAGCAACCAATTGCTCTATATTCATGTCTTATGAATATCCACCAATCCATGTTCATAATAGTCTTACGTTCATGTTTGTCCCACAAACATGACCGGCTACGGACATTTAGAATAATAAACATATTCATGGATGTATACATGCTAAAAGGAACATAACTCAGAATATCACAAATATATGAAAGAGTTAAATATTACATTGTTCCAAACTTTTAAATACTAAACAAATCAATTCTAATCACTAGAATATCGAAGTCCTAAGGCACAAGTATGACTTTCATGCTTTGCCCCTTCAAGGAGCTTCGTGAGTGGATCCGCAATGTTTTGATCGGTGTGAACTTTATGAATACATATTTTTCCCTTTTCAACTTTATCCCTTATGTAGTTGAATCTCCGCTCAATGTGTCTAGTCTTTTGATGTGCACGGGGTTCCTTGATTTGTGCAATCGCACCCTCGTTATCATAAAAGATTTTTAGGGGGTCTTGAATGGTAGAGACCACCCCTAGATCGGCGATAATTTCTTTATCCATGTAGCTTCTTGAGCTGCTAATGAGGCGGCTATGTATTCGGATTCTGTAGTGGACAATGCTATCACGTCTTGTTTTGAACTCTTCTAGGACATTGCTCCTCCATTCATAATGAAGACATACCCCGATTGTGATAGAGAATCATCTCGATCAGTTTGGAAACTCGCATCCGTGTAACCCTTTATAACGAGTTCCTATTCATCAGATCTGTATATTAGAAATATATCCTTAGTCCTCCTAAGGTATTTTAATATACGTTTAACAGCCATCCAATGGCTATTACCTGGTTCTGCTGATATCTGCTTGTCATGCTTAACGCGCATGACACGTCCGGTCTAGTGCATATCATCGCATACATGATGGATCCTGTAGCAGACGCATATGAGATGTCCTTCATTCGATTTTGATCATCCTTTGAGCTTGGACATTGAGATGTACTCAATATTGTTATTCTTTGAATAGGTAACATACCTTTCTTAGAGTTTTCCATCTTGAACCTTTTCAAGATTTTATCAATATATGCACTTTGGTTTAGACCTATCAACCGCCTCGATCTGTCCCTATAGATTATTATTACCAAAATATAGGCCGCTTCACCGAGATCTTTTATGAAAAAATAACTTCCAAGCCAGGTTTTAACGCTTTCCATGGTTGGAATATCATTTCCAAAAGGTAGTATGTCATCAACATACAATACTAAGAATGTAATTATGCTCCCACTAGCCTTCTTATATACACAAGCCTCGTCAGCGTTCTTGATGAAACCAAATTTATTGATCTCTTCATCAAAACGTTGATTCCAACTTCTCGATGCTTGTTTCAATCCATAGATTTATCTCTTTAACTTGCATACTTATTAGAATGTTAGTGGATCGACAAAACTATGAGGCTGAACCATATGGACAGTCTCTTCGAGATGTCCATTAAGAAAAGCGGTTTTGACATCCATTTGTCAAATCTCATAATCATAATATGCAGCTATGGCAAATAATATCCTAATTGACTTTAGCATTGCCACATGCGAGAAGGTTTCATCATATCAACCCCTTGAGTTTGAGTGAAACCTTTTGCTACAAGTCTTGCTTTGTAAGTATCCAAGTTTCCATGCATATCCGTTTTTTTTTCTTGAAAACCCACTTGCATCCAACCGGTTTGGAGTTAAGTGGAGGGTCAACCAATTCCCAAACTTGGTTGTCATACATGGATTGCATCTCTACATTCATGGCTTCTAGCCATTTGTCACAATCCGAATTGGACATTGCATCATGGTATGTAGTTGGCTCATCGGAGTCAACCACAACATCCATTCATGAAAAATCCTTGTCTTTCAGGTGAAATGCTAACTCTACCAGATCTGCGAACGTTTTGTGTGTATTGATCAACCTCTTGACCATCATTAACAACCTCCTGTTGATTGCTAGTGTCAACCAAACGTGTATCGGCTTGTGGATCTTGATCCTTATCAAATTCCATTGTTCTATACGTTATTCCTTCCATAAGGAACTTAGCTTCCAAGAACTCTGCCTTTCGAGCATAAATACCTTTTGCTTTGTTGGTCAAAGAAGTAGTATCCTATATAGTCTTTGGGATATCCAACAAATATACACTTATTGGATCGACTTTCCAACTTGTTTTGAGTGTTTAGCTTAACATAAGCTTCACAACCCCATACTTTTAAATATGATAGCGATGGAACTCTTCCATGCCATATTTCAAAAGATGTCGAATCCACTTTCTTGGTCGGAGCCATATTCAAAATACGAGCCGCGGAGAGCAATGCGAAACTCCAAAATGATAGAGGTAGTGAGCTTATAGCCATCATAGATCGAACAATATCCAATAGGGTTCGGTTTCTCCTTTCAGACACACCATTATGTTGTGGTGTTCCCAGTGTTGTTAATAGCGAATAGCGGTAAATAGCGACAAGGTACCTACATGCTACGTAGCGAATAGCGGTAAATAGCGCCCGCTATTTTTGTGTTTAGCTATTAAGTAGTATATATATTATGAATGTTTTATATTCAATAAATAAACATGTTTAGCAATAAAATAGTAGAAAATTTAAGCAAACACCACCAAAATAACTAAAGCATTCTACTACTAATGATCTAAATCTCATATTTTCACAATTTGGTGTTAAAAAAATAAAAAATAAAAAAAAATAAAAAATAAAAAATAAAAAAACGCCACCTGGTCGCTTTTAAGCCGCTAACTACCTTGTAGCACTGCTTCACCTATACGTGACGTAGCGCGCTATAGCGCGCGCTATGATTGCTATTGACAACTATGGGTGTTCCAGGTGGAGTAAGTTGT
This sequence comes from Flaveria trinervia, assembly GCA_025506515.1. Lineage (NCBI taxonomy): Eukaryota > Viridiplantae > Streptophyta > Magnoliopsida > Asterales > Asteraceae > Flaveria > Flaveria trinervia. Next base: position 43,143,233 of record CM046449.1, read on the forward strand.
GAGACGATCCCACAACTTCTTAGATGATCCTGAAAAGCCTCACTAAGGTATTCATCTCCTCTATCTGAACGAAGAACTTTGATAATTATATTGAGTTGATTTTCTACTTCATTCTTGAAGATTTTGAACATTTCAAAAGCTTTATATTTATGTGTCATCAAGTACACATAACCATAGCGACTGTAATCGTCAGTAAAGGTAATGAAGTCTTTCACCATTTCTAGTCATTGTCTTAAAAGGACCACATACATCCAAATGTATGATTCGCAATAAGTCTTTTGCCCTCTCGTTAGTACCACTAAAGGATGACTTGGTCATCTTACCTTGTAAACAAAATTCACACTTATCAAATGAACCATTTTCATTTGTTTTCGAAAGATCATTCTTTTGAAGTGTTTGCATTCGATTCTTGTTTATGTGACCAAGACGACAATGCCAAAGATATGAATCACTTAAACCCATTTTAAGTTTTTTGGTGCTTGTTTGGTATAATGAGTTATCAAAAGATGAATTATCATGAACCAATTCATAGATACCATTAAAAGACATAGCCTTGAAATAAAATACATCATCCATACAAACATAAATACCATTGTTAACAAACTTTAGTTCATAACCACATTGTTTTAAAAGGGAAACAGTAATTATGTTCCTAGTCAAACTAGGAGCATACAAAATGATCCTAAGAAAAACTTCCAAACTATTTGAAAGTTTTAAAATATAGTCTCCTTGGGCTTTGACATCAACTTTTGCTCCGTTGCCCATGTAGAGACTTGTGTCTCCCTTCTTGAAGTGCTTATTTCTTTTGAACCCCTGCAACTAATTGCAAATGTGAGTTTCAAATCCGGTATCCAATACCCATGTGTTTGAAGAAATAACATTTAAACCAATATGAATCATGAAAGTTGTACCGAAGGTTTGCCAAGCATCCCTCTTGTTTCTCAACTCTTTGAGATAGGTTGGACAATTCCTTTTACAATGTCCTATCTCACCACACTCAAAGCATGGATCGTTCTCCATTACTTTAGGCTTCTTAAGCTTGGGTTTTGGAGGTTCCGCTTTAGCCTTCCCTTTCCCTTTGCCTTTGATGTACCCTTTTCCTTTGGCAACATTTGCGTTGGGATCAGGAAATGGCCTTTTCTTATTGCCTCTCTCATTGATCGAGAGAATAGGTAGAACCTTTCTACCCATCCCTGCCTCGGCTGTTTTGAGCATTGCGTGAAGCTCACCAATGCTCTTGTTCTACCCGTTCATATTGTAATTCATTATGAACGTCTCAAACCTTTTAGTTAGGTCATTAAGGATCAAATCCGTGGCTAGCTCTTTTGAGACGGGGATTTTCATCTGAAGTATAGAAGATGATACCGATTGGGTTTCTTTCATGCGACACACATGAAGCGCTCGGACCATTTCGAAGCGCTATACCCTAGCTTGTTGAAGGAACATTTCCTTCAACTGGGTAATCATGTCATATGCCCCATGATGCGAGTTCAGGAATCATAGTTCTCAACATGAGGCAGGAAACCCGCATGGAGTTTTCAGTGTATTGGTCAGGAATGTGATCGTTAAGGACATAGGCCTTTTTCTCTTGCTTAAGAACAATTCTCAAGTTTCGGGACCAGTCCATAGAATTATTATGGTTAAGACGATCCCTTTCTAAGATGGTTCTCAGCGATAGGGTATGGACGGTCGGGGTGGTAGCATATTGTTTGCGGCCATTTCTACAAAATTTACAAAGTTCATATTAGTATTTCTGAAAAATTACATTTTAATCATTAATACCCTTTTTATGTCTCATAGACAATTAATAATTAAAATCTAGAATCCAACATTACATTTAAATGATGGTTAGGTGACTATCCCATTATTTAAATTAACAAGGTAGTCAACATTTGACAATTGCAACCTTATGCAACTTCTAGCTTTATGGGATCGGTTAAACATCTTATGTTTAGTTGGCATGTAAAATCCCATCAACACCATTGTACGCCATGCTTCGGTGACCCTATGCACATGGTTTCCAATTCAAGTCGTCCTACTTACACACACGTGTGAGTTTACACATACAAGTGGTTAGGTGACCTTTATCCACAAATATGCTAAGCCCACCTCAAACATACAAGTTCTCTAAAATTGGTTAGGTGACCTTTATCCCACAAATAGTTCTCAAGTGATTCGAGTGTTGTGTAAAAGGATGGTGTTCAACTTGTTTCCAAAGGGATTTTAGTTTTCATTAATTTTAGTTATGAAAACTCTATGTACCTTGTATTTACATGCTTTCAAATACATGGTACCCTATGGTTCTCTTTTAGTAAAAAACCCTTTTATTAGAATCATTAATCCTTTAATAACCTTTTATTAGTCACTTAATGATTAGGAACCATAAATTTTCAGCTTGTTTTGTTTGTTAATAAGTTTGTTATGCACATTCAAATATCAAACAACCATCATATAACAAACAACCAAACAAGCATAATCACACAATCACAAATGCATAACCATAACCACTAAGTTGACAACACTTGTTTGCCATCACAAGTGTTGTCATTTGGTATTTCCTAAGGGTTAATCACAACACACAAGATAAGATCTCCAAAGACCCCCACTTGAAGTTGCATTCAAATGCTTCAAGTCCTCTTTGTGTCTTCCCTTTGTGCTTCCAACTTGTGCATCTTCTTTTACAAAATTATATCCTAATACAAATTTTCTAATAAAAGAAAATACACTTAATCTATCTATTACATCACCATTGAATGAATAAATAAATTACAACCATTAACAAGCACAAAAGAATAATATTACAACCCATAAAGAATGAAATCAACCAAAACCAAATCAACACAAGGTCAAGGCTAGGTTATGCACCAATATGAAACAACATATACAACATCCAGGAACCAAAATAAATCCCCATTTAACCCTAAATTTTCAGCCAACATAAATCAAGAATTTAGGGTTTTGTCCAAACAAAATATAATCAACCATTTGACATCTTTCTTTCAAGGTTTAATTATAAGCATGTAAGATATAACCTTGAAAGATTGGAGATTCATCATATCATCACAAAACAGTCCCTATTAGGTTGTTAAAGTCCTATAAAACCAATTTTACAAGGACAAAAGAAGCTAGTCATCCACATATCCGGCTCTAGATGCCAATGTTGGGTTTGTTGGACACATTATCAAAGTTGTTTAATCATTTAAACATGAAAAACGCAGAGGAAACAAACCTTAATATTATGTTTTGTAAACTGAAAATTAAGGCATATAACTTAGCAACAACAAACCCAAGAACATAGGATCAAATATATGTGAATCAACTAGCTATCAAGAAGAAATAACAACCAAAACAAGACATGAAACTACCTTTGTAGAGCTATCAAAACGTGTGATTTGATGAAGATGATGATGTTCTTGAACGACCAAAACACCAAGGATAGGTGTTCTCAAGCTTTCATACCCACAAGCACCAAGCAAAGACCTTTCTTGCTAGGATTTGTACACCATAAACGACCAAGGAGCTGCTGGAAAACCACTTTCAGCCGTGAACTCTTTCTTCAAAAGAGAGAGTTTGGTTCCTTTGGTCTATTGCATGTGAGAGAGAGAGAGAGGGTTGAGTGCGAGACTAGTAAATGAAATTGTGGTTTCAAGAAACAAATGAACCAACCACTTTGAAAGGGGCGGCCGAAAGTCACTTAAAATTGGGGTCCCCCCCCCTCCCCCCAATTTTGTCTACCAATTATTTTAAACTAGTAACTAGAATAAGTTTTGTAATTAACCTTTTAATTATATAATTTATACACACTTTTATTACTTGATGTTATTTACAAATTAAATAACATTACAAATAATACACATGAACAAAATATCCCTATAAGTTGTTCCATCTCATATGCAACTTATTTAGAAAACCCATTTTCTAAATTAGTGTAATATTTAATTGCATGATCATATCATCAATTAGATATTAGTTAGTGTTTGCTAAGCTTGTTATTGAGTATGACCTGACTTGGATCATGGCGTACTAACCACATCAATGTTTTATGTGTCTTGGGCATAAAGAATCTAACAGGTGGTGCGTATGGTGGTAGGCCGGTTGTAATGATTATTACGGTTCATATTAATCTAAAGGTTGTACATATTTTTGTTAATTTCCATGTATTTACATGGACTTATATTTTTGTAATCTTAATATAGTTTCTGACTTTCTATTTACCTCTTTCAATATGGATTTATATTTTACCTATGTGGATGCATTATATAGATCCATCCTGACCTGTTATAAATCTTAACATAGTTTTTGTTACACATTTCAACCCATTATCTATTAGCTAACTACCCATTTCAACCCAATTACAAAATACCTTAAACCCATTCCAACCTCTTTCCATGGTTTGGGTCAAGATTGGCAGTGATACTAGGTTAGTCATGCTTCCATTCTTATTGTGTAGCATTCACATGTGTGTTTTTTTTCCTTTCAAGATCTGGCCCATCAAAGATGATTGGCGAAGGGAACGACTCACAGGGACATTGCTAGTTAGGTGGCCCTTGCCCTTTTGTTATTGCTAGAATGCTAGTACCACTTCGCTAACCTATCACTTGTATGATTATCCATCTCTTGCAAACCTGATGAATATAGCATAAGTTTGTCACATTTGTCTTCATTGGATTGTGAGTCGTGTCATCCGGGACACACACTTGTGTTGTTTTCGATACAAGGAGTGATAACCAAGTTGATTCCTTTTTTCTATTAGTCACGATCCTAGTTGAGCAATTTCACGTTTCTATATTTTGTTACATTAATTAGTGATTATTCTTGTTGCATCTATGTTTTTATAATGAAACAATGTTTCGAACTTTTAAAATTTATAAAATTTTAGTGATGAAATAAAACCAAGTTTGTCATGCCTAATGTACTTTGAAAAGTGACAACGCCGTTGAGTATATTTTTTTGCATGTTTTGTTGAATGCATGGCTACCTAAGGTATTCGAAGCCAGTCCTCTTTTTTCACTTTGTTTTTGGGTTGATGCTTTTCTCACCATATGTCATCTTATTTATTGTATGCCATCCTCAATATATATGACTAACATTCGGTCTTTGTTCTATACTCGGATCAAGCCTTTCGTCATCATCTTCATCCTTTTGGGTGTGTATGTTTCATTCATTGTTTGTTTCCAGGACGAGATAAGTTGGCTTTGAAAGCCCTTAATGTTTCTTTCTAGTTTATTCTCGTCTTTCGGAAACTTCAAATGTTACTTTTCTACTCTTAAACATGTATCGATGACAACTAAACAATGTACTTCCTCTATATTTTCTCTCACACCTACTAAAAATACAGTCTCCTAGTACTATGACTCCTTTGGATCCACCTTTACAAACCTATTAAGTTGCCCTCGCACCACAACTTCACCTATCAATAACCTTAAGACCCACCACTTAACTGTTCCCAATGACTCCTCTGACAGCAGGACTTGCAGGATAACGATTTGTCTATTGCCCAACACAAAGATACACAATTCATTACTAAACCTTATCCGATATATCATAATTTGAATTGTGATAGGTTATCACCTACCTTTTTAGCTTGTTTTGTAAGTTTTCCATCTCTTCCTATTCTTATTACTACAAGAGAGGCTTCACTCCATTTTGGTTGGCATCAAGCAATGATTGATGAAATGACAACATCATTCTCCATTTAACTTGAGATTTAGTTGCATTACTTCCTAGATATATAGTGATCATGATTGTTCTAAGGCTTGTTTAGTTGCTAAACGATATGCTTAGATACTTAGCATCAATCAAGTGATATATTTTCTATTATTGCTAAAGTGTATAATTTGATAAATTTAATTGTGTGATATAAGAATTTGGCATGACACGTGATAACCTAACCTTACAATTTTCTATTGGCATTTAGGGTTATATTGCATCTACTTGATAACATAGTAATGACTAGAAATGATTATTTGTTATTCGACGACTCGACGAGTATAGGATTATTTGTTCAAGCTGTTTCAAACTAAGGATATGAGAAGACTTCGATGTTTTCTTTACATTGAAGTGTTTGTTAGGAAAGAGGGCAGTAACCTTACAAAATTTTTATTAAGATAAAAAGAGGATACAAACAAGTGCATCCCCCACCCCTTTGGCGTTTTTACCATGGAAAGGGTTGGCGATGAATAGAAACACATACAAAGGTCATTGTGTCATGCTTACGTCTTTCAGTACGAAGAAATATATTAGGCTTTTATGGTCGATATAAATTGTGCAATTACCCATATGAGTAATGCCTTCATTTTGTAGTGCAAAAATAAATGCTTCAAGCACTAAAGCAGTGGGATAAGTTGCTTCATGGATCATTAGCTACGGTGAAGCATAAGGTTATCAATTTACCCTATTGCATTAGTACATTCCCCAACCTTTATTAAGAAGCATGAGTTTAAACGACGACCAAATCTTCATTACCATCTGACAGAGTTAGTATTCAAGCTTGAGTCAACCTTCTTTTCAATTCTTGTAACATTTGTTTATAACTATCACCCCATTCAAACTTTATTTCTTTTTTTATCAGAAAGTTGTGAATCTCTAATGATGCCTTGGGACGGTTTCATTGCATAACTTCTTCTATTTCATTAGGATATGCCATGATTCTTTCAAGGCTAATATCATGTCCCAGAAACTACATTTCACATAACCATAAGGCGCACATCGAGAACTTAGCATGTGATCGTTCTTCCTTTAGCAATTCCAATACCTCTTGATTGTGACAACCATGATCTCCTTTGTGTTTTGGACATATTAGGATGTCGTGAGTAAACACGATCACTAACTGATTTAACATTGGTCGACATACTCGATTCATTAGGTCCTTTAATGTTTTATTTATATTGTTGCATCCTCTCTTGTGTATAAGCATAACACATCCATTTCACTTTTGCAAGATGTCCATTTCATATGAAACATGACCTTGCGCAAATTATATCTATTACAATGAAATAATTCTAGTGTAGTCTTGTGGATGAAGGTTGCATTATGAAAGAACAAGTAAGTTGCGGATGAGTAAAAAGACTTGTAAGTGTCATCTGTTGTAGAGGAACTCTCTTTTACGGAGAAATTACCGTGTCATGAAGGAACAATGAGTTTGTTGCAAGTATCTTCTCATTATGGGAGTAGTCAGTTGCGGATGAACCTATATAAAGCATGAGATCAGTTCTTTTCGTTACCCGGTAGCGATCTATTACCAAAGAAGTACATATATTTCTAAGAGTGAGTTATTTTCTAAGGGTGAGTTATTACGAACGGAAATTTCAATACAGAGGCATAATCTATTCTCGATGAACAAAATGGTTTCTAAACTATAATTAAATATTTAAACATGATTGTTATAAAACATCCTTGTCCCACTCAATCAAGCAACTTCATTTTAGGATTTTTCATAGGTGTCCATATGCTTTCATACATTCATATTAACACTAACATGATTGTATGCATACCCGTCTCAAAATCATGAAACACAAGGTGGGATATACAAGTCACCCGATTTAAGCTTGGAGAAACCCTAAAGCTCGTTAGTGGCGTTCTTATCATTCACAAATCTATAATATAGATTATGATCATAACTTTGTCATTTTAAGCATTTTCTAAATGATCGATGAACATGGTTCCATGCATCAGATCTACATTATGATGTGATTACAAGCATAAAAATCTTACCTTTCATTAGCTTTGACATCTTTCTCTCTAAATTTGTCTCTCTTTTCTTTCTTTTATTATAATACGTAAGGTACAAGAAAAAAAGGTGCTTTGTTGATGGCTCCCATATGGTTATTCCCTTTTAATCGCATTTGCTTATTTTAGATTTTTACTATAGTTTACTTTTAACCCTGAAAGTTTAATACTTGTCTTTTACTAAATACATGGTTGTTACATCCTGGTGGGATTAACATTTTATCAGGCGTTTGGGACCGAAGCATACCTTATACCAATTCAACACCGTTGTTTAACCTTTTCACAAATTATGACTTTTTTAGTTTACCATAATGACCTGACATATTAACTGGATTTGTAGTGCATTGGCAAGCATAGGTCGCAATGCCGAGTCAACAAAGTATTTGCGCATCTTGAGTACTTATGATCCAGCTTATAGTGAATACTTGAAAGATGTGGAAAGTGAAGATATAAATCTTGCAAATGATCTTGAAAATAGTAGGAGAAGAGATTATTGAGCCATTTTTTTGGATCTACAAAGATATAAGAAGGTTAGTGTTTCATTTTCAACTATCTTGAAATCCCCTTTGTTTGCATTATTTTAGTGGGAAAAAAATATTGTATTACTAATATAACTGTTACGCTAATTATTTTGCATTCATGTTTTGGATAGCTCTTTAAAAATATATGTGACAACCTTAAAGTCTGTCAGGATATGAAATTTAAAATTATTATAATCAAGACATATGATGATATATTCAAGTTCTTGTTGGACAAATCTTGACATTAATTAAAGTTAGAGGTCTATTTTCTGATTTATTTTGTAATTATCTGGTAAATAAAAGGATAGGTTTATCAGGTAGTTTTTTAACTTTATCTTAAAAGGATTTGAGATAAAGCCTAATTTTTAGGAGTTGATTAGCTTGATGGGCAACGCTGATTAAACTATAAATAGGGATAGTTTTTACTTATTCTTTGTAAGTTTTTCTATCAATTAAATTGGAGAAGGAGTTCCAGAATTGTTCCTGCGTTTTTTGGTTGTTTCTGTTTGTTTTGTTCTAGTACCAATTTACTTCAATTGGTATCAGAGCACTGGTTAAGAGATTTGGGATTTTCAGTTGATCCAAAGTGGTGGATCAAGTACTTAAACAACCAATACAGCAGGTTTACTAGCGTCGATCAAAGGAGAGATCGATGGGAGACGCTGCAGCACCAAACAACCAGCTAGCGCAGGTTGATAAAACAAGCAACCTTCCGTTTCAATGCCGGTTCTAACTCCGACCAATTACCCGATCTGGTCACTTAAAATCAAGGCGATTTTCAAAGCTCATGGAAGCTGGGAGGTGATTGAACCTGGGACAAATTCGGATCAGAAAAAAAGACAATGCAGCCATAGTCTATCTTTACCAATCGCTACCTGAAGACCTTATGTTGCAAATTGCAAGCTGTGAACATGCGAAAGACATTTGGGAATCAATCAAGACTCGACACTTAGGTGCTGAATGAGTCATGGAGGCACGATTGCAGTCCCTAAAAACCGAGTTTGATCTGATCAGAATGAAGGAAGGCACAACAGTGGATGACTTTGTGGGAAAACTCTTCGCAATTGCTTCAAAATCAGCCACCCTTGGATCCCCAATTGATGAAGCAGCCCTGGTCAGAAAACTTCTGACCAGTGTACCTGACAGCTTCATAAACATGGTGGCAACAATAGAACAGTTGGTTGATCTAAAAAAGGTCAAGTTCCAAGAAATCGTTGGAAGGCTGAAGGCGTACGAAGAAAGAACTAATTCCAAGACCAATAACAACAGCCATGACCAACTTCTATTATCCTACAGTGAATGGGAATCCAAAAGAAAGCAAGAAAAGGGCTTTGATCGAGGCCGAGGGAATGGCCAAGACACCCGTGGAAGAGGCCGAGGTCGTGGGCGGTCAGGTGGTCGTGGAAGGGGTGCAAACCGTGCTCAAAACTCCCAAGATGGAAACCAAAATTCAGAAAACTCAAAGAAAGATCGGTCTAAACTGCAGTGTTTCAGGTGCGATGCGTTTGGACATTTTTCAGCCGACTGTCCAACCAGAAGGAATGATGAGAAGGCCCATCTAACACAAGCCACCGCTGCCGGAACAACACATGCTAATGCTGACAAGCCTGCGTTGTTAATGGTTGTAGCCGATCAAATCAAGAAGGAACTAATCTATGTGAATGAAGAAAAGGTATTTCCGGCTAAATACGGGTCACATGATGATGGGCAATACATGTGGTATTTAGATACCGGGGCAACAAATCATATGACAGGCAATAGAAGTTTATTCTCAGCAATTGATACAAATATAGGGGGCAAAGTCAGATTCGGAGATGACTCAAGCGTGGAAATCAAAGGAAGGGGTTCTATTCTTCTCGAATGTAAGAATGGGGAACAAAGGTTGTTGACTGATATTCTTTACATCCCGTATTTAAAGAGTAATATTTTCAGCATCGGGCAAGCTGAAGAAGGAGGGTGTGAATTAACAATTAAACAAGGAATGTTATCAATGTTTGAACTGGATGGGACCTTGTTAATGAAGACTCACAGATACCTAATCGCTTGTATAAAATCAACCTAAAAATCGGTTCACCGGTGTGCCTAAAAACCAAGATTCATGATGCAGCTTGGTTGTGGCATGCCCGCCTTGGACATGTAAACTTTGACATCATCAAGCGCTTAGGGACGAGTGAACTAGTCCATGGAGTACCGGCCATTGACCACCCTTCACAACTATGCAAAGCATGTTTGGCAGGGAAGCATACGCGACAAAGTTTCCCTGACCAGACCACTTTTAGGGCTGCAAGACCACTGGAACAGGTTTACGCAGACCTATGTGGGCCTATAACACCTGCCACTGAAGCTGGAAACAGGTATATTTTGCTGTTTGTGATGATCACAGCAGGTTTATGTGGCCATTCATGTTAAAAACCAAGAATGAAGCACTTGAACGATTCAAGATATTCAAAGCTTTGGTTGAGAACCAATACGGGGAAAAAATAAAGGTCATTAGAACTGATCGGGGTGGATAATTTACATCCAAGGAGTTCAGTTTGTTTTGTGAACAAGTTGGAATTACAAGACAACTAACTGCACCCTATACACCGCAGCAGAATGGTATAGTCGAAAGAAGAAACCGAACCGTGTTGAGCACAACAAGGAGTATTCTTAGTGCAATGAATATGCCACAAGTGTTCTGGGCGGAAGCTGTACGTCATGCAGTTTATGTGTTAAATAGGCTGCCCACGAAGATTCTGAAAAACCAAACACCATACGAAGCCTTAAAGGGATGGAGACCAAGACTTGATCATCTACGGGTGTTTGGGTGTGTTGGATATGTAAAAACACCTTCAAACCATGTGAAGAAGCTCGATGACAGAAGTGTTCCCATGGTACATTTGGGAACAGAACCAGGGACCAAGGCTTATCGCATGTACGATGTTGAGGGAAAGAAGGTGGTAATTAGTCGAGATATCTTTGATGAGGCACGTAAATGGGAATGGGATAAACACCAGCAGCCGAACAAAGAAGCTGAGTTTGTGATCGAGCCATTTGAAGCTGATTCAGCAGCCCAAAACAGCAATCATGAAGTCGATTCTAGAGCCCAAAACAGTGGACATGGACCTGCTGAACCTGGTAGCCCTGTAAGTCCACTATTGGTGAAACCCGTTTCAAGGAAACAACCCATTAACCCATGCTGAAACACCTGACTCAGCCTATTCTGAACTTAGCAGCCCAGAATTAACTGTAAAAGGGCGTGGGCCAATGTTACCAAAGCTTCAAACAGACACTATTGGTGAGTCAGACCCAACTATGGCAGAAGACGAGACTTTTGATGATACACCACCACAAGGTATGAAAAATCTGTATGAAGTTTATGATCTTCTCCTCACTGAAGGGGAACCAACAAACTTCAAGGAAGCTGCAGGGCATAAAGAATGGGAGCAAGCTATGGAAAGTGAGATAGCTTCCAATTGAAAGATGCAACACGGGAGCTAATGGACCTACCCCCAGGACACCGACCCATTGGTTTAAAATGGCTTTATAAAATTAAAAGGGATGCAAATGGTGTAATTACAAGATACAAGGCACGATTAGTCGCCAAAGGTTACATCCAATAACATGGTGTAGACTTTGACGAGGTATTCGCGCCAGTAGCGAGATGGTTAGACTCATTCTAGCATTAGCAGCACAGAGGGGGTGGAACGTTCACCACCTTGATGTTAAAACAGCGTTTCTACATGGGGAACTCAAGGAAAAAGTGTTTGTAACACAACCGAAGGCTTTGTTAAGAAAGGGAAGGAGCAAAAAGTGTACAAATTAACCAAAGCTCTTTATTGCTTGAAACAAGCTCCACGAGCTTGGAATACAAAGTTAGATGGGGTTCTAAAGGAGTACGGATTCCAAAGGTGCAACTTGAAAAAGCCGTTTACACAAAAAGAACTCATGAAGGTTCATTGCTGGTAGGGATCTATGTGGATGATTTGATTGTGACCGGAAATAACATGGAGAAAATTCTGCAATTCAAACGACAAATGGAAGATAAGTTCGAGATGAGTGATTTAGGTTCACTCTCCTATTATCTCGGGCTAGAAGTGATGCAAGGCAATGATGGAATAAAAATTAAGCAATCAAGCTATGCAAAAAAGATACTACAGCAAGCTGGAATGTGGGAGTGCAATCCCACTAAATACCCAATGGAACCGGGACTGAAATTAACAAAGGAAGATGGCAGCAGCAGTGTAGATGCAACAGAGTACCGAAAAACAATAGGATGCCTTCGATACTTGACTCATACACGGCCATACCTTGCATACTCAGTTGGATATGCAAGTAGGTACATGCAAGCCCCTAAAACGACTCACTATCAGGCTGTAAAACAAATTCTCAGGTATGTAAAAGGAACTATAGACCTGGGCATCCACTACCGAAGGAATGGAAGCAATGAACTGTTGGGATTCAGTGACAGCAGCCTTTTAGCCAATCCAGATGATGGAAAAGGAACCACAGGGTTGGTATTTTACTTTGATGATGGACCCATTAGCTGGTGCTCTCAAAAGCAACCAACAGTCGCTTTATCATCTTGCGAGGCCGAGTTTATGGCTGCAACTTCAGCAGCCTGTCAAGCAATTTGGCTAAGGGGTTTATTAGCTGAAATTACAGGAAGAAAAGAAGAACTTGTACTCATAAAGGTGGATAATAAGTCAGCAATCAACCTGATGAAAAATCCTGTCTTTCACGGAAGGAGTAAACATATCAACATACGCTATCACTATATACGAGAGTGTGTAGAGAAAAATCAAATCAAGGTTGATTTCATTAAGGGGGATCAACAACCAGTTGATATTCTCACGAAGGCTACCAAAGATTAAGTTTGCTGAAATGAGAGAACTGTTAGGAGTAAAGAAGATTGAAGACTCAGGAAAATAACAAGAAGACTCAAGGTCAAGATTGGGGGGGTGATTGTTGGACCAATCTTGACATTAATTAAAGTTAGAGGTTTATTTTCTGATTTATTTTGTAATTATCCGGTAAATAAAAGGATAGGTTTATCAGGTAGTTTTTCAGCTTTATCTTAAAAGGATTTGAGATAAAGCCTAATTTTTAGAAGTTGATTAGCTTGATGGGCAAGACTGATTAAACTATAAATAGGGATAGTTTTTACTTACTCTTTGTAAGTTTTTCTATCAATTAAATTGGAGAAGGAGTTCCAGAATTGTTCCTGCGTTTTCTGGTTGTTTCTGTTTGTTTTGTTCTAGTACCAATTTACTTCAGTTCTAAATTCCTTTAAGAATTTAAGCAGACATATATAGAGTGTAGGTAAATGGGCGTCTAGACAATTTGTAGGCTCTACTATACAATAGTGACAGAAATTTCAAAAAACTTGCTTGACTTCTATACAATAGTGACATGTACCAGCTTAGTAGACTGCAAAATGTGAAATATAAATAATAATAAACATTTTAAGAATATATACTATTATTATAATTACTTGAATTTAAGGACACTTGGTCGAGACGAGATGTATTCTTTTAGCAGTTCTACCATCTAGGAGGGCATACACATAACTTACCTATATAAAAATATTTGTCTCCTTCCATCCTCATTTCTATTGTTATAGACGACCGACTGAGAGGAGGTTGAGGTTATTGAGGCACCTGATGATGTTGAGCTTAGAGCAGGAGTTCTTATGGAAGCTGAGTTTGTTTAGAAAGCTGAGTCTATGGAAGTTAAAGAAGTTACTGTTTGAAAATCAATTGTATCATTGATGAATTAGCTTCAATAAGCTCAGTGTTAAGATGTTTGAATTATTATTGACTGGTTAATTCTTAGATGATTCAAAGGATTAATGGTGCCAAAAGTGGTATTGGTTTACCAACATTGCTCCACCATTTAATCATGACTACACAAATGATTTCATCATATGAACATGATGATAAAGACATGATGTATGGTATGGGATTTAAGCTTAAAACTTACCAAAAGCATTAGCCAAAATGGATTAGACTGTTAACCCATAGAGTTCATGTAATTTTAACACCAATATGAATAATTCTTTTGCGGACCATGGGGTGGTAAAGAATGCGATGGTAGGGATTTGGTAGAAGATTGTAATAGTGAATTAGATAGTGACTATGAGAACTTAAAAAATGATAATATAAAAACATGTATTAAAAACACAATTTTAGAAGCTTAAAAGATTTTAGTAATGATGATATTTTCAAAGTTATTTCTTGTAGTCATGTGGTTGTGCCTAATGTGTAGCTAGTTGTATCTGTGCTAAATAAGATCCAAAATAATCATGTTTAAAATCAAACTTTAAATCTGAAAAACGTAAAGGCAAGATTTTATGTATTGTTAAAATAAAAGAAAAGGTAAAAATATGGGACAAGTCAAATCTAACTTAAAAGCTGATTTTAAGAATGAATTTGTATCTAGAGAGGAGCTTGAAATGAAAGTACATATTTTTCAAGGAATCAAATGCTCGATTCATTAACAATAGTTTTTCAAATGTTTCTAATAGTGCAAAACCAAGTGTGTTTAAGAAAGGTTCTTAAAAGACAAGTAGTCCTCCAATGATCAATCTAAGAGAAAACAAAAGGTCAAAGAGTCAAAAAGTGTCCAAGATAAAAAAGTCAAAATCGAATGAACTTATACACGAAAGCCAAATTATATGATACGTTTGACGAGTATCATCGACAATTCAAGAGGAAGGTGTGGCAAAGTTGGGATGACAAATAGTGATTGATCTTTATCAATAAGCTGAATGTGCCGGTTAAGTCATTAGAAAAACAGATTTGACCAAGTGTCAATTTTCATATCCACCAAAATGATGTTGCTATATTTCGGGAAAACAAAGTCATATTGCATGTTACTATTTACATCAATTTAGTTTGCTAAATCGACAACAATTTAATAATCAAAGGATATACTAAATTAATACATTTTCAAAACAAAATATGTTTTCAGAAACTAAAGTTGTAAATAAAATGAAGGTTATTCTATTTTCATCCAAACAAGAAGCATTTTGTAAATAAAATGAAGGTTTGTCTATTTTCATCCAAACAAGAAACATTTCTGATTGGTTTTAAGTGTAAGGATAAGCTTAGTTTCAACAAAATACAGAATTCTAAATAGAGTTGCAGAAATACACAACCGGACTTTGTTTTCTTGAGATTTCCATGGGTGTTCTTTTTAGCTATAGAATATTAAATGTTTTTTATTGATCAAGTTCATGATTTTGGTTGAAAACCAAATTGATATGAAAATCAAGTGCATTCACAGTGATAATGGGACAAACAGAATTTTAAATGTTTTTTTGTGATTCTAAAGGAGTTGGGCAACAATACAGTGCTAGGTAACTCACAAAATGAAATTTGCAACAAGATGCAATCAGACTTTGATTAAAGCAGCTTATATAATGCTATCTGGAGTAAGATTACCTTTGTTTTTCTAAGCAGAAGCGTGAACATTGCATGTTATGCTCAAAATCATGTCATAATTAACAAATGATTGAAAAAGACTCCGATGAAATCTTTTTCAAATATAAAGCTTTTGGATGTTGATGCACATTGTTACACACATACAGCATTAAACCTGGATTTGATAAAAAAGCTGATGTGTGGTTTTGTTGGAAATTCGTTACAAAGGTAGCAAATCGTGTTTATAGTTGAAAGACTAAACTGTTAACATAGACGGGCATGAGAATCAAAGAGTTAACATAGACTGATTTATTATTTAGTTGTTTTGATTTGTTTGTTAACGTTTATGCATGTATTATTTCTCCAACTAAGGTGTGGATGAGATTGACTTCGAATTGGTTATGTGTTGGACATTAAATGTCCGATCATTGTTAATATCAATGTTACTATCGAGGTACGAATCAAAGAGTTACACATTGGGCAACAAAAAATAATAACGTGTAATGGTTTCACGTTATGAATCAGTAAATATGGTTTAATCATTGGTAATTAATTTAAATAAAAATAATTAACTAAACGAGGTTGAACATTTATTAATTAATCATTACTTGTTTAAATGTATTTTTTAATGGTTACATGATTTTTAACTAATTAAAGGTTGATTAATAAAACATAAGAGTTTACAGGTAATTAAATGTTAATTATATATTAGTTATCAAAACTTTAATGATTAAAAGAACCTAAAAAGTAAATATGGGGTTCAATTTGTAAATAGTTTACATATAATAGTAGTCGCCACCATCTCCCCCCTCCAGATCATTGAACAACACCGACACCATAATCCAAAGCTGTCGTCGCCATGTTGCACCATGGTTGTCGTTTGAACATATTTTAGGTAGCAATAGTTGCAAAAGTCGGATCTTTTTATGGTTATGATCATCTAGTGAGATTGTTTTTGCTCCCGAGGTGTAAAGCTTTGAGCTTTAATATAGGTACAATCTTTAACCTATCTATGGTCGATTGATTGTTTATACGTGTGCAATAGGATGCCTATATGAGTTTGTTTAATTAGATTAATTAGTAAATGTTTCACTAACATGTGATAGTAAGTGTATTTTTAGAAACTTTAATTGGTTAAGTTTTAAAACGATACCCAACAATGGTATCAGATGTGAGAAGCCTCTATAACTAAATCATGGACTCAAACTACCGATCAACACAAACCCGAGAGGATTTAGGAATCCATGGTCATTCTAGGTTTCCGCATAAGTTCTAGATCAACATGAACTCGATAGATATATCATAATTCATGAAAATGCCGACATCCTGAGAGTGGATTTAGATGAACCTGCTAATTCAAAATCTACAAATTTGGATCCTGAATCCAAGAAATGGTAGAAAGCCATGGGTTGCAATCTATATATGATAACCATGTGTAGGATTTTCTTGAACTTCCTCTCACATGTCAGACAGTAGGTGTAATTGGATCTTTAAAAAGAAGTCCAACACGGATAGAGAGGTGCAAAACTACAAAGTACGACTCGTTACTAAATGTTAACTTTAATTGAAGGTGTGGATTATGAGGAAACTTACTTATAAATAGCCAAGCTTAAGTCGATTAGGAGATTGCTTGCCATTTCTATCTATTATGACTATGAGATATGGCAAATTGATGTCAAAAGCATGTTCCTAAATGAACAACTTGTTGAAGATGTCTATATGATACAACTAGAAGGTTTTGATGATCCAAAGAATCCTAATTAGAAGTGCGAATTAAACACATCCATTTATGGCTTAAAAAGCATCTTGGAGTTGGAATCTTTGTCCTGATAAGAAAATCAAAGAGTTTGTGTTTATAAAAAATAAAGATGATTATGTGTTTACTAGAAGGTAAGTGGGAGCTATATTACTTTTCTAATATTGTCTGTGGTTAACATACTAATTATTAGATCTAGGAACAACTATAAGGCCCCGTTCCCGGGACGCTTACAGTTGGTAAATTATCGCACATAAAACATATACTTTACATTTAATCATTCATTAAAACATTGCAGCAGAAACATAAAACTATTTTTTCATATCATTACAAATGCTTTTGCAAGTTAATACAAGCGTTCATTTCAAAACATCATTCGTTCGCATTACAATGCAAAAACATTAACAAAAGAATGCCATTCAAAATGCCAAGTAGCTGCTCTGTGCCATCCTCAACAATGCTCACCTGCCAACTGGAAAATGCATAAAAGTCAACGTTGCTGAGTGAGTTCTAGGTTTATAAATAAAACGTACTTTTCTTTCATTAACGCCTTTCTTTACTTTCATGCGATCATACATCATACGTATACACAGATAATATCATTATTATCTTCGTCATTCATTCATTCATTACTTTCATTCTTTCATACGTTCTTACTTTCATCCTTTCATTCATTACTTTCATTCTTTCATACGTTCTTACTTTCATTCTTTACTTCCAGTGACATGTACATTACCCCGAACATTATGCACGAAGCGGGTAACTGGGTCTGAGGTCTTTCATAGACCTCGAACATTATGCAAGAAGCTGACTCCAGTACATAAGGCAAGTACATTCACCATTTATCTTTTCTCTTTCATTCCGGATCAATGGCATATGCTATACCCCGGACATTGTGCACGAAGCGGGTAACTGGGCCTGAGGTCTTTCATAGACCTCGAACATTATGCACGAAGCTGACTCCAGTACCTAGGGCAAGCGGCAAGGATCCCATTCATATGGTCAATCACAAAGATTAGACCCCAATGTGCATCCTTCGGGGTAGCTAACCCACACACCATTGAGCTAACACCTACATTGGGTGTGCACCTCCATACACTTGCTTGCAAGCCTTCTTTCATTCATTCATTCATTAATGCATGCATTCATTCATCATGTTCCTCTTTCATTATCTTTCACTTTACGTTACATAATACTTTCGGTTCATTCATTAACATAACACGTAAAGCCACGGAAAGATAAACATACGTCATAATAAGGAACATAACATTCAGTCATCATCATCATACAGGGCATCATCATACATTCATAACATACATCATGTATAATCATACAACATCATACATCATCATTATGCATAAGCATCAATCACATATCAATGCATGCCCTTCATACCATCTATGACCTCAAAAGTCAACCTACATGAATCCTCGGGAACATCTCAAGTCAAAGCCTACATTACTCCTTTTTCCCCAAAAGTCAGAATTATTCTAAGTGTTCATCCGCATTGACCTTATTGTTCATCCACATTTAATTTGCTTCATCCGCATTGACATACCTCATCCGCATTTGTCATCCACATTTGACTTACTCATCCGCATATCATACACTTAGTCAAATGCTCATCCACATTTCATGCACTTAGTCAATGTTCATCCGCATTGACTTCATCCACATTTGATTTCATCTGCATTTCTCAGACTTAGTCAAATGATCATCCGCATTTCATGCACTTAGTCAATGTTCATCCGCATTGACTTCATCCGCATTTGACTTCATCCGCATTTCTCAGACTTAGTCAAATGCTCATCCGCATTTCATGCACTTAGTCAATGTTCATCCGCATTGACTTCATCCGCATTTGACTTCATCCGCATTTGACTTCATCCGCATTGGCTTACTCAGTGGTTATTGTTCATCCGCATTAACCCTTTCCATCCGCACTGACTTCCAAACACTTAGGCAGATTTAAAAAAAACTAACATGTGAGCCTAAAACATCATATTCGATTTCCATGCACCATTCATCATGTTCTAAGCTTAAATATTACCCTCTAAACCTTAGAAACACAATCATACATCATCAAGCATGAACATAGTCACACATCACATCATAACATCATCATACACACATTCAAGCATACGGGTCCGAAACCCAGTTTAATGAAAACATACATTCATGCATTTCCAGCCCCAAAATCAGTTAAAACAGGTAAAAGAGTGGTCCTAGAACTCACCTTCGCAGCTCTTGTCTATGGCTTCTTCCAAACTCGTTTGCAAATTGAATTCAATCGCCTAGAAACCCACTAAAAAACATACCCGAACACACATAATCACACATAAGCATAAACCGCAGGACATAACCGGTTAAAACACCATAGAAACATGAATTCTTACCTTGAATTCAAATTCTTTCTAGTTCTTCCTTCAAAACTGAGAATTTGCTGCTCCCAGCTGCTCTCTCTCTCTAAAACCTGAAGATCAGTGATGTATGTGACATATGGGCGACCATACCACCTTTTACACCCACTTTTCAAACATTTTGTCCTTTTGGACACTTTTTACCCCTAGACTTGGGTTTTATTTCTTTTCTTTCTCTTCTTCACTTTATTATTCCTTCCTTGACTTTAAAATAAACGGGTGTTACAACAATAGATCTAGATCATTTTGTATAGGCTTAGAACTTTAATCAATACTTGTAATGAATGATTATAATTCATCATTTTGATGTATGCATTATGTATATTGGTTAACCCATATGTGTGTTGATTTGTTAATAAATGCAGGTACAACTATTATAATTGGTGAATTACTGAAACTGATCAAGTGTAAGAAACATCTACGGATGAACTGTAACACCCGGTTATTTTTTTAAAAGTCAAAGAAAGAAGAATAAAGTGAATAAAAAGAAAGAAAAGATATTTACCCAAGTTAAGGGGTAAAAAGTGTCAAAAGGACAAAACTTTGAAAAAGTTGGTGAATAAAGGTGATGGCCGCCCACTCTTGCATATCACCTTTCTGCTTACGGATTCTAGAGAGAGAAAGTGCATGGTTTTCGGGTTTTGAAGAAGAACAGAAGAAAGATTTGAATTCAAGGTAAGAATTCATGGTTTTAAGTGTTCTTAACTGGCCTTGCCTCGATTCTATGCTTATGTGTGTTTGGTTGTATGTTTTAGTGGGTTTCTAAGTGGTTGAACTCAATTTCAAACGAGTTTGGAAGAAGCCATACTCAAGAGCTGCAAAGGTGAGTTCTAGAACCCCTCTTTTACATGTTTTAACTGATTTTGGGGCTGGAAATACATGGATGTATGTTTTTATAAAACTGGGTTTTATACCCGTATGTTTGAATGTGTGTATGATGATGTTATGGTGTGATTCTGGACAGTGTTCACGATTTGATGATGTTATGGTTATGTTTCTAAGGCTTAGAATGTAAGAGTTAAGCTTAGAACGTGAAAGATGAGATTTGGGGACTGAATCTGATGAATGGTGTGCCCTAGGCTGCTCATGCGCCCAAACAGTAGTTCACATGTCTAAGTTTATAGAAAACTGCCTAAGTGTTGGCAAATGCAGATGAAAGTCAACGCGGATTAATGCGGATGAAAGTCAATGCGAATGGAAAGCTAATGCGGATGAACATTAACCAAGTGTGAGAAATGCGGATGAGCATCGACTAAGTATGGGAAATGCGGATGAACATTAACTAAGCATGGGAAATGTAGATGAGTATTGGAGGAAATGCGGATGAGTAAAGTCAATGCGGATGAACTAAGACAAATGCGGATGAACTAAAAGAAATGCGGATGAACTAAGAGAAATGCGGATGAACTATGAGAAATGCGGATGAACACTTAGAATATTTTTGACTTTTTGGAGAAAAAGTGTAATCTAGGCTTTGACTGGGGAGGTTCTCGGGGGCTATGTAAGTTGAATTTTTGAGGTCATAGATGTTATCATGGGCATGTTATGATGTATGATGCTTTGGCATGAGGTGCATGATGTTATGCAGGATATGTATGATGTATGTTATGTATGTACGATGCCCTGTATGATGATGTTGTATGTGTATGTTAATGTTCCTGTTATGTATGTTTATTTTCCCGTGGCTTTATGTTGTATGTTAATGAATGAAATAAAATTATTATGTAACGTAAAGTGGAAGATAATGAAAAGAGGAACATGATGAATAAATGCATGCATTAACGAATGAATGAAAGTAAGAAAGACTTGCAAGCAAATGTTTGGAGGTTCACACCCAATGAAGGGTGTTAGCTCAACTATGTGCTGGTTAGCTACCCAGAAGGATGCACACTAGGCTCCAATCTTTGTGATTGACCATATGTATGGGGTCCTTGCCGCTTGCCCTCGGTACTAGAGTCAGCTTCATGCATAATGTTCAAGGTCTATGAAAGACCTCAAGCCTAGTAACCAGCTTCGTGCATTATGTTCGGGGTATAGCGTATGACATTGATCTGGAATGAAAGAGAAAAGATGAGTGGTGAACATACTTGCCCTAGGTACTGGAGTCAGGTTCGTGCACAATGTTCGAGGTCTATGAAAGACCTCAGGCCTATTAACCAGCCTCGTGCACAATGTTCGAGGTATTGTACACGTCATCGAATGTAATGAACGTACGAATGGAAGTATGAAGGTTATGTATGAAAATGAATGATAATGACGTATGATGAATGAACGAAAGTTAACGAACGAATGATGAAGATAATAATGATATTATCAATATGTACATATGATGTGTGATCACATGCAGAAGTAAAGAACGATTTTAATGAATGTAAAGTATGTTTTATGTTAAAACTAGAAATCACTCAACAACACTGACTTTTTATGCATTTTCCGTTGGCAAGTGAGCATTGCTAAGGATGGCACGGGACGACTACTTGGCTTGTTTTGGAGGGCATCCATTTTTTACAATGCTTTTGTGATGTAATGCAACATGTGTTTTGTAATGTGATAACGATGTATTATTTTACAAAAGCTTTTATAATGAAATAAAATGTTATTGTAATGTTCTACTACGATGTTTTATGAAAGTTAAATGTAAATATATGTTTTACGAGCGATGATTGGCCAGCTGTAAGTGTCCCGGGAACGGGGCCTTACATGAACATTTGTTCTTCTGTAGATATTTTTCTTACAAGTAAAATACATCTGAAGATCATCTGTGGATGAACAACCAGCTCTGAAGTTGGAAGTGAAGATCCGTTCAGAAGAACAAGATAGCTTCAGAAGAACAAAGTAACTTCGAAAGAACAAGATAGCTTTGGAAGAACAAAGTACCTTTGGAAGAACAAGACTCCTACGGATTAACGATCACCTACGAAAGACTATGTAGTTGCGGAGTCCAAACACTTGTAATATTAGTATAAATAGACCCACTAGTGAATTTTTGCAAGTGTGGTTCTTTTGTGTGTGTTTCTCATGGTGTGAATCACCACCCAAGGAGAAATCCTCTCCTTTGGGTAGGTTTGACTTCACCAACCATCTATGATTCTCATTGTAATTTGTTTATCAACATCAATGAAATCATTACATTATTATCCATCTCTTTGTTCTTTGATTCACACACGTCCACCCATCTTAATTTTGATTTCTAGATCTGAATGAGTTGAATCCTTAGATCCAAGCTCAATGAATCTGAAATATTGATTTAGCATGGACCCTGAAAGGATCATACATGCCAATTCAAGTGATGTGTTGATGGTTGTTCTGTTGGAAATCCCACAAGTCCAAGAGCCAATGCGGATGAAGAATCTAAAAAGAAGAACAAAAGACAAGTGTCGGCTAACCGCATTGTATATGCGGATAATATAGAACAATGCTGACAAATATTTGTTCCTCCGCATAACAAATGCGGATAGCCGAAACAAATGCTGTCAAGTATTTATACATCCACAATCACTAATGAGGATGTCCGACAACAAATGCGCATAAGTGTTTATTCATCCGCATTTGTCAAGCTGATGACCAAAAGAAATGCTGATCAAGATCCACACATCCGCATTAGTCAATGTGGATGAACAAAAGAAATGCTGATGAAGACTTTTGTACTTAGACTAGTTCTCTGATGTATAGGTCAGGGGTAGTTTAGTCATTTTGTAAAAGGCATCTTGTTAGCCTATAAATAGAATAGAAAACCTCGTATGTGAGGTGACTGTTGATACACATTCTAGACAATTAGAATCTTTTGTTTAGTCTTATGTTTACAAGATGTCTTGTTACTTTTTAATGCAAAAACCTAGCATTTATTGTAACCGATTACCTTCATTAATACAAACAACATTTATGAGTATTCCTTGCCTTCAATGTTCCTTGATTGTTTGATTCCACCTTACAATAATTGACTTAATCATCATATTCGGTCCTTGTTGATTCACATCAATAGAGAATATCATTCTCAAAACCAATCAATTGGTATCAGAGCTTTGGCTCTCGGTTCTTCTTCAGATCTACTTAGATCTGAGTAGAACTCGATTGATTTGGTGATTGAGTTACTAATAGAGTGTTCAACTACCTCTACTTAGTAAACTACAAAAAGCTCTTCAACAGTCACTATTCATCTGTACTCATCTTCAAGAAGAAACCCGTGAACAGTTGTTTCAATAGAAACATATAAACATCAACAGATCTATTTATACATAAGACTGTTTGGACTATTTGGACTAGTTGAAATTAACAATCAATCTAATCATTATTCAAAAAGGTTAAAAACATCTTATTAAAATGGATTCACATAATTTCTCTGAACTTGGTCATACTCCAAAACCTCCCATGCTTAAACACAAATCTGAGTTTTGTAGATACATGTGTCCCTAGTTTCTGAACTTAATGTAACATGTCTTTATTGTCTTACACATATGGATACTTAATGAAATACAATGTGTGGTTGTGCTTATAATGTTTATTATTTCATTGATTAGTAGGTTAACGCTTATTGAACTAATTATATAGGTTTGTGGTTGTTTGAATAGATCTAAGTCAAATAATGATTGTGAAATATATTCAAACTTAATCATATGAAGTTCACATGCGATTGGCCCATGCTAATGAACCATACGCATGTACAACTTTATGCTAATGAAGCAGTCATATGAATGAACTAGGAGACTGGATCAGTCGCATGATTGAAACATGAGATTGACTCAGTCGCACGACTGAACACTCAGTCTTGCGAATGGATCAACCGCATGACTCAATCGCACGACTGAACCATGCTAATGCTCCAGTCGCCCGAATGAGAAACCCTAACCTATAAATACCACTTAAATCGTGGAAAAACTACACTTTGAACAATTCGATGTGTACACGTACCCTAGCCGTCCAGAGACCTCTAGCAACGTGTTCCAACTTCATAGATCATAGTAGATCGATTGCTAATCGTTCTTAACGTTTAGATTCAATCTTTAATTGATTCTACGTGCGTTCTCACTGATTGGATCGCCAATCAAATAGGATTCCGCACTATTTGATTTGGTACACGCGTAAATCTGTTAGTATTCGTCCAGTACACGATCCTAACAAGTGGTATCAGAGCTTTGGCTCTAGATTTACGTGTGATTTAGTCGTTTTGATATAAAAATTGTGTTTTTACACTAAAAAACACAACTTTTTTGTGTCAAATCGGGTTTTAGACGTCTCCTGATCGTAAAGTTTAGTTTTTCCGGCATACGACAATTAGGGTTACCAAGAAATTCGTGTTTTTGCGTCCAAAACACCTTAAACCTACGAATTTTCGAAATCCAGCAGGTTCAGTCGCACGATTGACTCCATCGCACGACTGAGTTGATACGCATCCCCCATACGCACGATTGGACTCATTCGTACTCCCATTCGTACGACTGAGCAGTCTATTCGCATTGTTCAACGGCATTAGTTCATTCGCCTGACTGAGCCATCCGCATTAGTTCAGTCGCACGATTGAACCATGCGCATAGTTCAATCGCCCGAATAGCCCAATCGCACACCTTCATTCGCATAAATAAAACAGTTTGGATTAAAGTTAAAGTTTATAGCAATGGAGGACCAATACTCAACATTCACAGCAGGGAGAGAATCACGTATTCAGAACTTACTGCTATTGGAGAATGAAGTGGGGAATCACAACAAACCCCCAAAGCTTATCACGTTAGATGAATACCCACAATGGATGCAACGTTTCGAGATCTACTTAAATGGATTAGATCCCAATCCGTGGGAATCTATAGAGACGGGGTACAACATGCCAGTAGGAGCTGATGGTGTCAAACTTACACTAGGTGGCATGACTAATGGACAAAAAGTCAAGTACAATGCTGAAAAGAAAGTCTATGCTTTACTTACACAGTCGATTCCGAAGGATATTTTCCATCAATTCTCGAAGTATACGCAAGCAAAGAAACTATGGGATGCATTGGAGAAAAGGTATGACGGAAACGTATCATTGAAGGCCATAAAGGCTAAGGATTTAAAGAAGGAGTTTGACAACTTCTCCTCAATAGGAAAAGAAAGCCGGGATGATGTTATCGATAGGTTCTACCACTTGATAAGTGAGATGCACACTCATGGAGTAACGACGTCAATGGAGGACAAAGTGTCTAACTTTGCAGATGGGCTGCCAGAGAAATGGGTTTCATTTGTCTCCAATCTTAGACAGAATGATATGCTAACGAAGTTAGATATTAATGATTTCATTCTGAAGCCGAGAGAGAAATAGCTGAGGATGAAGTATAGAGCACAAAAGTCTTCCTATGATCAGAATCTAGCGTTGTACAATGCGACTCCACAAGCCAAAACATCTGGAGCACCTCTTCAGACAGCTTTTGTATCAAGCTCGACTGGTCCTTCTCAAGCCTCTACTTCAGGGTCAGAAACGTCAGGGTCGTCTGGTATCCAATACATCGTATTTGAAGCCAATGCAGGAAAACTGAAGACCAAGAATTTTGGTAATGTGACAGTTGAGGTAGCTAAAGAGCACATGGATCTCTTAGCTGCGGTAGTCCACTCCTATGATGGACTAATTATTGGTAAAATTGGGAACTGCCATCTGGCTGATGAGGATTACGAGAAGGTGGACGAGACAGAGCTGGAAAGGATGGATATAATGTGGGCCTTAGCAAGTGCTGTTCGGAGAGCTAAGAAGTTTGTCAAGAAAACCGGACAGAACTTGGTTGCAACTAAGGACACTACCTTTGGTTTCGACAAGACCAAGGTGACCTGTTTCAATTGTGACGAAAAGGGGCACTTCAAACGGGAGTGTGTGAAGCCAAAGAAGACTGGTAATAGGAATCCTTTCTCCTCCTTCAATCGTCAGGATAAACCCAATAGCAGTCCTACTTCGTCAAGCAAGGATCCTAAAGTCTTGACTGCTCATGATGATAAAGGACAGGACTGGAGCTTTCGGTTTGTCTCACCGAGAGAATCCAATATCGCTAGTATGGAGGATATAGATGATGATTCTGCTAGTGAAGGAGATATTGTAGTCGAACTCGTGATGTCAAACACAAAAGAGACTGCACCAGTGGTTTGAAGAAGGGAAAACTGCAACAACGTCAGAATCACTAGCACCAGAAACACCAGACTCTGCATTGATGGCTAATTCATCAGAACCCTCTCAGGTAAGTACTACTGACCAACTTTTCAATAATCATGCTTGTTCTGTTTGTAATAAATTTAGGGAAAGCATTGATTTAAAATTTTCTAGGTTATTAGATCATAATGATAACTTAGTAAGGGACTTGGAACCGTGCACTGAAGCTAACAAAATTTTTAAACAAAATGAGCACAATTATCAAGAAAAGATAGAACTATTGAACAAAAAACTTAGGGAAACCGAAGTTGTAGCTTTTAACCAATAAAATGACATTAAGTTCTATCTTAACTCCCTAGAGGACACTAAGAAACAAAAGGCAGTTTTAGAAGTAGAAGTTAATTCCTTAAAGCAAAACCTGCATAGTTGGACAAGTTCTTCACACATAGTCCAACACTTAGTGAGAGAGCGTAATAATGGGGAGGGATTGGGTTATAAAGTGATTCCACCACCACATGAGACTTTGATGAATGCTAAAAGTAAACCAATAAATAATAATCCAATCAAGGATCATGTGGTGTCTAATCCTCTTGTAAGTGATCCAGATTCCACATGTAAATCAAATGAATCTGGTACTAAACAAAAGGAGGCCACTTCAAAGGCAAAAGGTAAAATGCCTTGTGTTGATCTGGACAAACAATTTGAACAGGTTAAGGTTAAGTCTGGGTCAACCACAGTCAAATCTGAATCTAAAACGACCAGTAATGTTAACCAATCACGGTTTCATGTCAAAGTCCAGGTAAACAAAATGGAAGAGATGTTAAAAATGTTAAAGCAATAAACTTTGTTAAACCAGACAAAACATCTAAACAAGAAGAGTCAAAACCCAAACAGAGTAAGGTCACCCGTGTGTCACATACATCTCCACAAAAACAGTTAAATCGAAAAGTAGAAAGCAGATCATGCTACAATTATGGAGAGTATGGACACATTGCGTCTAATTGTCCTTACTATCAGACATCAAGGAGGAAAGTTGAATTTCAGGACCCAAAACCTAGTTCTTCTAAGAGGAATTCAATGACTCCACCTAGAAGAGCTAGTGAACCTAAAGTTCAACCCATTAGCCAGTCGTCTGTTTATCACAAACAGGCCTTACACAAAGCTGGCTTATGGAAGGAAAAATCAACCTCATTGTCTGATAATGAGAACAAGAAGAAATCTGAGCTTCCCTCACCCTTGAACGGTCAATGGGTTGAATTTATGATGTGTGATGCCTCTGGGACACCCAAGCCGTAAAGGCTTGGGTCCCTAACCTGAACTAATGTTTTCAATTGAATGTACAGGGTGTTTGCTATAGTGCTGAGACCAACATGTGGATTATAGATAGCGGAGCATCCAGGCACATGACATGGAATAGGGCTCTCTTATCAAACGTGAAACAATAAAAGGAGGCCATGTTTCATTTGCTAGAAACAAAGGAGGGTATATCACAGCTCAAGGGGAAGTGAGAAATCAGAAAGTGAAGTTTGACAAGGTAAATTATGTTCAACAACTTCAGAATAATCTGCTTTCTGTATCCCAAATTTGTGATAAAGGTTTTAAGGTAGTATTTGACAACAAGAAGTGCTATGTCCTAAAAAAGGACTATGTGATACTGGAGGACCAAGTCTTAATGTCTGCCTCAAGATATAAGGACCTTTATGTCTTGGATCTATCAAAGGCCTCCATAACGGATCATGAAGTTCAGTGCTTCTTGTCAAAAGCTACTGAGAAGGATTCCATCTCCTGGCATAGGAGAATAGGACACATTAATCCATGGAAGATGAATCACTTGATCCAGAATGATCTAGTGAGAGGAGTTAACGTCAAAAACTTCCAACTTCCAGATTTCTGTGTTGCGTGCAAGAAGGGCAAACAGATGAAGAAATCTTATAAGGAAAAAAAGTTCATTCCATCGAACTTCCTCTTGAACTTCTTCACATGGATCTGTTTGGTCTAGTCAGTATAAGAAGCATCGCATGCGACTTGTACTGCTATGTAGTTACTGATTACTACTCAAGATTCTCTTGGGTAATGTTCCTGAAATCCAAATCAGAAACATTTGAGTCATTCAAGGAATTAGTAACTACACTGGAGTCCCTCTACAAGCTGAAGGTACGACAAGTACGCTTAGACAACGGAACCGAGTTCAAGAACCAATGGATGGAGGACTACTGCAAGGAAAAGGGAATTGTGCATTAGTTCACTTCTGCCTACACTCCTCAGATGAACGGCGTTGCTGAGAGAAAGAATCGAAGCTTGATAGAGACACCACGGACAATGCTAGCAGACTCGAAACTGCTTATCCAATTCTGGAATGAAGTAGTTGCAAATGCATGTTATACGCTAAATCAAGTTCTGGTAGTTAAACGCCATGGAAAGACGTGTTATGAGTTACTACAACGACGTAAACCTAATCTAGAGTATCTCAAGCCGTTTGGTGCTCCGTGCGCCCTACTGAAGAAGACTCAGGAGGGAAAATTCAGTGAGAAGGCTGATGAAGGTATCTTTCTAGGATAAAACATACCGAACAAGAGAGTTTACAACAACTCAATGGGTCAAGTAGAAGTGTGGTGTAACATTGATGTTCAGAGATATACCACACCACCTGCTGGAATAGAACCCGCCTTCTTTTTCGACTATGATGGATTTTTCAAGTCCTTCCACATCCCACTCTCCACGTCTAATGATGAGTTAGCAACAAAGATAATGTATGATTTCTAAACACACCATCTCAGGAATTTACATCATCCGGCTTACAAGGTGATTCATCTAACAACTCAGGAGGAGCAATCAAGGGAAGTGACTCTTCCTCTGATGATGAAGACGTGGAAAATGATCAGGCCACTCAGGAACAACAGGTTCCTCATACGGCAAGTCCACAAGCATCTGATGTTGATGCCTCTGAGCCTTCGGAACCTCACACTCTTATTGCCTCATATCCATAACCTAACGTTCACAATTTGATTCTGAGGTAGTTGTTCCAACCACTCCTGGATCATTCCTAAATGTCTATCATCCTTCGGATAAAGTCATTGGGGATGTGAGATCAGGAGTTCAGACTAGAAATCAACTGTACTCAGCTGATTATGCCTCGGTTATGGAAACGGGATACCTTCACGACGATGCATATCGTTGCTTTGTGTCTCAGTGTGAGCCAAAGTACGTTAGTGAAGCCCTGAATGATGAGGCATAGGTAAGTGCCATGCAAGAAGAACTTCTTCAGTTCAAGAAGTTAGGTGTATGGACTCTGGTGGATAAACCTAAAGGTGCTAAGGTCATTGGCACCAAATGGGTCTTGAAATGCAAGAAAGATGATCAAGGCGTGATCATCAGAAACAAGGCTCGACTTGTTGTTCAAGAATTTCGACAAGTCGAGGGCATAGACTACAATGAAGTGTTTGCACCCATGGCAAGAATGGAAGCAATCCGTATCTTCCTTGCCTATGCATCGTACATGAAGATTAAAGTTTATAAACTTGATGTGAAGAGTGCATTTCTTCATGGTGAAATCCGAGAGACAGTGTACGTCAGTCAACCCGAGGGATTTGACGATCCATATCATCGGGACAGAGTTTACAAACTCGACAAGGCTTTATATGGGCTTCATCAAGCTCCCGGGGCCTGGTATGAGAAACTCTCGACTCACCTTGTGAAACACGACTTTCACAGAGGTGTCATTGACTGCACACTGTTCATCAAAGAAAAGGATGGGGATTTACTGCTTGTCCAAATCTATGTCAATGACATAAGCTTCGGGTCCAAGAACGAAGATCTATGTAAAGAGTTTGAAGCAGTAATGAAGGCTGAGTTTGAAATGAGTGCCATGGGAGAGATGAAATTCTTTCTCGGATTAGAGGTAGATCAGACACCAAAAGGGATTTTTCTACATCAGACCAAGTATGTAGGAGATATTCTCAGTCGGTTTGACATGGAGAATGCTTTCGCAGCTAGGACTCCACTTGCTACAAACCATGATGTAGCACCCGATGAGAATGGTGATCTGGTCGATGCCACCATGTACCGAGGAATGATTGAATCTCTCATGTACCTCACTGCCTCAAGACCTGATATCATGTATGCTACATGTCTATGTTGAAGATATCAGGGAAAGCCAAAAGTTAACCATCTGATAGGGGTTAAAAGGATATTCTGTTATCTGAAGGGTACTCCAACACTTGGGTTGTGGTATCCTCATGATGATGCCTTCGAGCTAACAACGTATAGTGACTCGGATTACGGTGGCTGCAAGATGAATTACAAGTCTACATTAGCGGGATGTCAATTATTTGGGAGGAGATTAGTGACCTGGCAGTGTAAGAAGCAAACCTCGGTTGCTTTGTCAACCTGTGAAGCCGAATCATATGGATTCAACAGCAAATGCGGGACTACGGTTTGAATTTCTCTTCTACTCTTATTTTTGTTGATAACTCTGCTGCAATAGCAGTAACTAAAAATCTGAGACCAAACACATCGGCATAAAATATCACTTTATACGTGATTGTTTTGAAAAGAATCTAATCGATGTGGTTAAAATAAATACTGATTTTCAACGTGCTGACCTCTATACAAAGGCTTTTGTCAGGATCAGTGATCACAAGTTTGATGTAATAGAGCGTAACGCAGCGAAATAAGAACAAGAATTAGACAAATTGTAGCAAGAATTTGATACTCGTATGCATTAAGAACAAATACGGTTATAATGAGAGAATATATTTCTGTAACAAGGAATGTTTCTATAATATCGAATATTTCTGATCAAATCATTCTACCTATTACAATAGGTTGACACTCCTTATATAGAGTGCAATCGCTGCTGTTATCACGGGAAAGTGACAACTGGCAGATCTATTACAAAAATAACTAACTCTTAACAAACTACTGAAATGTTCACAACTACTGAGAACATATCAGAGTGTTAAGTACAAAATATGAAACTACTGATAAGAAACTACTGAAACTACAACGACTAAAGAACAAGCTCTTCAGTCGTTTTACAAAACTACTGAAAAACATAAAACTACTGATGAGCACAAAAACTGAAGAAGTATTCTTCAGCTGTTGTGTCAACTACTAAACAGATAAAACATAAAACTACTGAAAGGTAAACCGTCACAACTACTGAAGAAGACCTCTTCAGCTGTTGTGACAACGTCTGATACTTTGGTCTTCAGCACTTGTGTCTTCAGACTTTGTCTTCAGCACTTGTGTCTTCAGACTTTGTCTTCAGCACTTGTGTCTTCAGACTTTGTCTTCAGCACTTGTCTTCAGACTTTGTCTTCAGCACTTGTCTTCAGACTTTGTCTTCAGCACTTGTCTTCAGACTTTGTCTTCAGCACTTGTCTTCAGACTTTGTCTTCAGCACTTGTCTTCAGACTTTGTAATCAGCTGTTGTCTTCAGACTTTGGCTTCAGCACTTGTCTTCAGACTTTGTCTTCAGCACTTGTCTTCAGACTTTGTAATCAGCTGTTGTCTTTAGCTGTTGTGGTCTTTAGTAGTTGTTGTGACGTCTGTGGGACTTAAAGGTTTTTCTAATCCGGCTCATTGGTTCTTTTGGTCCAACAAACTCCCCCTGAACCAATGCAGCCAAAACCTTTAACTTTATTGAGGTCCCACTTATTGTTGGCAGAATGGTTGGTCTATTTCCTTCTTGATCAGTTGAGAAGATGACCCATATAAGCACTGGCCTGGGAATGAGTCTCTGATGATTTGGTTGGCAATGTATGGATGGGAGCTCTGTATTGGGGAATTGGACACTGAGCTATTCCCCCATCCATGAGACTCACTTCCCATGTATAAGCCTGTAGGATTCTCTGGTGTATGCTCTGAGAAACATAATTTGTTCTTCCATGGTCAGGTTCTCAGCTTCACCATCAAACAATCCTTCACGCCCATACAGCTCTGAGATGTACTTGGCCTGTTTGCCATTTTTGAGCTCAACTGTTGTAATCTGTCTGTATGCAAACTCATCAGGATGAGTCCTGAAAGTAACAGACTGAGCTCATTTTGTTTGAAGTTCTCAAGCCTCTTGTAGACTAACCCCTTTTTAATAACTCTGTTCTCTAATCTTTTGGGGTGGCTGTTTAGTCTCATAGGCCTTCTTGAAATCTTCTACAATTTCCCAGGGTGATACTTCAAGGACCACTATGATCTCTTCATCTACGATCCTTTTTAATTGGCCCTTGTATCTCGAAGGAATGTCTTTCTTTACAATCCTGTGAGCCACCCTAGGATCAGGCCATACTCTCACCTTTTCCTTCTGATATTGAAATGTGTTGGCAAGGTGTACAACCTCAGAGCTTCTTTCTTCATACTAATTATTGATGAAGAAGCAGCATAAGTTTTGTCGATGCTTTTCAACATCTCATCGTCATGAAGCCTTTGCTGCTGCTCTTCTTCAATCTTTACTCTTACAGTTTCCATCTGTGAGGTGGGAGTGATGGGCATGGGTTTGGCTTTAGGCAATGTTAGGACTGTAGACATAGGCAGCCTATCTTCTTCCACATCATCATCATCATCTTCTTCTTCTAGCCTCAACACCCTTCTCTTCTTCTTCTTGGGTGCATCATCGGCTGTTGGTTTAGAGGGTAAGGGAGTTAGTTTTGTGGGTTGTGGTGTGGTTGTTTTGGAGAGGGAATGTTGACAGCTGAGTTAGCATTTTAGAGGTGAGTGTGGCTTTTGAGTGTTTGGCTAGCTTAGTCCTGCTCCTTGCTCCTGCTTCATTCAAAGCTTCGACTACTAAACCCTTAGTGTATGCTTCAGACGAACAGATCTTGGAGGTTATGGCCAAGATACTATCCCTGGTCCATGATTTAATCTCGATCAATGATCTCCCAAGATATTTTGCAATGAATCTGATCATGATCTCTAGTCTCTCTCTTTCTAATGCATCATAACTTGCCCATCTTGAGTTAATTTCTTCAACTTCAAGTCTCCTGATCTCTGAGTCAAGCTGTGCAGTATCGAACCCTTGTCTATACAGTTGATCAATAATGGCATCCATTGATTTACTATGTGTAGCATCTGCCATTTTGATCATCTCATCGAGTTGGAGTTCTTTCTCTTTTCCTTCACCCTTCCTCTTCTTATATGTGACATGAAAGTCTTTGTGACTTTCACCCACTTGATCATTTTTGGTTCCCTTCACAGACTCCTCTTCCTTCTCAGTTTCCTTTTCTTTCAGTTTGCTCTTCCTCTTTGCTTTCACTGACTGACTCTCCCCCTTTTTGGTTGCATTGGTTGTAAGGGTTTGAGTAGCAGAAAGCCTGGTGCTCACAATCTCCTCCACCAGGGGTTGTATGATTGAGGGAAGCCTCTCATCCATGGTTTTGATCACAATGTCTGTGATCACTGTGGTGATGAGAGGTAGGGATTGCTGAAAGATAGCAGCTGTTTGCTTAGAGGGGTTCTGTCCCTGAGAAGCAGTGCCAGAAATAGAGGCTGGTGGCTCGGAAGTTTTGAGTGGCTGAGTGTATGGGAGACCTTCAGGTGAAGGTGCCATCTGTGGGTTTATGTGTGGTGGCAGATGGACTTGCTTGTTGAGAGAATTGGTCAAGTAGTCTTTGTAGTCTACTGACTTCTTCCTCAAGAATTGTGTTCTGGGCCAGAACATCATAAAAGAAGCCCAGGTCATCATCAGCAGATGCTGAATCACCTGACCTCCTGCTTGTAGCAGGATGTACATGCACTGGGTGTAGACCAGTTTTAGCATGTGTCCCTTTTTCTTGGAACTGGGGACTTCCAGCCTCAGGACTATGTCCTTCATCAGCTGTTGCCTCTAGTGAGGTCTTAGCTATGTTACCAGCCTCATTCTGATCATGTGCTGATTCAGAAGAGGTGGCAGCCTCACTAGATGTTCTAATCTCCATATCCACACCAGGAGATAGAACATGTAAACCCCGGTGCTATGGGTTGTCAGAAGCATGGTGATCCTCGTCCTCAATAGCTGTGGTTCTCCCCTTTGTTGGTGGTTTTTGGGGAGGAGGAGAGGGATGCAGCTGAGTCAGCACGTTTGCAATGATAATGGTTGGACTTTGGGGGGCGGTTTCATGGGGAGATGGGGTAAAAGCAGTGTGCACCTGGGGAGAATGGTGCTCTTCAATGGCATCTCCTCAATGAGGAAGATCCTAGATTTTTGGGTACCCCTTCTGTGGTTGCTGCAGGCTCCTTTTGAGAGGAATCCTGAGCGGCTGTGGCTGGGAGAGTCTCTGATACTACTGGGGGGTTTAAGCCAGCAAGTATATCCTGCCTGGTGGTACAAGAGCATCTTCGGGGACTCATCTCCCTGAATAGCTGATTCGGGGCGTTTTGTTTTTGGTTTGGTGGGGACTCTGGTTTTTAAGGTGGTAGTTGTGGGTTCTAGCTGTGTGGGTTTTCGCAGCTTGGCAGCCATTTTTAGTGATTGGTCAGAGTTGTGCCGGGAGTATACTTCCGGCAGTACAGCCATAGCAGGGACTCCCAGGCCAACAAGTCCCTCAGCTTGAAGCTGGTTTTCATTTATGGCCATTATGAACCGAGGATATAATATCCAACGGTTAGCAGTTTGTTTTTGGGCCATATCCTTGAGCTCTAAAAATAGTATTTCAGAAAAATTTAAAGGTTGTTGCTCAAGGATGGAGTACATTACCTGTTGCCACCTTGTGGACATTTGATCCCATGATGAAGTCTTGGAGGCAAGGCATACATTTACCATATGAAATATGAGACGTTCGGCATCCGGGAAATGTTTCTTCAGTATGGTAGATGCACTCAGGTTACCCTGGTATCCATGGTGGGCAAATGATTGATCTGTTGTGCCCTTTGGATAACCAGTTGGGAAGTGGCATCATCCAATTAAGGGTTTGGCGAAGAGTGTCTGGAGTAATGACCACTTTTTAGCCATGGACAAACGATTGAAGAGACTCTGTGTCATTCTCCTCAGAGACCAGAGTGACGTTTGTCCATAATTGGTTAAGGGATTCAGCATATATGGTGGGATTTACCAGAAAAGCCGTTTTGTAGGGTGACTGAACCATTAAATCAATGGCGTTGTGAAACTTAGTCCAGTATGGCGATTTGGTGAGATGTGCGACACAGTTGTGTCGTGGTTTTAGTTGCATGGTCGCCATTGATGAAGAGAGGGTAGAGAGTTTTTGAACGTTAGATTTGAGAGGAGAAGATAAAAACTTTGAAGGTGGGATAAGGTATTTAAAGGGTCGGGTTAGAAAACAAATGAAGGTTTTGGTGTTAGTCATCAGTTGTTGAAACTACTGATGACGTGGTATTAACTTTCAGAGGTTTGGAATGACTGACCGTATTGGTGTGATCAGCAGTTGTTATAAACAACTGAAGACGTGGTTTTAACCTCAGACGTTGAAATAACTGAAGTCTCTGATTTTGTCATCAGTAGTTATAAAACTACTGAAGATTATCATCAGTAGTTAAAAACTACTGAAGACAGTTTTGACTTCAGTGTGGTGAAACACTGAGGACTTGGTATTTGTCATCAGTAGTTGTGAAACTACTGAAGACACTGGTTTTGCCATCAGTCATTGTAAACAACTGAAGACTTGGTATTAGTTATCAGTATTGTGAAACTACTGAAGACTGTGGTCTTGCTTCAGTTGTTTAGAAACCAGTTGTAGAAACAACTGAAGAAATTACTCATCAGTTGTTTTCGTCAATTCTTAGCTTTTCAGCTGTTTCATACTGTCCTCAACACTTACTCATCAGACTTTTCATTTGCTTTTAGGTGTTTCATAGGACGTCAGTACTTATCTGTTTTTACTGATTTCAGTAGTTGTACTACATCAGTAGTTTAGAACAGATAAAGTAGTTCAGTACTTGTGAGGCATTTAGCCTTTAGTAGTTATAAAAACTACTGAGGGTAAAAGAACTCATCAGTACTTATATGTGACATGGTTACCAATGATCATCAGTACTTATTACTGAGATCATCAGTAGTTGTCACTTATTCTAGCTGCAGCATACCAAGCCTTAACACCAGGTTGTGGAAAGTTGAACTATCCAAAGGCTTAGTAAAAATGTCTGCAAGCTCATCAGCACTAGGCACAACATAGGATTAATAAGACCCTTTTCAAAAAAATCTCTTATAAAATGATGTCTAATTTCTATATGTTTGGTCCTAGAGTGCTGGACTGGATTTTTGACAATGCAAAGAGCTGAAGCACTATCCATTAATAACGGAGTCTTAGTCTCTGTAATGCCATAATCCAAAATTGATTCTGAAGCCAGAGTACTTGGGATGTACAACTTGCAGCAGCAATGTACTCGCTTCAGCAGTGATGTAGCAACAGATGTTTGTTTCTTACTCTGCCAAGAAATCAAACAGTTGCCTAGGAATTGACATCCACCAGAAGTTGATTTCCTGGTCAACTTACACCCTGCATAGTCACTATCAGAGAAAGCAACTAATTTACAAGAGTGCCCAGTGGAATACCATAAACCTAGAGATTGTGTACCTTGCAAATATCTAAAGATCCTCTTGACTGCAATCAGATGAGACTCCTTAGGTGCAGCCTGAAATCTAGCACAAACACATGTAGCAAACATAATATCTGGTCTAGAAGCTGTTAATACATCAAGGACCCAATCATACATCTGTAAAGTGTTTCATCACCACTTTACCTTTCTGATCTGTATCCAGTTGTGTGGTGCTGCACATGGGGGTAGAACAGGGCTTACAGTTTTGTAAATCAAACTTTTCCAAAAGATCTTTTGTGTATTTGGACTGATGAATGAAAATTCCATCAGCCTTTTGTTTGATTTGCAAACCCAGAAAGAACTGTAATTCTCCCATGGCACTCATTTCAAACTTCTGTTGCATCAACTTTGTAAAGGCATCACACAACTGTGGATCAGAGGATGCAAAAATAATATCATCTACATAAATTTGAACAAGTAGATTATGCTGCCCAGCTTTCTTAATGAATAAAGTCTTATCTATGGAGCCTCTAGTGAAATTATTTTCCAGAAGAAAGTTTGATAATGTCTCATACCAGGCTCTAGGAGCTTGTTTCAACCATAAAGAGCCTTATCAAGCTTATACACCCAATTAGGATGTTTATTGTCCTCAAAGCCTGGTGGTTGACATACATAACCTCTTCTTTAATTTTCCCATACAAAAATGCACTTTTGACATCCATTTGAAAAACTTAAGGTTTTGATAAGCAGCATAAGCTAAAAACAATCGAATTGCTTCCAGTCTGGCTACAGGGGCAAAGGTTTCATCATAATCAATACCTTCTTCTTGTGCAAACCCCTGAACAACCAGTCTGGCCTTGTTCTTAACAATAAGCCCATTTTCATCAGTTTTGTTCCTAAACACCCATTTAGTGCCTATTGCACACTTACCTGGAGGTAGAGGAACCAGTTCCCACACTTGCTGTTTCTTGAACTGAAGAAGCTCAAGCTGCATGGCATCAACCCATCCATTGTCCTTTAAAGCAATGTGATAATTCTTTGGCTCTTGCTGACTGATGAAGAGAGCATAGAATAGAAATTTGACAATTGACTTCTTGTTGATACGCCAGCAGTGATATCACCAATGATTTGAGACATAGGGTGATTCTTCAGATCTTGATACACAATGAGATCTGTGCAAGTGTTTGTAGCAGGCTCAACAGCAACAGATGGTGATGGTGAATCATTTCCTTGAACCAATCAGTGGATGGTAATTCAAAGGAAGTTGAATTTGAAGAAATCTCATCAGCATTTGTTGTGGATGGTGCTACTGGAGCTACAGGACCATCAGGTCTAGCTGAATCAGGCAGTTGATCACTAACCTGAAGAGGTGAGTACTGCTATCATCATCATCATCAGCACCAGCAGAACCACCAGGTGGTGAACTGTTGACAGGAGCAACAGCAGGAGTTTGATAGGAACATATTGCAGTATGTCCAAATCAATATCTCCACAGGGCTTTGTGGAATCTTGTCCTTTGGAGATTCATTAAACTTAACATGTAGAGTCTCTTCAACCATCTTTTTTCTACAGTTGAAGACTCTGTATGCTTTGCAAGTTGATGAATAACCAACAAAGTACCCTGCATCCACCTTAGGATCAAATTTTTGGAGTTGATCCCGTGTGTTGAGAATGAAACAAGGACACCAAATGCTCTGAAGAATGAAATTAGAGGGGCCAAATGATGAAGAACTTCATATGGAGTCTTCATCAACCTCTGATTTACTAGAACTCTATTTTGTACATAGCAAGCTGTATTGACAACTTCAGCCAAAAAGTCATTGGCAGTCCAGAATCAGCCAACATGGACCTTGCAGCTTCAATAAGGGTCCTGTTCTTTCTCTCCACTACTCCATTTTGCTCAGGAGTTCTTGGGATGCTATACTACCTCTTGATTCCTTTGATAAGTAAAACTCATCAAGTGTGTGGTTTCTGAATTCAGTACCATTGTCACTCCTCACACACTTAACTGGTAGGGAATACTGCTTCTCAACGTGTAACACAAAGTACATAATGGACTGCGCAGCCTCATCCTTTGAATGCAAGAAGAAAGTCCATACAAATCTGGAGTAATCATCCACAATTACCAGAGAGTATTCTTCTTAGCCATACTCATCACCTTGCAGGACCAAAGAGATCCATGTGAAGAAGCTGTAAGCAGGCAGTGGACTTAGGTTCTTCTATGGAGGGAATGAAGCTTTGTGCTGTTTTCCTTTTAAACAAGCAGTGCGTTATCTTCACACTTGAACTCCTTCATAGGCAGTCCCCTTACTAAACCATGGTTTATCAGCTGATTTATGTTTTTGAGATTAACATGACCCAACCTTCTATGCCATAGAATAGATTCTTGAGGGGAAGCCTTGGAAAATAGGCAAGGATGGCCTTTGAGATCTATTTTCTTGGAAGATCTAAGGCATACACTCTCCTGTCCTGTTGGCCTTTAGGAGAGGTGGTTCATCAACACCTTATCAATCAAACTTAGAACTTTGGATGACAGAATCCAACAGTTCTGACTGGTGAAAAGAGCAACATGGCCTTTGTCACCATTTGACTGACACTCAAGAGGTTGTTTGAGATTTTCCAAACCTTTTTGGTCTTGGGCCTGTTCTCATCAACAGATGGTAAACTAACATGTTTGTTGGAAACACAGCTGAGAGGAAGAAACTGGTGAAGAAAAGGAATCCTTTGGCTTGGACCTCCTTTTCTGTGGTTTCAACATATGAACATCTAATGGTTAACTCTTCCCAATAGATGTTGAACCATCATAACCAGCTGTCTGATTTTGTGATAAGGCTTTCAGCTCTTCAGACACATTGGCATTGGAGTTTGATAAGTTCCTATGTTGCACCTTCTTCTTTTGTGCAACTCAGCTATTACCTGTTTAACCTCTTCCTTTTTGGACTTCTTTTTGGACTTAAGGGTTACAGGATTTGATGTTGTTGGTACAAATGTGGCTTCAAACTCAGTTTTCATTTAACCATTTTCTCTTTATTTTCCTCTTTATGTTTGAGTTTGGATCCCCTTTTGTACCAACAATCATCTGTAAGATGATTGAACAAACCACATACTTCACATGGTTTCTTCTTCATCTTATGTGATCATCAACTAAAGAGAGTGAAACTACTGAAGACTTGCTCTTCAGTACTTTGGAAGCATTATTTGCTTTCTTGACTTCCTCTTTAGTAGTCTTCAAACTCTTTCTATTGTCAGTTTTCTTCTCTTCAGTGCTGACAGTAGTTGGAGTTTGAACTTCAGGTGTTAAATCTTGCTCTCCAGTCCTTTCAGGACTTCCAGAAATAGCTCCTGAGTGATCGTCTCTTTGATCATGTGAGTGTCAGCAGTGGAACCATCAACATCAGCTGATGGGTTCTGAGAGGGCTTAGTGCTGACTTCAACTTTTGATGATGCTCTATCAAAAAGTGAATCACATGATGAGTGGATTGGTTATTGCTTTCTCCATCAGATTTCACTTCTGCTCTTGAAGCAAAATTGTAGCAGGAGCATGTGATTATAACCAATACCAAACTTCACATTGGAAGCAGATTGCTTACTAAGAAGCATTTCAAAACCTTTGCATGATTGTACCCATCGATCACACTCTACCTGGGTGACTGCAAGGGTTTCTTTGAGACTTCTCTGGTCTTCCAGAATAACCTCTAGCTTGGCCTTTTCATCATTTAATTGGCATTTAAGCTTATAAATCTCATCATTTTTACTATTAAGAGCAGATTCAAACTCAGCTTTTCTTTTGAAATGGTTTTCTCAAACTCAAGTTTTTGATTTATTATGCTACATTTGCCTCTCTAATGGAGACAAAGGCACAATGCATGATTCAGAACATAACTTGGCTTTATCCTCTGAAGATACCTAAGTTACCTGTGAAGATGATGCATTTGAGCAGGAACCCTTAGTAGACTCCAGGGCCATGAGAGCCAGATTCCCAAAAGGACTGTCACCACTGTTGACCAGCACCTGTGAACAGTTGTTCATAACCAGACATGTCATCCGGTACTCTGCTCCAGTCAACAACTCCAGGGGTGAAGAAGCTATGTTGTTGAGGTTGAGGAGGTTGATGAGATTGATGGTTGAGGTTCTGGTAGTGCATGAGGTTGTGGTACTATAGGAACTTGAACTTGATTTGACTGTGGCATGTAATAACAAGGGTAAGGATATGGCATTGACCTTGAGGAACAAATATGCAGGAGATTATGGTTGAGAATGATGACTAGAATTGACAGGAGTTTGCCCTCTGTGTTGTTGACTATTGCCAGGGAAAGTCACAAAAGGTGCAGAGGAATTAGATCCAGATGATCTGCATTCTCTAGCAAAGTGTCCAAGCCTGTGGCATTTGTGACACTTCAACGTACTCTTGTCAAAACCAACTTTGGTTTTGCCAGAGAGTCCTGGGAACTTTCTTCCAGTTCTTTTGTAGAACTTCTGAGATCTGATATTTATCAAGGCCATTTGGCTCAAAATATCCATCTCTTCTAAGTCATCATCAGCAATCCCCTTGAGATCATCCATGATGAAGCATAGATTGTCATTATTACACCCAGTAAACTGACTATCAACACTCACAAACGCAGAATCAGAAGTGTTTGAGGGGAAATCAATATGCTCATCATACTGGCATTCAGATGAAGCATATTCTAACTCATGACCAACCAAGGCAGTGTTGCCTGGTACAAAGTCTTCAGTGAGCTTTCCAGATGAAGACAATTTTCGTTTCTGTTCTATCTCTCTCTCAAATGTGAGCAATTTCCCATGGAGTTGGGTGAGAGATAGTTTGTCCAAATTTGCACTAGAGCGTAGGACAATAGTATATGTGTCCCATCTCTCAGGCAGTGATCTGAGAAATCTGTTATTCATCTGGATATTGGTGTACTCAAGTTTGACCATTTTAATTCAGAGATCAAACAAGAGAACCGCTCAAACTGTTGAGTCAGTGTCTCACCCTTTCTATGAGAGAATGTCTCGTATTGTTGGGCAAGGATTTCTCTATTATTTGCAAGACCTCTGTTCCTCCAAATTGTTCTTTCAAGGCATTCCAGAGGTCATGGGCATTTCATAATGCATTAGCCCAGAATAGATTTCATTGGGCAGTGCCATGGCCAGAATTCCATGGGCTTTTGCATCAATCTCAAACAACTTCTTATCCTCATCTGAGTATTGCTCCCCCTCCTCTTCGGAACCATTTGATTGGTTTCCGGGTTAGTCACCATAGGCTTGTGTGGACCATGTACCACTGATGTCCAACAACCTGCGCTATTAACAGACAGGTGATGGAGCATTCGTCGTTGCCATATGTTATACTCATTCCTAACCAGCATTGGAGGCTTGGTTGAGGAACCAGTATTGTGAGGATCATTGGAAGGAGTAGTCATTTTCAGTCCAAATACAATTTAATTCAAGCTTTTAAACGTTTTTAACATTGACCACAACAGACTCAATGAAAACCAAGAGAAAATCTCAGGATGAATGACCAGAAACATAGAAAATTCAATCTCTATAACCGTTTCTTGCAAAAAAAAATGCTAATTCAATCAAACTTGGATCTTGAATAGCAGTTTCAATGATCAATTATTAGATCGATCAATGATTAACCTGCTCTGATACCATTTGTTAGGATCAGTGATCACAAGTTTGATGTAATAGAGCGTAACGCAGCGGAATAAGAACAAGAATTAGACAAATTGTAGCAAGAATTTGATACTCGTATGCATTAAGAACAAATACGGTTATAACGAGAGAATATATTTCTGTAACAAGGAATGTTTCTATAATATCGAATATTTCTGATCAAATCATTCTACCTATTACAAAAGGTTGACACTCCTTATATAGAGTGTAATCGCTGCTGTTATCACGGGAAAGTGACAACTGGCAGATCTATACAAAAATAACTAACTCTTAACAAACTACTGAAATGTTCACAACTACTGAGAACATATCAGAGTGTTAAGTACAAAATATGAAACTACTGATAAGAAACTACTGAAACTACAATGACTGAAGAACAAGCTCTTCAGTCGTTTTACAAAACTACTGAAAAACATAGAAGTACTGATGAGCACAACAACTGAAGAAGTATTCTTCAGCTGTTGTGTCAAACTACTGAACAGATAAAACACAAAACTACTGAAAGGGAAAGGTAAACCGTCCAACTACTGAAGAAGACCTCTTCAGCTGTTGTGACAACGTCTGATACTTTGGTCTTCAGCACTTGTGTCTTCAGACTTTGTCTTCAGCACTTGTGTCTTCAGACTTTGTCTTCAGCACTTGTCTTCAGACTTTGTCTTCAGCACTTGTCTTCAGACTTGTTTTCAACACTTGTCTTCAGACTTTGTCTTTAGCACTTGT
This sequence comes from Flaveria trinervia, assembly GCA_025506515.1. Taxonomy (NCBI): domain Eukaryota; kingdom Viridiplantae; phylum Streptophyta; class Magnoliopsida; order Asterales; family Asteraceae; genus Flaveria; species Flaveria trinervia. The sequence goes on from CM046449.1 coordinate 43,187,023, forward strand.
CTTCAGACTTTGTCTCAGCACTTGTCTTCAGACTTTGTCTTCAGCACTTATCTTTAGACTTTGTAATCAGCTGTTGTCTTCAGACTTTGTCTTCAGCACTTGTCTTCAGACTTTGTCTTCAGCACTTGTCTTCAGACTTGTAATCAGCTGTTGTCTTCAGCTGTTGTGGTCTGCAATAGTTGTTGTGACGTCTGTGGGACTTAAAGGTTTTTCTGATCGGCTCATTGGTTCTTTTGGTCCAACAGCTTTTGATAAACCACGTTTTCTATATTTGTTAGAGGTCAACGGCGTTAAAAGAAGAGTGTGTAATCCTGAAGATGACCATGTGTAGTCCGATGCGTTTAGTCCATATTCTTTTAATGTTTTATTTTCTTTCTTTATTAGTTTAATTTTAAGTAATTTAATTAAATTAGTGTTATTTCGTCGCCTATTAAAATCCTAAAAAGCGTAAATCGGTTACGGTTTTTGAATTTTAGAGGGAGAATAGGTTTAGTTAGTAGTAACATTATTAAAAAAACGAGGGAGGAGGAGAGGTTAGCTGATAGAAACTAGATCATATCTGTGATACCGATTCAATAACTTTGGAAAATGATAGTACACAGGAACAAACCAATCGGACTTTAAAATTTCAAATTGAATAAGATAAGATGCGATTTAAAGTATAAGTCTGGTTAGTCTGAGCAATATAAAGGAAAAATGATAGTAAAACTAGCTACTACAGGTAACACAAAGAAAGTAGACCTAGAGGTTGCTAGACCACATATGATATGTCGGTAGATTCAATACAATAGATGATAGACCTTGTTGGTGATCTCAAGAACAAACTACGTTGTTCAACAAGTTGTGGGTTATCATCTTATCCCTGGTTAACACAATCAAACAAAATTCCAATAAGGGGTGACGAGCAGAATAAACGCCACAAATATGAGCGTAAGACCAAAATATGAGCAAAAGCACATGAAAAAAATGCAAAGCAATCAAACTAATAACCTATGTTGTTGGTGAGATCTGTGCAAAAAGAATAAAATTGCTCAACAAGAAGATAAGTTATGTGCCTCTCTACTGTGCGATGGCACTGGCCTGAGGATAAGCATAATCTATATATTCTAGAATTCATTGTTGTTTGCCACCTCTCTGCTATGCGGTGGCACTGACCTGAGGCTTGGCTTCTCTTTGAAAGTTCTAAGAATAGTTTCCTCTTGAATACTACCCTGAGACCGCTCAAAAATCTCCGGAGGAATGTTGATTACCATATTAGCGTGGGATCCACAAATGCTTGTTTGAAATAATCGAACCTTAAACTATCACCAATCTGTGTCAAAAGTCTGTGTATGGATTTAAGAGGACAAGCATACTGACAATCATCGTGGCTACAATTATTGAAAGTCCAAATCAATGTGGGGATTTAATAGTACTAGTATGATTTCCTAAACTTGCTAACGACTCTAGATGAAAAACAAGAATCGAGCATCAAAAGGTGTTGATAACATGTCCTGAATGATTTGACTTGCTTGTATGATTCCAAATTGAATTGGTTCCATTTATGGTCAAAATGAATTGAAGCTGCCTTTTCAGGAACCAAATCCATTAAATTCTATCTTAGGATTTACACCTCACAAAACCTCAAAAAACAAGTTTTAGTTTTGTATTTAGTCTTAAGTCTTTATTTTGTTTAAATTTTGTCAATTCAGTTGTTAGATATCGGACTACACCATGGAATTCAATAGGGGATTTAATCACCTAAAAGGGTCACGTCTGAGGTGACCACATGTGTTTTCAAATGTAAAATCAGTCAAGTCTGGGGTGACAAATTGTTTTAAAAGGATCACGTCTAAGGTGATCAAAAGTTTTCTAAATTACATGATCATGTCTGAGATGACCCAATGCACATAACGTTTAATCAATAATTAAAGGGCGTAAATTTCGAATGGTCATAAAGTCAAAATCATGAGTATGATTCATTCGCACAACTGGACCATGAGTATGGACCAGTCGTATGATTGGATGATATGAATGAGCCCAATCTCACGATTTACCCACACGTATAGGACATACGTGCGATTGGACCATTAGCATGGATAAAATCACACGATTGGATGACCAAAATGAGCCAATCGCATGGATGAAGGTGACCGAATGACACAGTCGCATGACTGATCTTCAGTCGCACGAATCAACTATGCGACTGGGCTCAGTCGCACGACAGAAGGAAACCCTAGTATAAATAGAGGGGGGTCGGTCGCAGTCATTCATCACGCCCAAATCGCCCCTAAATCGCACGAAGCACCGTTACTCTGCCCGATTTTCATTTGATCATTCTAGACCATTGATTATTGCATACTGACGATTTGTGGTTACTATACAGGTAATGTGCGATGCAATCCATGAAAATGTCCATCGATTCATGCCCAAAATCGACTGAATTGAACCCTAAAAAGAACCGTGACTTAGTTTAACAAAGAAACTAATTAAACTAAGTCCATTGTGAAATTAAAGGTTATTAGGTGTTTGTCGGTCAAATGCGAGCCTAATGAGACAAACCACGACGCCTAACATTAACATTTGCTCAAATTTGACTTGAATTGAATAGTCAGTCTGTCATGCGATGGACAACCTGATGAACTTCAGTCGCACGACTAAGCGGAGCAAATGGCTAAAAAGCACGACTGAACCATGCGTATGCATTCAGTCGCACGACTGGTGTAAACGCTTGAGATAGCATACGTATGAGCCAAGTCGCTTGTTCAGTCGTACGTATGAGGTCACTCGCATGACTAGATCTCAGTCGTACGTTTGTGTGCATTGTGTAACAGATGGCTAGTCGTTGGACTATGAGCACCAACCATAACATCTGTGCTCATCTAGATCTGACCTCAAGGAATGCTGCAGAATTCTCTGGCATTATCACCTTTCTAAGGAGATCGAGGATCTTCCGTGCCATCTCGACTCCGTGCACACCATACCGCTCTGTCCAACAGGCTTTCTGGGAAAGCGCTGTGGTAGACAGATCCTCAGAGCCCCATCGCATCAGGAGCTCGATATTTGGAGAGGCTATAGAGATCATAGAGGATGATATTCGGACGGTTCTAGAGTTCGGGGATGATGCTGACTGTCCCACTCGATTACACCCCCTTACTGTTTGAGGATGTTTCATGCGAGCTAAGTACTCTGGGGACATCAACGCAGGGGTGCTTAACAAGAGCAATCTGTGCCCCTAGTTCAAGTACCTCGCTCACATGCTGCTGAAGTGCATAGCTTCTCGGAAGGGAGGGTTCGACGAGCTTTCAAATCATATTCAGAATGCTTACACAGCGTTGGTGTTGAACCACCCGTTCAGCTTCTCTAAGATGATCTTCGCCTATCTGGTGGAGAATATTGAGGGGAAAGGGAAGGAGGGGTTTTGCATGTACCCTCGATTCATCCAGATGATTATCGATCAGAAACTACCGTTGCTGCCTAAGGAAAAGGAGGACGCTGTAGTCCTTGAGGTGATGGATGACACCACATTGGGTTGTATGAAGGTTTACAGGGGGAAGCATGTTAAGTCCCCTGTGAGGAGATTGTTCGGGCATCTGGCCCGGGAGGATTATGTGGCGCCAGTGAGGCGTAAATGGCGCCACGCAGACAGTGACTCAACGTTGAGCAACTTGTGCTCCGGATGATGATTCCGACGATGATGATAGCGGTGATGGTGGAGATGCAGGGCACACTCAATTGAGGGCCCCCACTGCTGATATAGCATCTCTAGCATCCACCCAAGGTGGGACAGAGGCAGCAGGTTTCTGTCAGGACTTCCAACTTGATGAGGAGGACGAGTCAGATGAGGAGCCGTTGACTCGAACTGTGGGCAGCAAGGTGGTTGCCACCGAGCGAGGGATTAGGGCGGCTGGTGAACGCCCAGGAGGGTCTGGGGAGACTATGATTGATCCAACCTACACCCCTAATCAGCCCAACGTCCCAGGGGGAGCATCCACCTCAGGGGTTCAAGGAAGAAACGGATGGCTCAGCCCCAAAGGATGCAGAAGAAGAGGAGGAGGATGACGTTTATCACCACCACCACTACTACCACCACTACCACCACTCCACCTACTACCACCACTACCACCATTCCACCTACCACCACTACCACCATTCCACCCACCACCACTACCACCTCATACACCACTACCACATCTGCTCCACCAGTTACCCACTTCCCATCCACCACCACTACAGGTCATCCACAGTCATCCACATCTATACCACCCCTAATCTTCTCTACATCCACTACCACCACTAGTATCCATGGAGCCGGGACCTCATCACAAGTCCCACCTGTTTTTTGATCCTCTTACCCATCTGTAGGGTTGGAGGAGAAGCTGGCTAACCTTAACCTGTTAGTGCTAAAGCTGCTGGAGACGGATGAACAGAGAGCCTCTCAGCTTAATCAGTTGATGGAGCTCAATGTCTCCTAAGCCCAGAGGATCAAGGCTTAGAGCCAACAGATTAAGGAGCTGCATGAGACACATGCCTCATCCATTCAAAGGATTGAGGCTCAGAGCCAAGAGACCACAAAGCTGAGAGAGATGCATACATCCTCAGTATAGATGATACAGGATTTAGAGGCCCAAAACAAGAAGCTTATGCTGAGACTGAAGGGATCCAAAGATGAGCCTCTAAAGATCCGAGAAGGTGATGGAGATGATGGAGATGATGATGACAGTCATGATGCTGATGATGCTGATGATGATGATCATGGTGTTGATACTGAGGGAGGAGACGAGGCTAATGTTGGTGATGATGATAATGAAGAAGGAGATGCAGCTGCATCTACATCAGCTCAAGGTCAAGAGAGGCGCACAAAGAGAAATCAAGACCATGGAGCCCCATCATCTTCTGCTGATCCTACTGACGCACCAGCTATTCAAGGGAAAAGTAATGTTTAGATATTATGTACTTGAAAAAACATTTGTAATTGAATTTGGATTAATGTTATGTAATAATGTTTAAATTTATTATTGATGTTTATTGCTTTGATTATGACTAATGGATGATGTGGTACATGTTTTAAATAAAGCAGATCCAAATTTTCAAGGAGATGAATATGATATTGCTCCCCTCTAACAGATCAAGATCAACTCACAATGATTCTTGATCTAAAGGGGATAGTCCGGAGATCGGTGAATTACACTCCTGAAGAAGAAGAGATAATTCTTGATCTCACCAATGAGCAACTCGCCGAAATGTTCCGACTAATCCCGACAAGATTGTGAAGGATGCTCCTACAGTCCAAGGGGAATGACGATGAGCTTCATGATGTCGATGAGATTGAGATTGAAATGTCATGACCCAACATTATCCAGAGTACACTGACAATGAGGGAAATGTAGTCCCAATCTGGGTGACTCCCTTGTTAGTGAAACTTTGAAACTCTGGATAAAATGGAACAAGAGTCTGAAAAGAAGAAAGAAGACCAAGCCTCAAAAGTCGACGTAAATATCAGAAAGGCTAAATAGGCTGAATGCTTTGAAGAAATAAGAGCCCAACACAGTGCTCCAACATCAACTGTCTACACCAAGCTTTACAAAGTGAAGAAACATCACAAGGTGTCGGGCAAAATCATAGCGTGGGCATATTTTGAAGATCTCAACGTTTATGCAGTTAAACGTGAGAAGGGGATTGAGTACTTCAGATTCCCACACAATATGAAGACTCTTCTAGGTTTTGAGCTTAACCAGTTAGCAAAGTTGAAATTGACATATGCTGACCCTCGCAAGATGTCAGGCTGGTTTGAAGCAGCTCTAAAGAGAGAGTACCACACCAGATGGGTCAACTTCAAACTTCAACAACCAACGAGGTATATCAGACGATCTGAGGTTGATGCCATAATTGGAAAACTGAAAATAGTGCTGAAGTGGAGTCCTCCGCGCACAATGTCTAAAATCCCTATATGGGAAAGGCCACAGGACTTCACTCCATACTTCAAATGGTGGTACTATGATTGGAGAACAGGAGAGGCCGTCATAGTGTTGAACAGAAATGGTAGTTTGGAAACTATCAGGGTGTTTGACCCAATGTGGCTTACTAATGTGTTGCTGATGATGTCTATACATTATACAATTGGCCACTGTTCTATGATGCACAAGATATTGTACAAGCTTTACAATTTCAGAATGTGATATGACTGCTTTGCTTTTGAAATACATGCAGGAGTACAAGAGAAGAGAAGTACAAGAAGTATGAGGAGCTTATGAAGGATGTAAGACATTAGATGAAACTAGGTCCAGGGGGAGTTTGTGGATACATGTGTCCCTAGTTTCTAAACTTAATGTAAAATGTCTTTATTGTCTACACATATGTAATTGAATGGGTACTTAATGAAATACAATGAGTGGTTGTGCTTATAATGTTTATTATTTCATTGATTAGTACGTTAATGCTTATTGAACTAATTATATAGGTTTATGGTTGTTTGAATAGATCTAAGTAATGATGATTGTGAAAATATTCAAACTTAATCATATGAAGTTCACATGCGATTGGCCCATGCTAATGGACCATACGCATGTACAACTTTATGCTAATGAAGCAGTCGTACGAATGAACCAGGAGACTGGATCAAGCGCATGATTGAAACATGAGATTGACTCAGTCGCACGACTGAACACTCATTCATGCGAATGGATCAACCACATGACTCAATCGCACGACTAAACCATGCTAATGGTCCAGTCGCCCGAATGAGAAACCCTAACCTATAAATACCACTTAAATCCTGGAAAACTAGACACTTTGAACAATTTGATATCTAAACGTACCCTAGCCATCCAGAGACCTCTAGCAACCTGTTCCAACTTCATAGATCACAGTAGATCGATTGCTAATCGTTCTTAACGTTTAGATTCAATCTTTAACTGATTCTACGTGCGTTCTCATTGATTGGATCGCCAATCACATAGGATTCTGCACTATTTGATTTGGTACACGCATAAATCTGTTAGTATTCATCCAATACACGATCCTAACAAGTTTAAGAAATGGAAAATTAAATTTATGAACTATATTACAGGTGTAGATCTGGACTACTAGATTTCAATATGTAAAGGTCCTTACATTCCTGTGACACTTTCTGCAGATCAAGCTGCAATATACAAAACCTCAAGAATACCTATTGAGGATCTCACACTTGAAGATGATGACTACAAGAAGATAAATGTTGATCTCAAAGCTTATTCTATACTCACTCAAGCATTGAAAATTAATGTGCTAAAAAGACTAGAAAAGTATGGAACTGCTAAAGCTGTTTGGGATGCACCACTGATAATGTGTGAGGCAGTAGTGAAGTGGCTGAAATTAACAAGGACAAGCTTGTAATCAATATGAAACTTTTAATCACTCCAAGGGGGAGTCAATCTCTAAACAGCTGCATAGATTTGTGTAGCTGGTGAATGATTTTAGAGATCATGGGGTTAACATACAAAGTCAAAGAACTGAACAGGAAGATGCTCCACAATCTTCTAGCAAGTTGGAAACAAAATGTTACAATGCTAAAAAACACCCTTGATCTGGAGAATACCACATTGGACATCATGATTGCCAAGATAGAAGCTCTTGAACTTGATGAAAGGAGCAGGAATCTTGGTGGACCTTGAGTCATTGTAGCTTATAAATTTCCATCAGACACTCACTTTGTAGAAAATGCATTCATCACTGAGGATGATGATTTTCTTTCCTCAAGAGATCAAGGGAGGACAACTGGTTTCATTGTTGCTCCATCAACTAACAAGCCTTCAACACCATCACAACCAACAAGGTTCACTACAACTCTCTCAACTACTCCTAAAGACCCAAGATCAGAAGAGCAAAAGGCAACTTACAATGCCTTTGTTGCTAGCTTTGAAGCTAACCTGGGAGGCAGACTTACTTCTGTTCATCTGATCCAAGAAGATTTGGAAGAAATGGATCCAGATGATGTGGAAGAAATGGATCTGTAGTGGCAAATGACTATGATAGCAATGAGAGCCAAGAAGTTCTTCAGAAAAGGAAGAAAGCTTAGCCTCAATGAAAACACCAAACTTGGATATGAAAAATCCAAGGTAAAATGTTTCAACTGTTGCATGACTGGCCACTTCTCCAGGGAATGTAACGCTCCCAGAAGAAACAACAACAATTTCCAAAGGAATTCTCAGGGTCAGTCATCTCCACAACCAAGCACAAGCTTCCACTCCAGCAATCAACAACAACAGTATCATCACCGAAAACATCAACAACCATACCAGAGTCAGCCACAATTGACAAATCAAGCTCATGGAAGCAGTCAGGCATCCTCAAATGCTCTTGTCATCAGACAAAATGGAGTATGTGATTAGAGTCTGTATGTAGAGGAAGTGAAGCCTTAATTTCAGAAATATGCACCCATGGCTCACATCAAAGATGGTCCATCTCCTATGCCATCTGAGGTAAAATCTAACCTTTGTGTGATAAATGCATTACTAAACTAAAAGGTTATCGTGAGCACAATCTTGAGTCTTCAGGATTGGTTTGAGGAACAGTATTGACTCTAGGAGTTGAGAAGCAGCAGTGACTCTAGGAGGTTGAGATGAGGTTGAAGGATGATTGATTGGTGGAGTTGCAATGAACTAGTACTGTTCATTTGATCTCTAGATGAGATAAAATCATCCTCCTCTGTGATGAATGCATTTTCCACAGAATGAGATTTGATGGAAATTGTAAGCCTCATTACTCTAGGTCCACCAAGATTTCTGCTTCTTTCATCAAGTTCTAAAGCATCAATTTTGGCTATCATGATGTAGAGTAGTACTCTCAAGATCAAGAGTATTTTTCAGCATGGTTACATTATGTTTCCAGCTTTCAGGGAGATTGTGAAGCATCTTTTTGTTTAATTCTTTAATTTTGTAAGTGACTCCCTGATTTCCAAGTCATTTACTAACTGTACAAATCTGTGTAGTTGCTTAGAGATTGATTCTCCCTTGGTGTGGTGAAATGTTTCATACAGATTAATAAGCTTGTCTTTGTTGATTTCAACCACTTCACTGCTTCCTTCACACATGATTTTGAGTGCATCCCACACAGCTTTTGCAGTTCCATACTTCTCTAGTCTTTTCAGTACATCCATCTTGAGTGCTTGAGTCAGAATTGAGTAGGCTTTAAGGTCTATCTTGATTTTCTTGTAGTCTTCTTCATCTAAGGTCAGATCTTCAATGGGTATTCTAGTAGTTCTGTATATTGCAGCTTGATCTGCAGATAGAGTAACAGGGATGTGTGGCCCCTTGCATATTGATATCCAGAAATTAGGATCTACACTTGTGATGTAATTCCTAAACCTGATTTTCCATTATTTAAACTCAGATTTATGTTTAAGCATTGGAGGTTTAGGTGTATGACCAAGTTCTGAGTAGCTGTTAGAATCCATTTTAACTATGTGTTTAACTTGTATAATATAGATTTAAATGATTTTAGGATTGATTAGTCCAACTTAGTCCAAACAGTTCCAACAGAATTCAGAAACAGATCTGTGATGATACTGAGTTTCTTGAGTTTCTTGGTGTTGTGAGTATTTTGATGAGTATGTGTTGACAAGAGTAATTTTTGCTGTTACTAAGTAGAGAATATGATATACTCTACTAGCAACTCGATTACCAGATCAATCGAATTCTATTCAGTTCTTTCACAGATCTGAAAAAGAATCGAGAGCCAAAGCTCTGATACCAATTGATTGAGGTTGAGTAGATTTATTGGTTGAATAGATTTATTGGTTTTTCTTCTGAATTTGGGTAAAAACAAATGGGCTTTTGATGAACAGGGACTTAGTTCTTCATTTTTCTTATTTTCCTCATTGTTCTTGACATCATTAAAGATGAAATCAAATCTAAAACTAGATAAATCCAACAACCAACAGCTCTGATACCATTTTGCTAAATCAATATTTTAGATTCATTGAGCTTGGATCTTAGGATTCATCTTGTTCAGATCTTGAAATCAAAATTAAGAGGTGGACATGTGTGAATCAAAGAACAATGATATGGATAATAATAATGTTATGATTTCATTGATGTTGATAAACAGGTTACATAAGAATCATAGATGGCTGGTGAAATCAAACCTACCCAAAGGAGAGGATTTCTCCTTGAATGGTGATTTACACCATGAGAAACACACACAAAACCCACACTTGCATAAATGCACTAGTGGGTCTATTTATACTAATATTACAACATGACCTAATTTTGACTTTCTAATTGTCTTGATGTTGACTTTGTCATGTTGAATTGTCTTGTTTTGTTATAATCAACTTGGTCTCTGAACTTGTACAATGAGATCTTCAGTTGGCTGTAATTATGATTTGGTAAGCTTCAGTTTACTCAATTGTCGAACCCCAACACACCCTCTGTTCGGTCCCTCTAAATAGAGTTAGTTAATAAAAGTTGTAGTCATACTCCCATCTAACTATAGGTTCCAAATTAGGATCTTCCACCATCTATAGAAAGGCTGTGCCTTTGGAGGTTGATCTTTCCTTGTCTTCCTTCTCTCTTAGTTTCAACTCCTTTTCAATCTCTGCTCTTGTGGTTAACTCAACAAGATGAAGACTATTGAGATGACTTTTAATATGAGCAACAATTTTGGAGTTGGAGGGGTTCGAGAATGGTTTCTCTGCTAACTCAGCAATGTCAAACCTGCTAGTGTGCAACAGAGATGAGGCATTCAGCCTATTGCTTTCACCATTTTCTCTCTCCATAACAAAGTTATGAGAGGCATCATCAAACCTCCACTGGATGATTTCTTTCTAGGTACAAGAGGCTGACTAGGAATCTTCTCCTTTCTTTGTGTCCAGCAAAGTCACCAGCTTTCTTCTCAGCTTCTTCTCTTCATTGTCTAAGGAGTCAAAGTTGAGACCAAGAAGCCTAGCAGCATGGTCCAGTGTTCCTCTGGGCAGATCAAGAATTGATCTGTTGCGAAGGAACATGAAGATCCGTCAACATAAGATAGTTTGACAGAGTCTTCTTCACAAGAGATGTCCCTCAGGGTTGTGCAGTTTCAGAGCTTTGTCTTGATAGCCTTGAATTCTTCCAAGGAGAGATGTTTGGAAGGCTGAGGGGATGGTTGGGAAGGTTGTGGTGCAGTGGTTTTGGAGAGTGTTTTGGGTTGAAGGATGGGTAGTTTAGGTGGCTAAGGTGAGGAAGTAGGTAAGGATAATGGTGTGGGTTTAGGTGTGTAGGTTTAGTTTTCATGGTGAATGGAGAGGGGTTGGTTTAGGTTGGGGTTGAGTGGTTGGTTTGAAGGTCATCCCCTGTACCCTTCTATACATGTTTTTATTTGCCCAAACGAATGTGAACGCTTTGATTTGCCAGTGAAGCCGTGAGCCCTGAGATAGTCTTTCATCCAGGCTTTCTCATTTATCTTCTTGGTCGTAATGACCCTTGCTTCTTCTTCTCCCTCAACTTCTCTCTTTCAGCTTTATTTCCCTTTTTCTCTAGTTGATCCCGCTTTTTGTTGAAGAGCCATAGGATCGTATCATCATTGTGTGGAGATATCTCCTGAAGAGAGAAACCTCTGAGGTTAGGAAAGCTATCCTTTCCCTCTGAGCTGAATGTCAGCTTCCTTATATTCTCTTTTTTCTCTTCCTCTAAGGCCAACCATGCTGCTTCCTTCTGTTGTTCATTTTACAGCCTGGTTGCCTTTTCTGGTTCCACCAACTTCTCTAATGGTAGCAGGAGTATGTCTTCATTGGCAGCTCCAAGCTTGATAAGCTTATCAATGATTTCTACCTCTTCTTGTTGTTGACTGCCTCCTGGTTGGCTGCAGCTGCTTGGAACTGGCAGCTAACAACTTTCCAGTTGGAAGTATACCTTTTCTTCTAAGCTTTTCAATCTTCTCCTCCTCCTGAAGCTTTTTAATAGTCATTTTCTTCTTTCCTTATCATCTTTTGAAGTGCTTGACTTTGGTGGTTCTTGGAGAGAGGATTTAGATTGTGAGAGAGGAGTGAAGGTGTTTGAGCTAGAGGTTGATTAAGAAAGTCCTCACTATTAACCTTAGATGCCAGCTCTAGAATTGAATTTGTGATGATTAGATCCTCGGACAGTGAGAACAATCCTTCCGGAGCTTCTATTTCAGCTTCGGAAGACTCAGCTTGTTCTTCCGAGGCTTTGACTTCAGCTTTGGAAGTTTGAGGGAGTGCACTTTCTGTCCCAACTGTTTTGGTTGCTAGGCTATCAGTCCTCATTTCCCCTTCGAATTGAATCTCAGGTTCCATTTGGACCTTAGGTTGACCAATCTCTTCCATAGTGGTAGAAGGTGCATTGATCCTCTTAAGCTCTTCAGCTCTAAAGTACATCAGCTGCATCAGGGCTTGGCTGATCTAGAGAGGATCTCAGTAGGAACTTAGAGAAGAACCTATAAAGATCTCTAAGCATCCTTGGGTCTATCTTCAGTATAACTTGGGATGGCTTAGGAAGAGTAGTTGCAATAGGAGCCGAGTATTTAGAAGTTGAAGTTTGGCTTAGTGGTTCCTTAGATGTTTGTCTCTAAGCACTCTCCCCCTTTTTGGTAGCATCATCTTGAGAGCTAGATGAGCTAGAGGAAGAGGTCAAGGAGACCTGAATGGGTACATGCCTAACAGATCTCTCAATCTGTTTCTCAGCTAGTTGAGCCTTGAGATTGTCAATCTCAAGTTGCTGAGTGGTAGACCTATCCTCTAAAGTGCTAACCTTGGATTCAAGATTTGAGACTTTAGATAGTAGGTCTTTGATGATGAGTTGCATTCTTCCCTCATCTTCTTTTGAAGAATCATGGGGAGATGAGGTAACATACCTAGTATGTTCATCCTCACCACCAGATCTGGTTTCTTGGCACCCTGGTTTCCCTTGCTTAGTGATGTCTCTTTCAGAGTTATCAAAAGGCATGGTTGCCGCAGATTCAGTCTTAGAAATGTTACTACTGTCTATAAGGTCCATTGAGGCACCTTCTGTAATGGCAGGTGAATCTACATGAGTCCCCTCCATATCAGTGGGACTCACCTCAGTAAAGATTTGCTGATGGGGGCTGGAGATAAGAGGTCTTTCTAGGCTCTATTGATCTTTGAGAGAGTGTTGTACATCAACTTCATTGCCATAGAGGGACATAATCTCTTCATCAGTTTTGAAAAGAAGGTCAGTGAAAGATAAAGAGGTTAACCTACTGACCTAGGACCTTGATCAATGTCTACAAGCATTGAGCCTTGGTGTGGCTGTCCCTTTGTGGTTGCTTAGAGGAGTATAGAGACTCACCTTGAGGGCTTTTAGCTTGGGTTTCGGACTCATGGGTTTGAGACTAAGGAGACTCAAGACCATATTGAGGTCAAATGTGAAGGATGGTGAGACCTCAGACTGAGTGGGAGCCTAATGTTCCACTCTAGTATTTTTGGATTGAACAGGAGGAGTTTGTTCAATCAGAGTAAATTGAACAAGGGTTCATTTGGGGCGTCTTTGGTAAGTAATGATGATGGGGTGAGAAGGCAGAGTTGGCAGTGTGGCGGTAGTTGCTGGTGTGGTTCATCACCTGTGGGGTGAATAGGGATGTCACCAGGAGCTATTTGATCAGTCATACCTGGAAGCAGAGAAGTGTACCTTGTAGTGAAGTTGGTGGATACCTTCTTCAAAGTCTTGAAGATGGTTGGCCTCATTTGAGGGATACTCAGAGTAGCTGCACAGACAAGCTGACTCTGGTCCAGCTCACAGTTGATAATGTGCTAGAGAAATCTGGAATACATAAAGAATGTGTCCCGCTGGAGATTTCCCATAAGATTGGTTGGCACAAATCTTGAGTAGTTGAATCTGAGGCCTCTCACCATTCCATGAACTAGGCACCCTAATTCATATGGGATTTGATCCCATCCCCTAGATTTGTTGGACAGACATTGAAGAATGACATGCAGCAGGAACTTCTAGTTGTAAGAATGACCTGTTGACGTCTCCATCATATCCCATTTGTATGTAAGCATTGTCCAAATTTTCTTTGGGGAACTTTGTGGGGGCATCTTCATCATGAAGCTCAAGATGCTCCCTAATGATTTGCTCAGTAATGACCAACTCTTGGCCACAAATGCTTGATTGAATTACACGAATCCCATTTAGGGTTTCAATCTGACCGTTATCCCAAAATTCAGCCATGTGATTGGAATACATAGTGGGATTAACAGTTAGGGTAGTTTAATAGGATGACTGGGTAAGAAAGGAGATGATTTCAGAGAAGTCAACATCTCTTGAGGAATCAAGAAGTGCGACTTGATTGTGTTGAGGGTTAAGTGCCATTTGTGAAAGGTGAAAGTGAATGAGTTTGAGCTTGGGTGAATTGAGGGTGAGGGAAGCTTTTAGTGCAGTGAAAATGAGGTAAGAAGATGAAAGTGAATAGTCGGGACTATTTAAAAGAGGGTGAAATGGCGGTAGAGGTGGTTTGGATAAGATGATGTGATGTTTTAGTGGGAGATTTGACAGGGGCGGTAAGGTTTTAGTTCAGTTAAATAATCTGACATCATTAACAAAATCTTTGCTTTTTACAATGTGGGGCCCAAAAGATTTCCGTTACACAGTAAAATCTCTCTTCTGGATATAAATCATTTCAAAGGTAATTTGTCTTCCGAAGGCAATTCCTACTTCCGAAGGCAAATTGATGCTTCTGAGAGTAAAGATTGCTTTTTGAATAGAGAGTTTTATAAGCTTCGGAAGTAGATATGATATGTAATCAATCGCTTCTTCCGAGACTAAAAACTATTCCGAGAAGAAAATTATCCTTGGAGGAATTTTGCTTTGGAAGATATGTAAAACATCTTCCGAGGGTTAATTCCTCTTCGGAAATATTTATACTTAGAGAAAAATTCAGAGAGAGACCTTTTGTAACAGTTGTTAGATTGTATTGACATAAGACATTACATATTCAAAAAGGTTTTCAAAAAAGGTGAGCTAATCAATGTTTATCATCCCAATAGCTGTAATGAGATACTTAAATCTCTGTTCATCAAACGCTTTGGTGAATAGATCAGCATATTGTTCATTTGAATCAACTTTGATTAGCTTGATTAGATTTTTCTCATGAATATCTCTAATGAAATGATACCTGATATAAATATGCTTTGTCTTGCAGTGCTTCACCGGATTTTCAGTGATGGAGATAACACTGTTGTTGTCAACGTGGATAGGAGTGCTCATAAAGTTGAATCCATGATCTAACATCTGGATTTGAATCCACAACAGTTGAGCACAACAACTTGCAGCAACAATGTATTCAGGTTCAACAGTTGATGTGGAGACACTAGATTGTTTCTTGCATTGCCATGAGATGATCCTTCCACCAAGAATATGACATCCTCCTGATGTTGATTTCTTGTCAATGTTGCAGCCACCATAGTCAATGTCATAGTATCCATAAAGATTAAAATTGTTGTTCCTGGGATACCAAAGACCTAATTCAGGTGCTCCTTTGAGGTATCTGAGACACCTTTGGAGCAACCTGATATCTTGCATAAATACATGTGGCAAACATGATATCAAGTCTACTTGCTGTGAGATACATCAGAGAACCAATAATTGCCTTATACTGATGTTGATCAGTATCCTCCCCCTCAGAATCAGGGCATAGATTATGGTTTATGGGTATGGGTGCCTTGGCTAGCTTACAATCTTTCATTTCAAATCTGCTTGATGAAGAACCCTTCCTTCATTTGCTTCACTTGAGTTCCAAGGAAAAAGTCCATTTTTCCCATGGAACTCATCTCAAACTTCTTCTTCATAATGCTTTCAAAGTCTTTACACATTTGGTCATTTGAGGAACCAAATATGATGTCATCAACATAGACTTGAACAAGCAAAATATCCTTTCCAGACTTCCTTATGAAGAGAGTCTTATCAATGGTACCTCTAGTGTAACCATTCTTCAGAAGAAACTAAGACAAAGTCTCATACCATAGCCTAGGTTCTTGGTGCAGCCCATATAGAGCTTTATCCAATTTGCACACATAGTTGTGGTGCTGTGGGTCTTCAAATCCTAGAGGCTAGCACACGTAGACTTCCCTATCTATATCCCCATATAGAAAGGCACACTTGACATCAAATTGGTAGAAAGTGAAATTCTTGGATTCAACATAAGCAAGGAAGATCCTAACTGCCTCAAGTATTGCAACAAGCGCAAAGACATCAGTATAATTGATTCCTTCCTCTTGGGTGTATCCTTGAACCACTAGTCTTGCTTTGTTCTTGATAATCAAGCCTCTGTCATCTCTCTTGTTTTTGAATACCTATTTGGTGTTTATAGGTACTTGACCAGATGGTTGTGGACATAAGTTCCAAACCTTTTGTCTTTTTAATTGAAGCAGCTCCTCTTGCATCTATTCAACCCAGCTACTATCTTTCAAGGAAACTTCTACCTTCTTGGGTTTCATCTGAGATAGAAAGCATATTATGAGTCTGTCCTCTTGTTCTCATGCCTTCAGAGACATCCCCTATGATGTTCTCAGCAAGATGAGTGTTATGAATCCGTAGACCAGGAATCACTTCTAGCTGTAAAGGTAGATCCAGATTGGACATATTTTGTTTAGGTTCTAGAACACTTTGTCCAGCTGTTGTTTCAAGTTCATTCAATGAGGACTAATTGAATGAATGAGAAACATCATCATTCAATGAGGACTAATTAACAGTTGCCTGTTCCTTCAGAATGCTACTTCCATCAGCTTGGTGTTGTGCAGGGTCACCTGATGAACTTTGAGGAACAACAGGTGATTCATTGGTTGAAGCTCCACTATTCCTTGAGATGATTATACTGTCAGATCTGCCAATAGTGGAAGCTTGATTTGTAGCTCTTGGAGAACTTGGAATAGGTCTGGGTAACTCAAATAATTGGGTATCTTCTGAATTTCCTTGAGTACTGTTCCAGGTGAAACATTCTTACAAGATGGTTTAGAATAGTTTGGAAATAATTCTAATAAAAAATATGATCAGGTCCATTCCCCCTAACACAAGGAGAGTGCTCATTAACAACTATGTTGGATGATTCCTCAAATTGTTGATTCTTGATGTTGTATACTCTATAAGCTTTAGAGCTAGAAGAGTATCCAACAAAGATAGCATCATCCGACTTTTCAGCAAATTTTTCCAAATTGTCCTTTGTGTTAAGTATGGTACACCTGCTACCAAAGGACCTTAGAAAGCCAATGAACAGTGGCCTCTTGTTCTATAGTTCCAAAGGGGTTTTTCCATGTGGCTTAACTACAAGAACTCTGTTCTGCACATAGCATGCAGTGTTAACTGCCTCTGCCCAGGATGTTAGAGGTAGTATGGAATCAGCTAACATAGTTTGAGAAGCCTCAATAAGTGTCCAATTCCTCCTCTCAGCAACACCATTTTGTTGAGGAGTTTTGGGAGCACTATATTGTCTGGCAATCCCTTTTGTGTTACAGAATGAGTCAAGAACAAAGTTCTTAAACTCAGTCCCTTGATCAGTTCTAATTATCTTAACCTTGTGATCAATTTGATTTTATCTTCTGGACTGAAGCACTCTAGATCATCAAAGCAGTATTGAAAATCACTAGAGTGTCCATTTCCTGAAACAAAGGCACAGTTGTCCTGAAAGGGACCATGCTGAGCCTATTGAGACCTGTGACTCTCAGGAAATGTAATGTATGGTCCAGATGACCAGGATGGCTACTGTGTGTATGTTAGGTACTGTTGAGGTTGTGTGGGTCCTGAGCCTTCAGCAACCATTAAGGGATTGCTAGCAGGAAGACTCAGGGGTTTGTTTGTCTGACGGCCTCTCTTGGTATCCATTTCCAAACGGTATCCATCAAGGATGCCATAGAGTTCAAACATAGTGAGGGTGTTCAGGTTTCCTGTCCTATTGATAAAGACACAATAGAAGGTCCACTCATTTGGAAGAGCACTCATGAATTTTCTTGTGAGGTCTCTAAGTTCAGGAGTGATTCCTATAGACTAAAGGGAAGAAATGAGATCCAAGTACCTAAAGTATTGCTGGCTGAGGATCTCTCCAGCAATGTAGGTAAAGTTCTCAAACTGCTGCTTCAGTGAGTCCTTGGAGTCATTTGAGCTTGAGTACATTTGAGCAAGTGAATCAAAAAGTTCTTTGGCTAACTTGCAAAACCCCACCATAATGGAGTTGGGTATTGCAGTCATAAGAATAGTCATTGTGTTTCTTCTGGTCCTCATCAGAGTAGTCTTCAACAACCTTTTCTATCATGGCCCCATTTCCACAGATGCATCCACCTTGGGTTTATACGGGCCATTGACAATGGATGTCCACATTTTGCTGTCTTGATACCTGATGAAGCCTTCCATGTCTTTGCTCCTTGACCTGAAGTTTTTAGGTGTAATGATGGGAGCTTTAGTCATATTTCCCATCTTTACTTCAGATTTGATAAGTGCCATTTTGAGTGAGTTGTAAGGAGGAGTGAAAAACAGGTTGATTTGGATGGTAAGATCTCACAATCAAGAGCCTAAAAAGCTCTGATACCAATTACAGGATTGGTTTATGTCACTAAACACTTGGTTTTTCTCTCAAACTTACTTAAACTACACTCGGATGAAGTAGAGTCTCTAAGAGTTGATAATAATTTAATAAGTAACAATGAACACATAAAGATAATCTTCAAGGTACTTGCATATATTGCTTCTCAACTCAAAGTGTTACAAGACTCTTACAAGCATATGACATGAGTTACAATGAGAAACTATATATAATACTACCTACAACCGGATATAGTTTGATACCAGCTGGAATCCTCTAACTAAAGCAACAAATCTATAGTTTAAGGTATCTTAGATAATGTCTTATCTAAGATAAGGTAGTCATGACATGTCCATGACTTACCTTTTGTCACCAACTAAAGTTGGCAACTGCGATATCTACTAAAGGTAAATAGTGGAATAAAGTATGGTCAACTACATGGCCTTTTGAGAAAACACCATGCAGTATATCAGAGGTCTGCAGCAGAGTGTCAGAGACACCATACTTATGTCCACTAGTTCATAGCAGTATCTTCCGAAGGGTAATTGGCTTCAGAAGATCAAGTTCTTCTGAAGCCATTTATACTTTGGAAGAGGCTACTTCTTCCGAGGCTTGAGGACTTCTTCTTTTCTTCATACTTCAGAAGTTATCTTTTGATCTTTCCTTCTTAGAATTGATCTTTGGAAGTGAATACTTTGACTTCAGAAGTAGAGTTTGTCTTTGGAAGTTGATCTTTCACTGTCTTCAGAAGAACTCTACTTCCTTCGGAAGTTCCATACTTAGCTTCGGAAGTTGCACCAGCCTTCTTCTTGATCCAACACCCTGGATGCTATAACAGATAAATCTAGAAGAACAAGAAAAAAAGGCTCCTGTTGATGAGCCTGATCAAGAAGAAGAACAACCTGCTCATGATCAACAAACTATTGATGAACAAGTTGTTGAAAGGGGTGAAGGACGAAGGTCAGTGTCACCCTAAGTGGATGTAACTGGACCTTCTGTTCATGATGCTGATATGGCCTCATCATTTATGCCCACACCAATACCATCACCCCAAAGAACACCAATCCTATCACCACAAGCATAACCCATCATCTCTCCACATATATCTCCAAGCCATCACTCACCCATATCACCTGTTCAATCATCTCCTATTACTATTGAGCCTCTTGAGTATAGTGATTGTGCTAGCTCTTCAGAGGAATCCAAATCATCATCTGATGAGGAGGATCATCCAAGATAGATGCCTGTTAGGCATGTTGCTTTTGAGGCTGATCCATCAAGAAAGTTATGCTGAATGAGGAGTTAACAAGCCTGATGAAAAAGATGAGTTGATTTCAGAACTGCTGCAAAAAGTAGCCAAGATGGAAAGACTACTAAATAGAAGATCTGGTATCATTCAAGACAAACTTCTAGATATGGATGAGAAAGAGGAGTTGGATGATTTGAAAGAAAAGTATGAGAATGAGAAGAAAGAAAAAGAAAAGGAGATTGAAAGTTTAAAGGCAGCTCTCCAACATTCAAGGGATGAAATAAGTGGTCATGTTGACACTTTAGCCATCCAAACTATAGCTATGGAAGAACAAGAAGGAATAATTGAAGAACAATATGGTATTATTAGAGATGTGCAGAACCAGATAGAAACTCTAAACAAGAGAGTATCTAGTTGGAACTACTTGTTATGATCAAAAGAGAAGCATAAATGGTGAAAGATAATAAAGGAGAGAAAATTAAAGAGAAAAGAAAAATGGAAAGTGATAAAGATGACAATACTGAAAGTTTATCAAGGGAAAATGGTGATAACTCCCCTCCTACCAAAAAGATGAAATTCTCTGAGACTAAGAAAGGGGCAAAAACTAGTAAATCAAAACATGATGAATATAGCATGGAGATGGTGATCTATACAAGCAAACCAGAAGAAGCTTACTCTGAAGAGGCTGAATTTAGTGATATGATTAAAGCCCTTGACTCCTTCATTGCAGAAGAATTTATTATAGATGATAAGTTTTGGGAGTTCATTGTTGATCAAGGGCAAAATGATGAACCAATAGTGGTCATTTCTCAATCTCCTGTACCAATTGAGAAGGTATTGAGTATGCAAATAGTGCCTTTTGTATCATTGTCAAATGAACAAAAAGAGCTTATTAGAAGATTACGTGAAGAGCAACAAAAAAGAGAAGAATCAGTAGTTGTTACTGATGAAACAGAAAAATCAGAGGCTGAAAAGGTGCCTCAAGAAGCTGGAATGTCTGAAACCTCTTCTGGTTTAGGAATGGAAACCTATACCAGAAGGAGGAAATATTTAACTGAGAAGGAAAAGGGGAAGAGACCAATGGCAGAAGAAGAAACAATCAAGAAAAAGGAAAAAGATGACCCCAGAAGCCTAGCAGCAATTGCTAAATTCTTAAAAGAGCTTGAAAAAGCTAAAGCCCAATCGAAAAGAAGGCCGAATTCATTGATCTAAAAGAAGGATAGATAGAGGGTGGCTATGTTGTTGATAAAACAATAACTAATAAAAGCCCAGTGAAAGAGGAGGAATCAGTACAGGAAGTGGTAGAGAAAGCCCAAACTGATGACATATGAGGGAATGAAGGCAGAAGAAGAGAAGTTAAAAAAACTACTGGACCCTACTTATGAGACAGAGTATGAAAAGACTCTTTCTCTCAAATCTCAAAAGCAAAGCAAACTTCTACTCCTCAACCACTGTATCCTGATCCCTATAGTATGACTGACAGGGAAATGAAGGACTATCTTTCCGACCAAGGATTTACCAAAAGAAAATTGGGTAACATGAAGACAAATTCCCTAAGGGCTGCTATTCTTAGGATGATTAATGAGAATAAAGAAAGGCTAAAGAAACTTGAAGAAGATATTATAAGCCAAAAGCCTAGAACAAGAATGTCTGCACAAGGCATCCGGCTCACCCACAGAGATCATGACTCTCCGGCACCTGTTCTACACAAGAATCCAGAGTGGTTTGCTAAGCCATCTTAATTGAAGCTTCAAGAAGGGCTCACCACTGCTGAGATGATTAAAGGTGTGTCTAATCCAAAAGGAAAAAGTGATCAGAAGATAATTGCATGGAAGTATGATAGTTACTGGAACATGTTCATGATTTTCATAGAGTACTCTACTATGGTGAATTCCCTTGAAATCCATGATCTGAAAGAAGTAGCCAATTTAGAGTTGATTAATCACAAGGCTATTTTCAGGGGTTATGAGTTTGAAGATGTTCTGAGGATATTTAAAAGAACAGACAACTTCAAATCTCTCAAGGCTATCTGCATAAGGAAAGATAGATCCTTTATCAACCCCTTAGAGAAGAAACTAACAAACCCAGCCGAAGAAGTAATGTTCCCTGAGCTAAAGATGAAGCCTACTAAATCTCTGAAAAGAAAGATGGTAGCTGGAACTCATTCCTCCAAACCAATCTCAAATGAATATTATGATGAAAAGACATATGAGTTGGTGATTGAAAGAAGATGGGGAGGAAAAGAAGGAGCTAAAATCAAGTTGTTTAGTGGATATGAGGTGAGATTGTTAGATGAATCCTATATCCACTACATATACACAAGGCATCTCAGAGAGATAAAGAATAAAATGGGAGAAGAAGATATGCATTTCTTTTCGTAATGTATAAAGATTCTAAAGATGGCATTTGATAGAATCAATGTCAAGAGGGAGCAGAGGAAGAATAAGAAGACTCCTATGCTATTGGGGAATATTGTGAAGTCAGAGCTGGATGTGGACGGAGCTTTGTTGATTCATAGAGATGGGTTATCCACAGTGTTAATATAGGAACCCATTTTTCTAAAGAAACAACCCATAGAAGCCATCTACACAATCAGCTAGATGAAGATCCATGTGCTAAACAGAGAGAAGATGTCTGATGCCAATGACTTTGTCAACATGATAAAGGCCATTCTGGATCCATCTTAGGCAAAACCTCTTATTCCTCTACAAGACCTAGCAGAATCTTCCCAACCTCAACCACCATCAAACCTTTTAAGAACAATGGCTATATAATCCTTAGGGGGAGTATTGTTGGACCCTGAAAGGATCATACATGCCAATTCAAGTGATGTGTTGATGGTTGTTCTGTTGGAAATCCCATAAGTCCAAGAACCAATGCGGATGAAGAATCTGAAAAGAAAATAAAAGACAAGTGTCGGCTAACCGCATTTGTATATGCGAATAACATAGAACAAATGCTAACAAGTATTTGTTCTTCTATTAACAAATGTGGATAGCCAAAACAAATGCAGATAAGTATTTATACATCCGCATTTACTAATGCGGATGTCCGACAACAAATACACATAAGTGTTTGTTCATCCGCATTTGTCAATGCTGATGACCAAACACTAATGCTGAAGACCAAAAGAAATGCTGATCAAGATCAACACATCCGTATTAGTCAGGGTGGATGAACAAAAGAAATGCTCATGAAGACTTTTGTGCTTAGACTAGTTCTCTGATGTATAGGTTAGGGGTAGTTTAGTCATTTTGTAAATGGCATCTTGTCAGCCTATACATAGAATAGAAAACATCGTATGTGAGGTGACGGTTGTATACACTTCTAGACTATTAGAATCTTTTGTTTAGTCTTATGTTTAAAGATTTCTTGTTACTGTTTAATGCAAAAACCCTAGCATTCATTGTAACCGATTACCTTCATTAATACAAACAACATTTATGAGTATTTCTTGCATTCAATGTTCCTAGATTTTTGATTCCGTCTTACAATCATTGACTCAATCATCATATTCGGTCCTTGTTGATTCACATCAACAGAGAATATTATTCTCAAACCCAGTCATGTTTCAAAGAACCTTTTTCTTCCGAATGTAATCTTCTCTAAGAAGTTTTTGCAACTTTCGAAGGTTAATCTCTTCCGAAGCTAAATTCTCTAAAAATCTTGAAATTTCTTCCGAAGTCATTTTGGCTTCGAAAGCTTTTTTTCTCAAAACTTCCAAAGTCAAATTACCTTCGGAAGATTTACGACTTCCAAGAAAACTACTTTTGGGCAAAAAGCAAACTACTTTTTCAGAGGTGGGACCGACATCCAGATTTCAAAGTTTATCCTCTTTCATTTACTTTGTCTGAAATCCATTTCATATATAAACCTAACAGTTCCCCCTCTTTTTTTATCATCTTCATCTACTCCTAGACCTAAATTCCCAAAATTCTCTCAAACCACCTTTGTTCTTCATTTTCTTCACCTCAAAGCTATCAAAAATGGCCAACCTCAACCGAGGATATTACCCAAACTTCTCCATGCAGTTATACAAGCAACACAATAAGGTTGCTTTGTTACACTCTAAGAAAGATCCTTATTTCTCAAAGGTTTGTAAATTTTTGGCTCTTTCCAACTACTCCACCTCACTTACCATTGATCCTGTTCTTTATGAGGATCATCTGCTTGATTTGTGGAAGACCTGTCAAGAGGTCATTATAGATAGGGAGAAGACACTGTCTGCTATAGTGTAGGGGAGGACAATCTTCATCACTCCAGCCATCATCAACACCCACCTTTAGCAGGATAATGAGGAAGGTGAATTTTCCTTTCCTAAAGAAGCTGTAAACCACTCCTTTAAGCAAATTGGCTATGAAAGATATTTCTTTGTCAAGACCTTCAGGAAAGAGAAGGTCTCCTCCCAGTGGAAGTACTTAATCCATGTGGTCATCCATATCTTGTCAAACAAGCATGGGGTCTGGGACTAGATTCCTGAAGACCTCTCCTTCATAGTGCATGGGATAGTTTAGGGGCTCAAGTTCAGGTAATCTTAGTTTGTTCATACAAAATTGCATGCTAACTTGGACTCCTTAGAATATTATATGTTTCCTAGATATGTTCAACACATTCTCAACTGTGAAGTGGGCTCATAGTTGAGGGAAACATGTAATGTTCTTAAATTGGGACAGATGAAGCCCGACATCTTTGAAATTTTGAAGAAGCCAACTGTTGGCTTCTCTAGGGTAGAAACAACCCTTGCCCCAAAAATGTTAGAGCTCATTGCTCAAGGTGACAACCTAGCAACACATTCTAGTGTTGAACCCACACCTTCTACCTCTCAACCACCAAAACAGTCACAAATCACCCTCCCCTACCAAAGAAATTTCAAACGAACCCCTACACAAGCTACTTAGTCTGTGTAGGCATACTACTACCCAGACAGGAAGAAGTGAACACTAGAGCTCCCACTTTTCCTGAGGAGCAAACCACTCCCATCTCTTCAAGAACCAATGCTGAGGTTCCTCATGCTCAGCCTAATGAGCTCACTAGCCCAATAGCCTTAAGCCTTCACTCTGAGTCTCAACAGTCAAGCGAACAACCTTTAGGGGAAAGCTACCATCCCCAGCCTTTTGATATCAATCAACCAATCCCCAACCTTGATTTCTATGATGATGAAGACTTGGGATTCAGTGAGTACCATGAGTCTCTCTATGCTTCCCCCACTCAAAGAGAGATGAGTGCTCCTGATTCTCCCTTGTCTAGCCCCTATTATCTACCTACCACTAAGGTGATCTACCTGACCCAGTTCAGGAGGTGCATATGGAAGAGGCTCTCACTTCTGTAAGTGATTAAAACTTTATGACCTTAACCATGGCAACTCAACCCACTGATACTTCATCTGAAGTGGTCAGTGAGTAGAGGAAAACCAACAACCAAGAACGTCATGTTGGTGGTGAGACTGAGGACTTTGGTTTAATTATCTCATCCCCCAATGAATCTTTTAATGAAGAAGAGGGGAATATGAGACTAAAGGTGCAAAAAGTATAAAAAACAT
Source organism: Flaveria trinervia (assembly GCA_025506515.1). Lineage (NCBI taxonomy): Eukaryota > Viridiplantae > Streptophyta > Magnoliopsida > Asterales > Asteraceae > Flaveria > Flaveria trinervia. Next base: position 43,212,294 of record CM046449.1, read on the forward strand.
GCACTTATTTAGTCTTTAAGGTTAGTCACTTGGAATCTTAGGTGACTACCTTACACAATAGGGTCAATGATTAGCAACTTGAGATATCTTTTCTCAAGTTCATATTGATATGGACTCTATAGACTCTTTCATTCAAAGTCTCTTTGAGAAAGGCATACCAAGGGCTGTGTCATCCCCACCTCAAGGAACTTCCAATTACATCATAGGCTGTGTCATTCAAAGTTTCTTGACTCTATATTGTTTTGTGTAGGCATTCTGCTTTGGAGGTGCGCGCTAGGCTTTCATTTCAGCAAAACACGTGGCCCATTCAGCTTTCTTAAGATCAACATTAGCATCTAAAGCTTGGGCTTTACTTTCATCCTTTTCTTTCTCTTTCTCTATCTCCTCCAACTTCTCAGAAGTAGCACTGCCAAACGTTTCACCCAAGTTAGGGATAACATTTCCCTTAGGGTTAGTGTACTCCAGATAGTGCTCAGCTGTAACATCCTCAATCTCAATCTCATCGACATCATGTAGCTCCTCATCACTTAGAATATCGACTTCTGGAGCAACTTTGACAATTTCATCAGGATTCAGTCGGAACACCTCAGCTAGCTGCTCGTCGGTTAGAACATGTATGATTTCTCCGTCTTCGGGAGTGTAGCTCACTGACCTTCTGACGATCCGTTGCAAATCAAGAATCATAGTGAGTTGAGTCTTGATTTGCTGGAGAGGGATGACATCATATTCATCTTGCTATTGAGCTTCATCTGTTTGATTTAAACATTCAACACATCACACATAAATCATTAATCAAGACATTGAAACAAAACACTATAAATAATAATATTTGGGTGTCTCTTTAGCTAGAGGAGCTGAGGATGAGTCTCTTTGATCTTGATTTCTCTTGGTGCACCTCTCCGCTGATGGATTTGAGGTTGATGCAGATGCATCACCTTCATGATCATCATCTTGATCATCCTCTTTGCCCTTCCCACTTGGTCCTACTTCCTCCTCATCATCATCTTCTTCTTCGGATTCATCTTCAGTGAGCTCATCATCATCAACCATATCATCACCATCTTTAATCTTTAAAGGCTCACTCTTAGATCCTTTCAGCTTTAGCAAGATCTTTTTCTTCTTTTTCTCCAAATCCTCAATCCTTTCACCGAGCCATCACCAACTCGTTTTGACCCTTAAGCGCATGGTGAGCTTGGCCTAAAGCTCTCTCATATTGTGCATTCTTCTCACTGAGCTGAGCAATTTGCTTGGCTTGAGCTGCATTTACCTCCATCAGCTGGTATATTTGAGTAGCTCTAAGATCATCAAAAGCAATCAGCTTCAGCATGATGCGGTTTAGGTTTGCTAGCTGTTCCTCTAACCTGATATTGGGTAGAGTGGAGCCATGTGTCATTTGGGATTGGGTGGATGTACCGACTTGTTGAGTGGTGGTTGTGGTGGTAAATGGGGTGAAGATGGGAGGAGGATGTTGGACCAAAAGAACCAATGAGCCAAGATCAGAAAACCTCTAAGTCCCACATGGTATCACAACAACTGCTGAAAGACTCATCAGCAGTTTGACAAGTGCTGAAGACTTCAACAGCTGAAGATCAAGTGCTGAAGACTTCAACAGCTGAAGAACTAAAGTGCTGAAGTACAACAGCTGAAGAACACAAGTGCTGAAGCTGAAAGACCAAAGTACTGAAGTACAACAGCTGAAGAGTTTACAAGTGCTGAAGATCAACAACTGATGTACAAAGTCTGAAGACAAAGACTGAAGACATCAGCTGATGATATCTACTGAAGTCATCAGCTGATGAAACATCTGAAGGTCAAAGTCTGAAGATCAAGTACTGAAGCCTCAGTAGTTTGTCACAACTGCTGAAGAGTACTTCTTCAGTAGTTGTGATATCAGTAGTTTTATATTTCTAGTTTCAGTAGTTTTATGTTTCAGTAGTTTTGTAAAACGTCTGAAGAGCTTGTTCTTCAGTCGTTGTAGTTTCAGTAGTTTTATATTTTGTACTTAACACTCTGATATGTTCTCAGTAGTTGTGAACATTTCAGTAGTTTGTTAAGAGTTAGTTATTTTTGTATTAGATCTGCCAGTTGTCACTTTCCGTGATAACAGCAGTGATTGTTGCACTCTATATATGGAGTGACAACCTATTGTAATATGTGTTGAATGAATGGAATGAATGAATGATTTGATTAGAAATATTCTATAAACATTCCTTGAAATCAGAAATATATATTCTCTCCTTATAACCGTATGTGCTCTTAATGCATACAAGTATCGATTGCTTGCTACAATCTGTCTAATTCTTGTTCGTATTCCGCTGCTTTGACTCTAATACATCAAACTTGTGATCGCTGATCCTGTCAAATGGTATCAGAGCAGGTTAATCATTGATCGATCTAATAATTGATCATTGAAACTGCTATTCAAGATCTAAGTTTGATTGAATTAGCTTTTGTTTTTGCAAGAAACGGTTATAGAGATTGAATTTTCTGTATTTCTGGTCATTCATCCTGAGATCTTCTCTTGGTTTTCATTGAGTTTGTTGTGGTCTGTTTAAAAATTTTAAAAGCTTGAATTAAATTGTCTTTGAACTAAAAATGACCACTCCCTCCAATGATCCTCACAATACTGGTTCCTCAACCAAGCCACCAATGCTGGTTAGGAATGAGTATAACATATGGCAAAGACGTATGCTCCATCACCTGTCTGTTAACAGCGCAGGTTGTTGGACATCAGTGGTACATGGTCCACACAAGCCTATGGTGAATAACCCGGAAACCAATCAAATGGTTCCGAAGAGGAGGGAGCAATACTCAGATGAGGATAAGAAGTTGCTTGAAATTGATGCAAAAGCCCATGGAATTCTGGCCATGGCACTGCCAAATGAAATCTATTCTGGGCTAATGCATCATGAAACTGCCCATGACCTCTGGAATGCCTTGAAAGAACAATTTGGAGGAACAGATGAGGTCTTGGCAAATAATAGAGAAATTCTTGCCCAACAATATGAGACATTCTCTCATAGAAAGGGTGAGACACTAACTCAACAATATGAGCGGTTCTCTTGTTTGATCTCTGAACTAAAAATGGTCAAACTTGAGTACACAAATATTCAGATGAATAATAGATTTCTCATATCACTGCCTGAGAGATGGGACACATATACTATTGTCCTACGCTCTAGTGCAAGTTTGGACAAACTATCTCTCACCCAACTCCATGGGAAACTGCTCACGTTTGAGAGAGAGATAGAACAGAAGAGAAAGCTGTCTTCATCTGGAAAGCTCACTGAAGACTTTGTACCAGGCAACACTGCCTTGGTGGGTCATGAGTCAGAATATGCTTCATCTGAATGCCAGTATGATGAGCATATTAATTTCTCTTCAAGCACTTCTGATTCTGCATTTGTGAGTGTTGATGGTCAGTTTACTGGGTGTAATAATGACAATCTATGCTTCATTATGGATGATCTCAAGGGGATTGCTGATGATGACTTAGAGGAGATGGATATTTTGAGCCAAATGGCCCTAATAAATATCAGATCTCAGAAGTTCTATAAAAGAACTGGAAGAAAATTCCCAGGACTCTCTGGCAAAACCAAAGTTGGTTTTGACAAGAGCAAGTTGAGGTGTCACAAATGCCAAAGGCTTGGACACTTTGCAAGAGAGTGTAGATCAACTGGATCTAACTCCACTGCACCCTTTGTGACTTTTCCTGGCAATAGTCAACAACACAGGGGGCAACATCCTATCACTTCTAGTCATCATCCTCAACAACAATCTCCGGCATATTTTGTTCCTCAGGGTCAAATGCCATATCCGTACCCTTGCTATTACATGCCACAGTCAAATCAAGTTCAAGTTCCTATGGCACCACAACCTCATGCACTACCAGAACCTCAGCCATCCCAATCTCATCAACAAACTCAACCTCAACAACACAGCTTCTTCACCCCAGGAGTTGTTGACTGGAGCAGTTTACCAGATGACATGTCTGGTCATGATCAACTGTTTTCAGGTGCTGGTCAACATGGTGGTGACAGTCCTTTTGGGAATCTGGCTCTTATGGCTTTGGAGTGTGCTGATACTTCATTTTCTAATGCCTCTACACCTCAGGTATCACAGGTATCCTCTGAGGCAAAAGCCAAATTATGTTCTGAACCATGCATAGCAGCATTTGCTTCCATTAGAGAAGCAAATGTAGCTCTAATTAATAAGAACATTGAGCTAGAACAAATAATTTCCAAAAACAAAGCTGAGTTTGAGTCTGTGCTTAAAGAAAAAAATGATGAGATTTATAAACTGAATTGCCAATAATTGATGATAAGGCTAGAGAAGAAGTACTTCTAGAGAAGTACAAAGATCTCAAAGAAACCCTTGCAGTTACCCAGGTCGAGTGTGATAGATGGGTACAATCATGCAAAGGTTTTGAAATGCTTCTCAGTAAGCAATCTGCTTCAAATGTGAAGTTTGGAATTGGTTACAATCACACTGCTCCACCTACAGATTTTACCCCAAGAGCAGAGGTAGAATCTGATGGTGAGAGTGATAACCAATCCATCACATCATGTGATCTACCTTCTGATACAGCACAATCAGAAGTAGCAGTCAACATCAAGCCCTCTTTGAACTTATCAGCTGATGTTGATGGTTCAAATGCTGACATTCACATGATTAATGAGTTGATCAACTCAGAAGTTAATTCTGAAGGTCCTGAAAGGACTAGAGAGCAGGATCTAACACCTGAAGTTCAAACTTCAACTGCTGTCAGTACTGAAGAGAAGAAAACTGACAGTAGAAAGAGTTTGAAGACTACTAAAGAGGCAGTCAAGAAAGCAAACAATGCTTCCAAAGCATTGAAGAACAAGTCTTCTGTTGCTTCACCATCTTTAGTTGATGATCAACCTAAGATGAAGAAGAAACCATGTGAAGTATGTGGTTTGTTCAATCATCTTACAGATGATTGTTGGTACAAAAGAGGTTCCAAACTCAAACAAAAAGAAGAAATTAAGAGAAAATGGTAAAAATGAAAACTGAGATTGAGACCACATTTGTATCAGCAACTTCAAATCCTGTAACCCTTAAGTCCTCAAAGAAATCCAAAAGGAAGGGTTAAACAGGTGACAGCTGATAATGCTCAGAAGAAGAAGGGGCAACATAGGAACTTAACAAACTCCACTGGCAATGTGTCTGATGAGCTGAAAGCTTTATCACAAAATCAGACACAGCTGGTGATGATGGTTCAACATCTGTTGGGTAGAGTTAACCAACTAGATGCTCCTATGTTGAAACCACAGAAAAGGAGGTCCAAGCCAAAGGACTCCTCTTCTACACCATCTTCTTCCTCTCAGGCTGTTGTTTCAGATAAACCTGTTAGTTTACCATCTATTGATGAGACCAGGCCCAAAACCAAAAGGTTTGGGTCTCTAAAACTAACTGATTGTTTATTTTTGCAGGGTTCTTCAACATGCCAAAGTAGCATCTGGTATGTAGACAGTGGGGGATCTATGCACATGACTGGGAACATCTATCTTCTTCATGACTACTCTCAAGGAAAGAAGGGATTTGTTTCTTTTGGCAATGATGCTAGGGGTTACATCATTGGTAAGGGCTTTGTCTCCAATGGAGAAATCAAATTTGATGATGTTAATCATGTGGAAAATCTCAAGTACAATCTCTTGAGTGTCAGTCAAATGTGTGATAAAGGCCATGCTGCTCTTTTCACCAGTCAAAACTGTAGGATTCTGTCATCCAAAGTTTTGCACTTGATTGACAAGGTGTTGGATGATCACACTCTCCTTAAGCCAACAGGACAGGAAGAGTGTATGCCTTAGATCTTTCTAAGAAAATAGATCTCAAAGGCAATCCTTGCTTATTTTCCAAAGCCTCTTCTCAAGAATCTAAACTGTGGCACAGAAGGCTTGGTCATGTTAATCTCAAAAACATGAATAAGCTTAACCACAATAGTTTAGTCAGAGGCTTACCAATAAAGGAGTTCCACAGTGATGAAACCTGCACTGCTTGTTTAAAAGGAAAACAGCACAAAGTCTCATTTCCTCCTATTGAAGAGCCTAAGTTCACTGCCTGCTTGCAATTACTGCATATGGATTTATTTGGTCATGTGAGAGTAATGAGCATGGCAAAGAAGAAATACTGTCTGGTAATTGTGGATGATTACTCCAGATTTGTATGGACTTTCTTTCTACATTCAAAGGATGAGGCTGCTCAGAAGATTATTCACTTTGTGTTGTATATTGAAAAGCAGTATTCCCTTCCAGTCAATTGTATTAGGAGTGACAATGGAACTGAGTTCAGAAATCATACACTTGATGACTTCTATCTTTCAAAGGGAATCAAAAGGCAGTTTAGCATCCCAAGGACTCCAGAACAAAATGGAGTAGTGGAAAGAAAGAACAGGACCCTCATTGAAGCTGTAAGGTCCATGCTGGCTGACTCTGGTTTGCCACTGACCTTTTGGGCTGAAGCTGTCAACACAGCTTTCTATGTGCAAAATAGAGTTTTAGTAAATCAGAGATTGATGAAGACTCCATATGAAGTTCTCCATCATTTGGCTCCTCTGATTTCATTTTTCAAAGCATTTGGGTGTCCCTGTTTTATTCTCAACACAAAGGATCAACTCCAAAAATTTGATCCTAAGGTGGATGCAGGGTATTTTGTTGGTTATTCATCTACTTGTAAGGCATACAGAGTCTTCAACTGCAGAACAAAGATGGTTGAAGAAACACTACATGTTAAGTTCAATGAATCTCCAAAGGACAAGATTCCATAAAGCCCTGTGGAGTTATTTGATTTGGACATACTGCAATATGTTCCTCATCAAACTCCTGCTGTTGCTCCTGTCAACAGTTCACCACCTGGTGGTACTGCTGATGATGATGATGATTGCAGTACTCACCTCTTCAGGTTTAGTGATCAGCTGCCTGATTCAGCTAGACCTGATGTTCCTGTAGCTCCAGTAGCACCATCCACAACAAATGCTGATGAGATCTCTTCGAATTCAACTTCCTTTGAATTACCATACACTGATTGGTTTCAAGGAAATGATTCACCATCACCATCTGTTACTGCTGAGCCTGCTACAAACACTTGCACAGATCTCATTATGTATCAGATCTGAAGAATCACCCTATGTCTCAAATCATTGGTGATATCACTGCTGGAGTATCAACAAGAAGTCAATTGTCAAATTTCTGCTTCTATGCTCTCTTCATCAGTCAGCAAGAGCCAAATAATTATCACATTGCTTTAAAGGACAATGGATGGGTTGATGCCATGCAGCTTGAGCTTCTTCAGTTCAAGAAACAACAAGTGTGGGAACTGGTTCCTCTACCTCCAGGTAAGTGTGCAATAGACACTAAATGGGTGTTTAGGAACAAAACTGATGAAAATGGGCTTATTGTTAAGAACAAGGCCAGACTGGTTGTTCAGGGGTTTGCACAAGAAGAAGGTATTGATTATGATGAAACCTTTGCCCCTGTAGCCAGACTGGAAGCAATTCGATTGTTTTTAGCTTATGCTGCTTATCAAAACCTTAAAGTTTTTCAAATGGATGTCAAAAGTGCATTTTTGTATGGAAAAATAAAGAAGAGGTTTATGTATGTCAACCTCCAGGCTTTGAGGACAATAAACATCCTAATTGGGTGTATAAGCTTGATAAGGCTCTTTATGGGTTAAAACAAGCTCCTAGAGCCTGGTATGAGACATTATCAAACTTTCTTCTGGAAAACAATTTCACTAGAGGCTCCATAGATAAGACTTTATTCATTAAGAAAGCTGGGCAGCATAATCTACTTGTTCAAATTTATGTAGATGATATCATTTTTGCATCCTCTGATCCAAAGTTGTGTGATGCCTTTACAAAGTTGATGCAACAGAAGTTTGAAATGAGTGCCATGGGAGAATTACAGTTCTTTCTGGGGTTGCAAATCAAACAAAAGGCTGATGGAATTTTCATTCATCAGTCCAAATACACAAAAGATCTTTTGCAAAAGTTTGATTTACAAAACTGTAAGCCCTGTTCTACCCCCATGTGCAGCACCACACAACTGGATACAGATCAGAAAGGTAAAGTGGTTGATGAAACACTTTACAGATGTATGAATGGGTCCTTGATGTATTTAACAGCTTCTAGACCAGATATTATGTTTGCTACATGTGTTTGTGCTAGATTTCAGGCTGCACCTAAAGAGTCTCATCTGATTGCAGTCAAGAGGATCTTTAGATATCTGCAAGGCACTCCATCTCTAGGTTTATGGTATTCTACCGGACATTCTGGTAAATTAGTTGCTTTTTCTGACAGTGACTATGCAGGGTGTAAGTTGACCAGGAATCAACTTCTTGTGGATGTCAATTCCTAGGCAACTGCTTGATTTCTTGGCAGAGCAAGAAACAGACCTCAGTTGCTACATCAACTGCTGAAGCAGAGTACATTGTTGCCGCAAGCTGCACCTCTCAGGTACTCTGGCTTCAAAACCAACTTCTGGATTATGGCATTACAGAGACTAAGACTCCATTGCTAATGGATAGTGCTTCAGCTCTTTGCATTGTCAAAAATCCAGTCCAGCACTCTAGGACCAAACATATAGAGATCAGACATCATTTTATAAGAGATTGTTTTGAAAAAGGTCTGATTGATCCTAAGTTTGTGCCTAGTGCTGATGAGCTTGCATACATTTTTACTAAGCCTTTAGATAGTTCAACTTTCCAAAACCTGGTGTTAAGGCTTGGTATGCTGCAGCTAGAATAAGTGACAACTACTGATGATCTTAGTAATAAGTACTGATGATCATTAGTAACTATGTCACATATAAGTACTGATGAGCTCTTTTATCCTTAGCAGCTTTTATAACTATTGAAGGCTAAATGTCTCACAAGTACTGAAGTACTTCATCTGTTCTAAACTACTGATGTAGTTACAACTACTGATGCAGCTACAACTACTGCAATCAGTAAAAACAGATAAGTACTGATGTCCTATGAAACAACTGAAATCAGCCAAAAAGGCTGATGAATGTGTTGAGGATAGTATGAAACAGCTGGAAAGCTAAGAATTGACGAAAACAGTTGATGAGAAATTTCTTTTCAGTCGTTTGTACAACTGCTGTTTCATTCTAAACAACTGAAGCAAAACCATGTCTTCAGTAGTTTTATAACTACTGATGACTAATACCAAGTCTTCAGTTGTTTACAACAGCTGATGACAAAACCACTGTCTTCAGTAGTTTCATAACTACTAATGACAAACACCAAGTCCTCAGTTGTTTCAATCATCTGAAGTCAAAACCACGGTCTTCAGTAGTTTTCTAACTACTGATGCCTAACACCACGACTTCAGCTGTTTCAACGTCTGAAAGGATAATACCATGTCAACGGTCGTTTAAAACTACTGATGACTAACACCACATCCTTCAGTCGTTTTCTTACCCGTACCCTATAAATATCCCTGACCTAAGCTCTCAATGCTTCATCTTCTTCAAACCTAACGTTCCTCTCCAAAACTTCTCTCTTCTCAATGGCGTCCATGCAAATTAAACCGCGACACAACTGTGTTGCCTACCTCACTAAATCGCCTATCTGGCCTAAGTTCGATACTGCTATCGATCTTATGGTTCAGTCCGAATACAATACGGCATTTCTTCTGAATCCCATACTACATGCCGAATCCCTTCAACAATTTTGGATGAACGTTACTATTACCACTGGGGAGAACAACACACCATCTCTCCAGTCGGTCGTCAACAATAAAGAAGTAGTCATCACTCCTGCAATAATCCGCCAAATTCTTCATCTGAATGATGCTAGTTCTCCTGCTGGATATCCGAAGGGCACCACAGATCTATCCTTTTCCCAACATGGATATCAAGGTGATCTCAGTGCCTCCACTATCATGAAGAAACACTTTAATGACGCTAAGCGCCTAATCTTTCACATGGTGAATGTATGTTTGGCCCCTAAGACGTCGTCTTGGGATCAAATGTCGACAAAATGGCAGCAGGTAATGTATTCTATTCTTGAGCAACAACCACTAAACTTTTCAGAAATAATATTTTCGGAGCTCAAGGACATGGCTCAAAAACTAACTGCCAACCGTTGGATACTATATCCACGGTTCATAATGGCCATCATTACAAACCAGCTTAATGCTGAGGGACTTGTTGGCTTGGGAGTCCCTGCTACGGCTGTTCTGCCGGAAGTATACTCCCGGCACAACTCTGACCAGACACTCAAAATGGCTGCCAAGCTGCGAAAACCCACGCAGCTGGAACCCACAGCCACCACCTCCAAATCAAAAGTCCCCACCAAACCCACCAAAAAGAAACCCAAAACGGCTACTCAGGGAATTGAGTCCCCTGAGGTTGCCCCTGCAACACAAACGCAGGATATATCCACTAGTCCAAACCCCCTAGTGGATACAATGACTCTTCCAGCCATAGCCGCTCAGGCTTCCTCCCAACAGGAGCCTGCAGCAACCACAAAAGGGGTACCTACATATCTGGGATCTTCCTCACTTGAGGGGATTGCCATTGAAGAGCACCAACCTCCCCAGGTGCACACTGCTTCTATCCCTTCACCCCAAACAACCGCCCCTCACAGCCCAACTTTAATAGTTGCACAAGTGCTGACTCAACTGCACTCCTCACCCCCTCCCCAGCAACCACTTACTACTGGGAATACCTCTACAATTGAGGGGGAGGAACACAGTGCACTTGAGAAACCACAGCACAGGGGTTTACCACATCTATCTCCTGGTGTAGACAAGGAGCTTAGAATATCTAGTGAGGCTGCCACCTCCTCTGACTCAGCACATGATCAGAATGAGGCTGGTAATATTGCTAAGACCTCACTAGAGGCAACAGCTGATGATGGACACTGTCCTGAGGCTGGAAGTCCCCAGTACCAAGCACAAGGGGCACATGCATCAACTGGTCTACACCCAGTGCATGTAAATCCTGCTCTAAGCAGGAGGTCAGATGATTCAGCTTCGGCTGATGATGACCTGGGCTTTTTCTACGATGTTCTTGCCCAGACACAATCCTTGAAGAGAAGGTCAGTAGGCTGCAAAACCTACTTGATCAACTTCACAAGGAGAAAGACCATCTGCCTCTACCCACCCACAGATGGCACCTTCACTTGAAGGTTTCCCAAACACTGAGCCACTCCAAACTCAACCACCTGCCTCTGCTTCAGGCCCTACTTCTCAGGAACAGAACCCTCCTGAGCAAATAGGTGCTGTACTTCAAAATTCCCTCCCTCTCATCACACCATAATCACTGATATTGTGACTAAAGCCATTGATGAGAGGCTTTCCTCCACTTTACAGCCCCTGATTGATGCTGCTGTACAAAAGACTCTTTCTGCGGTACAAACCCCTTCCTCCAATGCATCCAAAAAGGGGGAGAGTACTGCAGTGAAAGAAAAGAAGAGGAAAAGATCCGAGGAAAAGAAGGAAGCAAAGCAAGCCCAAAAGGAGGAGAAAGAACAGCAACCACTGCTCACCTACAAGCGAAAGAAAGGTGCTGATGATCACATTGCTGAAGATAAAGCCTTGGAGCTACTGATAAAAGAGGCTGATGCCGAACACAGCAGATCAATGGACAACATCATTGATCAGCTATTTAGGCAAGGCCATGACACCAATAAACTTGACTCTGAGATTCGACGACTAGAGATTGAAGAAATCCAGAATAGATGGGCAAGTTATGAAGTGTTAGAAAGAGAAAGGCTTGAAATCATGATTATATTTATTGCAAAATATCTTGGAAGATCAATGATCGAAATCAAAGCTTGGTCCAGGGACAGTATCTTGGCAATCACCACCAAGATCTGTTCATCTGAAGCATATACTAAGGGGCTTGTTATTGAAGCTTTGAATGAAGCGGGTGCTGGGAGCAGGACTGAGCTAGCCAAGCAATCAAAAGCCACACTCACCTCAAGGATGCTAGAACAGCCTGTCAACATTCCCGCACCAAAACCACCCAAAACACAACCCACCAAACCAACTCCCTTACCCTCAAAACCCATAGCCGATGATATACCCTTGAAGAAGAAGAGAAGGATATTGAGGCTAGAAGATGATGAAGAAGATGATGAAGATAGGCTACCACTCTCAACTGTGATTCAGTTGCCTAAGGCCACAAGTCACTCCTCAGCAATTACTCCTGAAGTCCAGAGACAAATGGTTAAAGTGAAGCTAGAAGAAGAAGAGCTTCATAAACAGCATGATGAGGAATTTCTGAAGAGAGTTGACAAAGCTTATGCAGCCACATCTTCTATCATCAATATGAAGAAGCAAGCCCTCAGACTTTACACTCTCAGGCATACCTTTCAATATCAAAAGGAAAGAGTGAGGATTTGGCCTGATCCCAGGTCTCTCACAAAATTCATAAGAAAATATACCTCAGAGATACATTGGCCAGGTGAAAAAGATCGTAGATGAAGTGATCTCTCTGGTCTTTGTAGTTTCACCCTGGGAAATCCTAGAAGACTTCAAGAAAGCCTACAAAGCTAATCTAACCCCTCAGAAGATGCTGGAAAACAAAATAGTGAAAAAGGGGTTAGTTTACAAGAGGCTTGAGGAAGTCAGGAAAAATGAGCTCCAGTTGTTCCTAGAGGGTAATCACCCGGATGAGTTTGCTTACAGAATAATAACAACTGTGGAGCTAAAGAATGGGAAACAGGCCAAATACCTGTCTGAGTATTATGGGCCTGAATCATTGTTTGAAGGAGGTGCTGAAGAGCTAACCATGGAGGAACAAATCACCTTCCTTGAGGCCTACACAAGAGAGTCGTACAGACTCATTATGGGGAAGTAATCTCATGAATGGGATAACAACTTCGTGCCCTGTTCCCCAAAACAGAGTTCCCATTCATACTCTGCCAAACAAATATTTGAGATTTCTTCCCAGGCTGGAGCTTACATGGTCATCTTCTCTACTGATCAAGAAGGAAAAAGACCAACACTTGCCAACAATAAGTGGGACAACGAATAATTAGAGGTTTTGGCTGCATTGGTTCAGGGGGAGTTTGTTGGACCAAAAGAACCAATGAGCCAAGATCAGAAAACCTCTAAGTCCCACATGGTATCACAACAACTGCTGAAAGACTCATCAGCAGTTTGACAAGTGCTGAAGACTTCAACAGCTGAAGATCAAGTGCTGAAGACTTTAACAGCTGAAGAACTAAAGTGCTGAAGTACAAAAGCTGAAGAACACAAGTGCTAAAGCTGAAAGACCAAAGTGCTGAAGTACAACAGCTGAAGAGTTTACAAGTGCTGAAGATCAACAACTGATGTACAAAGTCTGAAGACAAAGACTGAAGACATCAGCTGATGATATCTACTGAAGTCATCAGCTGATGAAACATCTGAAGGTCAAAGTCTGAAGATCAAGTACTGAAGCCTCAGTAGTTTATCACAACTGCTGAAGAGTACTTCTTCATTAGTTGTGATATCAGTAGTTTTATATTTCTAGTTTCAGTAGTTTTATGTTTCAGTAGTTTTGTAAAACGACTGAAGAGCTTGTTCTTCAGTCGTTGTAGTTTCAGTAGTTTTATATTTTGTACTTAACACTCTGATATGTTCTCAGTAGTTGTGACATTTCAGTAGTTTGTTAAGAGTTAGTTATTTTTGTATTAGATCTGCCAGTTGTCACTTTTCGTGATAACAGCAGTGATTGTTGCACTCTATATAAGGAGTGACAACCTATTGTAATATGTGTTGATTGAATGGAATGAATGAATGATTTGATTAGAAATATTCTATAAACATTCCTTGAAATCAGAAATATATATTCTCTCCTTATAACCGTATGTGCTCTTAATGCATACAAGTATCGATTGCTTGCTACAATCTGTCTAATTCTTGTTCGTATTCCGCTGCTTTGACTCTAATACATCAAACTTGTGATCTCTGATCCTGTCAGAGGAATAGGAGTGGATTATGGTGGAGTGGTTGTGGTAGTGGTGGTGGGAGCTATGGTAGTGGTGATAGGAGCTATGGTGTGGTGGTGGGAGCTGCGGTAGTGGTGGTAGTAGCTGTGGTAGTGGTGGTAGGAGCTGTGGTAGTGGTGGGAGCTGTGGTAGTGGTGGTACTAGCTATAGTGATTAGGGTGATCCTTTGCCTCTTGCTCTTCTTCTCGTATGGTTGGGCCATCCTTTTCTTCCTTGTGCTCTTGGAGACAGAGGCTCTTCCTGAGCTGAGTGGCTGGTCTGGGGTGTAAGTAGGATCAGTGTAATCTGCAGAACCACCCTTCGACCCAGCTTGGCGTCCACCAACCACTTTTATCCCTTTCTTGGTGCCACCTGGCTACCGACATTCCTCACTAGAGGCTCATCGTCAGATTCTTCCTCTTCATCGAGTAGGAAGACTTAGTGGAAGGAAGCCTTCTCTGTTCCACCAGGAGCATCAGTGGTGTCATGTGGAGATGGTGGAGATATAGTAGAAATTTCGGTGGCCCTCGATTGAGTGGGACCAGTATCGCCACCACCTTGACCATCATCCTGGTCGTCATCATCGTCGTCATCTTCATCGGTGGGCACCACGATAGGCTCAACATCGGAATCACTATCATCATGATGCCACTTCTTGCGAGAGGGCGCCACATAATCTTCACCGGCCAGATGCCCAAACAATCTCCTGACCGGGGGCTTCACCTTCTTCCCCCGGTACACCTTCATCCTGCCCAGTGTAGTATCATCCATCACCTTGAGAATAACAGCATCATCTCTCTCTTTTGGCAACAAAGGAAGCTTCTCATCAATGATCATCTGTAGGAAACGTGGGTACATACAGAAGCCTTCCTTTCCTTTTTCTTTCAGGTTCTCGATCATATAGGAGAAAAGCATGTGACAAAAACTGAATGGGTGGTTTAGCACCAGTGCAACGAATGCGTTCAGGATTTGGTCTGACAACTCATCAAAACCTCCTCGCCTTGAAGCTATGCACTTAAGGATAACATGAGCCAAGTACTTGAACTGGGGGCACATGTTGCTCTTGTTTAGCACACCTGCATTGATGTCCCCAACGTACTTTATCCTTAGAAAGCATCCCCGAACAGTCAGGGGATGTAGCTATGTTGGGTAGGCACCATCCTCACCCAGGTCCAAGACCCTCCTCAGGTCGTCTTCTGTGATCTCAATCTCCTCCCGAAGATAGAGCTCCTAATACAGTGAGGCTCAGCAGAGCGGTCAACTGTGGCACCTTCCACAAGGCCTGCTGTATAGACCTGTATGGTGTGCAAGGAGCAGAGATGGCCTTGTAGATCCTCGATGTATGTAGAAAGGCTATAATGCTAGCGAACTCAGAGGCGTTCCTGGAAGTAGCATCGAGATGAGCACATATGTTGTGCTTGGTGCTTATCGTCCATCTATCAGCCATGTTGCTGCACCACAAGAAACATATACATTAGATTTATGCGTAAGAGATGATAGTTGGAACTTAACCTGTTTTGATCAAACTGGTTCAGTCATACAGTTGAACCATACAACTGAGTTCAGTCGTGCGATTGAGCCTGCGGCTGAGTTTAGTCATGCGTTGAGACTGCGACTGAACTTAGTCATGTGTTAAGCATGCGGTTGAGTGAATCGTGCGACTGAGTCACCAATTGATTCATTCGTGCGATTGAATCGTGCGCCTAGCTCAATCATGCAACTGAGGTTCATACGGAGTGTCTATTCGCATCTTGCTCTGTTTGACACTCTAACTCCAAATCTTTGTCAAAACTTTATATTAGACTTCATGTTTAGAATCATTAGATTCGTAGTGACTCGAAATAGCACTTAATGTCCTTTGAATCAACGTTTATGTCCATTTAAGTGGTCTATTTAAGAGTTAGTCTTAGTTCTTGATTTTAACTTAATCGGTCCTTAGGGTTCTATTTAACTCGTCATTTGGGTCGATTTCATTCTCACAGTACCTATAGATAAGTAGGACAACAGTCAGTATCACAATCAAAGGGTATGCACAATAATAGGAATTTTAGGCAGAGTGTTTGTGTATGGGCGGTTTTTAAGAGTTTTGAAGGGTGGTAAGGAATGTGACCGACTAACCTTCTATTTATACTATTTTATAGTTTAGTCCTGTGACTAGACCCATACGCATGCTTCATTCGTGTGATTGGGGTTCATTTGTGCGACTGGCTTATACTTCTTTATCCATACATACGATTGGTTCAGTCTTGTGATCCAATCGCATGGTTGTCTCATACTCATGGTCCAATTGTGTGACTGGCTTATACTTATGGTTCAATCGTGTGATTGGCTCATCCTTATGATTCAATTGTGCAATTAGCTCATACTTATGATTCATCGTGCAATTGGCTCATACTTTTGAGTTTGACCTCATACACTTTCAAACACTTAAAATATTACCTTTTAATATAAACATTTCGACCTATGATCATCTCAGACATGATCCTTTTAATTTAACATCATTTGATCATCTCAGACATGATCCCCTTAATTTAACATCATTTGATCACCTCAAACATGATCCTTTTAGTTCAAAACCATTTGGCCACCTCAGACGTGACCACTTTTAGTGAGTGATTCATAGATTTCATCTAGTTGTATAGTCTAACATCTACATAACAAAAGACTAGAAAACAAAAAAAACAACTTGAAATTAAAACCAGAACAAGACAAATTTTTGTGTTTTTGATTTGAGATGGATTGAAACCTTTTAGAAAATGTCTAACAGATTTTTCTTCCTGAGCAGAACAGCTTCAAGTTAATTTGATCATTTCTGAAATGATTCATTATGGAATCATATAGGTATATCATAATCATTTGAGACCCTTTTAATATGCACTTTGATACTAGATTCTTATTTTGTCCGAGAGTCAATAGCACTTTCAGGAAATCATACTAGAGATTCACACAACGATTTTGACTGTCAAGAGTTGCAGCCACGATGATTGTCAATATATTAGTCCAGTTAAATCCATACACAAATTTTTGACTTACATTGGTGATGATTTAGATTAATTATTTCAACAAGCATTTGTGGATCCCACACTCATATGGTAATCAACATTCCTCAGGAGGTTTTTGAGCGGTCTACAGGTATTTGATAAGAAAAAATATTCTAAGAGCTTTCAAAGAGATGCCAAGCCTCAGGTCAGTGCCATCGCATAGTAGAGAGGCACAAACAAAAATGAATTCTAGAATATTTAGGTTATGTTATCCTCAGGTCAGTGCCACCACATAATAGAGAGGCACACAACCTATCTTCTTGTTAGAGCATTTATTTTTCTTTTGCACATAACGCACCAACAACATTAGTCATTAGCTTGATTGCACTTAGCAGTTTTTCCATGTGCTTTGCTTATTTTTAAGGTCATCCGCACACATTTGTGGTGTTTATTTTGCTCGTCACCCCTTATTGGAAATGCGTTGATTGTGTTAACCAGGGATAAGATGAGAAACCACAACAAGTTGAACAAATTAGTTTGAATTTAATTCACCAATGAAGTCTACTCGTCTATTATGTTGAGTCTTCTGACACATCATATAATGATCTCGCAATCTCTAGGTCTACTTTCTCTATGTTACTTCAGTAGCAATCTAGTTTTACTATCATTTTTCCTTTGTTGTGCTTAGACTTCTTAGACTTCTACTTTGAATTTAGCATGTTGAACATTTAAATTCTTTTGAAGTCCCAAACAATGTGTTTCCTGTGTACTATCATTTTCCATAAACTTTGAATCAAAATCACAGATTTGATTTCACTTTTTTAGCTAATCTGCCCTCCTCCCTTGTTTTTTTTTAAATTAATAAATACTGTAACATTAAATAAATATTGTAACTAATTAAATACTAAAATAAACTATTCTCTCTCTAAAATTCTAAAACCAAAAATCTTTTTGTGTTTTTGGATTTTTATAGAAAGGAAAATAAAATAAAAGAAAAGAAATAAGAAACTACGAAAATGTTATCGGACTAAGAACTTTATTCTTCTTGAATCACATCACATTTCTTTTTCACACCATTAACCTCTAAATGATATAAAACCGAGGTTTGTCAAATGCTTTTGTCTAGACGCGTTGAAAATCTGTATTAGTTTTAACAACATCGATTAATTGCATTTCAAAACAGTCACGTATAAAGTGATATTTAATACCGATGTGTTTTGTTTTTGGGTGTTGGACTGGATTTTTTGGTGACAGCAAACCGTAGTAGCGCATTTGCTGTTGAATCCAAATGATTTGTGAACAACAACTTGCACCAGCAACATATTTAGCTTCACATGTTGACAAAGCAACTAATGTCTGCTTCTTACACTACCAGGTGACTAACAGTCTACCAAGGAACTAACATCCTGTTGATGTTGACTTGTAATTCATCTTGCAACCACCATACTCCGAGTAACTATATGCTGTAAGCTCAAAGACATCATCATGAGGATACCACGACCTGAGTGTCAGAGTACCCTTCAGATAATGAAAAATCCTTTTAACTCCTATGTGATGATTTACTTTTGGTTTTGCCTGATATCTGGAACAAAGACACGTGGCGTACGTAATATCAGGACGAGAGGCTGTGAGGTACATTAGAGATCCGATCATTCCTCTGTACATGGTGGCATCAACCAGATCACCATTTTCGTCGGGTGCCACGTCAAGGTTCGTGGCAAGTGGAGTTCCAGCAGCCGTAGCATTCTCCATGTCGAATCGACTGAGAATATCGCTTACATATTTGGACTGATACAGGAAAATTCCTTTTGGTGTCTGATCCACCTGTAATCCAAGAAAGAACTTCATTTCCCCTATGACACTCATCTGAAACTGTACTTTCATTATAGATTCAAATTCTTTACATAATTCTTCATTTTTGGAACTAAAGATTATGTCATACACATATATCTGTACCAGTAGTAAATCACCATCATTTTCTTTGATGAATAACGTGCAGTCAATAACCCCTCTGTGAAAACCATGTTTCACCAGATGAGTTGAGAGTTTCTCATACAAGGCTCTAGGGGCTTGATGGAACCCGTAAAGAGCCTTTTCCAGTTTATAAACTTTATCCCGATGATAAGGATCCTCAAATCCTTCAGTTGACTGACGTAGACTATTTCACGGATTTAACCATGAAGGAATGTACTTTTTACATCTAGTTGATAGACTTTAATCTTCATGTAGGATGCATAGGCTAGAAAGATATGAATTGCTTCCATCCATGCCACAGGTGCAAACACTTCATTGTAGTCAATGCCTTCGACTTGTCTAAAACCTTAAACCACAAGCCGAGCCTTATTTCTAATTATAACCCCTTGATCATCTTTCTTACACTTCGGTACCTATTTAGTGCCAATCACCTTAGCACCTTTTGGTCTATCCACAAGGGTCCATACTCCTAACTTCTTGAATTGTAGGAGTTCTTCTTGTATAGCACTAACCCATGCCTTATCGTTTAAGGCTTCACTTACATATTTTGGCTCAAATTGAGACATAAAACATTGATAAGCACCATCATGAAGATATCATTTTTCCATGACTGAGGCATAATCAGCTGAGTATAGCTGATTTCGTATTTGCACTCCCGATAGAACATCCCCAATGATGTTTTCCAGGGGATGATGCACATTATTTCAAGATCCAAGAATGGTGGGAACAACTACTTCAAGATCCAGATTTTGAATCACATGTTCAGTATCTATAGTTGTTAAAGTATGAGGTTCAGAAGTGTCAGAGGCATCAAGATCTGATGCTTGTGTACTTTCATTAGTGGGAACCTAGTCCTCCTAGTCCACATTTGCAGTCTCAACTGCTTCATCATCAATGGAGGAGTCACTTACTTCAAGCTCTCCCCCTGAAGGACTAGAAGAATCGTCTAGTGGAATCGATAGTGTCGAGTCTTGTGGAGGGGTGTTCAGAACATCGTACATCATTGTAGCAGATAACTCATCATCAGGATGAGAGGGAGGTAGGTTGAAGGACTTAAAAAATCCATCATAATCGAAGAAGAAGGAAGGTCCTTTTCCAGCAGGGGGTGGTGTATCTTTGAACATCAACATTGCACCACACTTCTACCTGACCCATTGTGTTGTTATAAACTCTCTTGTTTGGTATACTATATCCAACAAAGATACCTTCTTCAGCATTCTCACTAAACTTCCTAGTCTGAGTTTTCTTTAGAAACATGCACGGTGCACCAAATGGTTTGAGATACTCCAAGTGTGGTTTACGTCGCTGGAGCCGTGACGTTTGACCACCAAGACCCGATTGAGAATGTAGCATGAATTTGCCAATGCCTCGTTCCAAAATTAAATAGGCAGCTTAGAGTCAGCTAACATTGTTCTTGCTGTCTCTATCAAGCTACGATTCTTTCTTTAAGCAACCCTATTCATCTGTGGAGTGTAGGCAGACGTTTGATGTATAATTCCTTTCTCTCTACAGAATGCCTCCATCCACGAATTCTTGAACTCTGTTCCATTATCAGATTGAATCTGCCTTACTTTCAGCTTGTAAAGTGATTCCAAAGTAGTTACTAGATGTTTGAATGATTCAAAAGTCTCTGATTTGAATTTCAGAAACATCACCCAAGAGAATCTTGAGTAATCATTGGTTACTACATAGCAGTACAGATCTCCAACAATGCTCTTTGTGCTGATTGAGCCAAACAGATCCATGTGTAGAAGCTTGAGAGGAATATCAATAGAATTAACTTTCTTTGCCTTGTGAGACTTCTTGGTCTGTTTCCCTTTCTTACATGCTACACAAAAATCAGGAAGCTGGAAATTCTTGACAGTTACTCCATTCACTAAATCAGTCTGTATTAGATGATTCATTTTCCTAGGATTAATGTGTCCCATTCTCCTATGCCAGGAGACTAAATCCCTCTCTGTTGCCTTTGACAAGAAGCATTGCACAGTGGTCTCAGTTGTGGAGGCTTTTGATAGATCCAAGACATACAGATCATTATATCTTGAAGCTGACATTAAAACTTTATGCTCCTGGATAACATAATCCTTCTTTAACATGTAACACTTCTTGTTGTCAAACACAAGTTTGAATCCTTTATCATAGATCTGAGAGACAGAAAGCAAGTTGTTCTATAGTTGTTGAACGTAGTTCACCTTGTCAAACTTCACTTTCTTGTTTCCCACTTCGCCTTGAGGAGTGATGTAACCTCCTTTATTTCCAGCAAATGATACATGTCACCCTTTAATTTGTTTGATGTTAAAAAGGAGAGACGAATTTCCGGTCATGTGCCTCGACGCCCCACTATCAACAATCTAGGTATTTGTGATAACCCAGTAGCAGACACTCTGCACACGCAGAGGAATTAATTAGTCCAGGTTTGGGATCCAAGCCTTAACTGGCTTGGGTGACCCAGAGGAATCACACATCAACTTAACCCACTGTCCTTCAGAGGATGAGGGCACATTGTTCTTCTTCTTGTTTTCATTATCAGACAAATTAGTTGATTTTTCTTTCTATAAACCAGTTTTGTTTAAGGCCTGTTTGTGATAAACAGACGACTGGCTTATTGTTTGAACTTTAGGTTCACTAATACTCTTAGGTGGAGTATTTGATCTCATTTTAGAAAAACTTGGTTTTGCATCATAAAGTTCAATTTTCATTTTGGGAATCTGATAATAAGGACAATTAGGAGAGATATGTCATCGTTTTCCACAACTGTAGCATGATCTCCCTTCTACAGGTTGAGGAAAATTTTTATGTGGGGTTGAGTTTGGTAAAGGTGTGAGATGTGTGTGGTTGGGTTTTGCCACTTCTCGTTTAGTTGTTTTGGCTTCTTGAACAAAATTAATTGTTTTAACATTTTTAACATCTTTAACCTTTAGTTTATTTGGACTTTGATGAGTAAAACATTTTTGGTTAACTGGATTAGTCATTTTGGGTTCAGATGTAGACGTGTGTGAACCTGACCTTAAATTAACATTTTCAATATGACCATCCAAATTTTCAATAGGCATATTTTCTTTTGATTTCAAAGTAGACTCCTTCTGTTTAGTGCTATTCTTTATAGGTTTGCATGTAGAATCGGGATCACTAACCAAAGGAGTGGACACCACATAATCCTTTACAGGGTTATTATTGATTGGTCTACATTTCGTGTTCAGAAGGATTGCATGTGGTGGCGGAACTACTTTATAACCCAGACCTTCCCCATTATTTTGTTCTTTCACTAAGTTTTGAACTATGTGTGAAGAACTAGCCAAGCTGTGCAGTTTTTGTTTTAAGGAATCAACTTCGACTTCTAAAACTACTTTTTACTTTTTTGTTTCTTTCAAAGAATTTAAATACAACTTTATGTCATTTGCTTGATATAAAGAAACAACCTCGGTTTCCCTTAGGTGTTTTCCCAAAAGTTCTATTTTTTCTTTGAAACTGCACTCATTTTGTTTTAAAATACGATTGGCCTCAGTGCAGAGTTGTAAGTCATTTACTAAATTATCATTGTGTTCTAATAACCTTGCAAATTTTAGATCAATGCTTTCCCTAAATTTGTCACATTCAGAACAAGCATGTTTTTTAAATAATTGGTCATTAGAACTTACCTATGAGGAGTCAGACGAATCAGCCATGAAAGCTTTATCAGACTCTTTGTTGACTGGAGATTCTAAGTTTGTTGCTCTGAGCTCTTCCTCACCAAGTGATTTACAACATTCATAGCTTCTTCGGTATCTGACATCGCTTGCTCAGCTATGATCTCACATTCACTAGCAGATCCATCATCCAGTGCATTGACAAAGGCAATATTTGATTTACCCTGAGAAACAAAGTGGAAGGGCTAGTCTTGCCCTTCATCACCTTAAGCAGTTAGTGCCTTTGCCTCTTTACTTGAAGAAGTAGTTCCAATCATGTCTTTGTCTTGACAGTTGAATGTATGAAATGAGTTTCCATTTCCAGTTTTCTTGGGTTTTACACATTCATTTTTAATGTGCCCCTTTTCACCACAGTTGAAGCATGTGACTTTGGTTTTATCAAAACCAAAAGTCGTATCTTCAGAGGCGACTAGATTCTGCCCCATCTTTTTCACAAATATCTTCGCTCTTCTAACAGCACTAGCCAAGGCCCACATTATATTCATTCTTTCCAGCTCATATTCATCAACTTGCTCTTAATCCTCATCTACAAGATGATAGTTTCCAATCTTACCTACCACTAAACCATCATAAGATTGCATAACCACCGCTAGAAGATCCATGTGCTCTTTGGCAACTTCCACTGTGACATTACCGAGATTCTCGGTCGTCAACTTTGTTGTATTTTTTTTTCAGGAACTATGTATTGGGTTCTAGATGAACCTGATGATTCTGTTCCTGCAACACTGTTCTAGGAAGGAGCAGAAGAACTAGACATGAAAGCTGTTTGTAACGGTGCTCCTGAAACAGCTGGAGTTGGAACTGAGTTGTAAAATGAAGGATTCTGAACATAGGATCCTTTCTTCGACTTGTAATTCATTCTCAGTTCTTCCTCCCTTAACTTCAAGATGAAATCATTTATGTCTAATGTCACAAGAATGTCGTGTTGTCTCAGACAGACACAAATGAATCCTATTTATCAGGCAAACCATCAACAAAGCTTGAAACTTTATCTTCCACAGATGTTGTTACACCATGAGTGTGTAACTCACTCATCAGATGATAGAATCTGTCAATAATATCATCAAAGCTCTCATTCCATATAAAGGAGAAATTGTCAAATTCCTTTTTGAGAGCTTTAGTCTTTAGTGCTTTGAGAGTTGCGTTTCCATCATATCTCTTCTCTAATGCCTCCCATAACTTTCTAGCTTGCTTGTTCTCAAAGAACTGATGAAAGATGTCCTTTGGTATCGACTGAGTCAACAATACATAAACTTTTTTTCAGTATTGAATAGAATCTTCTCTGCTTCACTCATTCCTCTCAAAGTTAACTTGACTCCATTAGCACTAACTGGTACCGTGTAACCAGTCTCAATGGATGTCCAAAGATTTGGATCAACTCTATTTAAATAGATTTCAAACCGCTATTTCCACTGTGGGTATCATCTAATGTTAATAGCTTTGGCGGTTTATTATGATTTCCAATCTCATTCTCCAGAAGCAGAAGGTTCTGGATGTGAGAGTCCTTTCCAGCAGAAAATGCAACAAATTGTTCTTTTATTGCTTTAAACTTTGTACTTTTGGAACAGAACTGTTTCACTCATGCGTATGAGTATGAACCACTCGTGCGAATGAAGGATGCAAATGAATTCAATCGTGCGATTGGATTCAGTCGTGCGTATGAACAAGACGATTGGAATCAAACGACTAGAGTTGTTCAATCATACGAATGGAGTATGCGATTGAGTTCAGTCATGCGGATGGAGTATACGATTGAGTTCAATCGTACGAAGGGACAAATCGTGCGAATGAAGGCTGCTGTTTTTTGTAAAATTGAATATTTTGACACTTTGACACAAAATACGAGTTTCCCAGGAACCCTAATCTGTCGTATAGTGAAAAACTGAAAATTTAATGCATGCAAATGTCGAAAACACCTTTAGAACCAAAGTGGTGACTCTTTTGAATTAAACTTGGGTTTTAACACCAAAACAAATCGAATCCACGCAAATCACAAGCCAAAGCTCTGGTACCACTTGTTAGGACTGTTTTCGTACGGAGTACTAATGGATTCTGCATGAGACTAGATCAAATAGTGCGGAATCCTATTTGATTGGTGATCCAATCAGTGAGAACGACAACCCGATTGATATAGCAATGAACTAAACATTAAGAATGAGTAGGGATCGATCAAGATCGAACTTTGAAGTTGGATTGGATGTTGTGGATGTTCTGGACGGCTAGGGTTTATGAATATTCATAATATCTCTCAAAGTTTCTCAAGTGTTATCAAAAGTTATGTTTTTCCACGAATTAAGTGGTATTTATAGGTTTGCAGTTTCCATTCGTACGACTGAACCATTACCATGGTTTAGTCGTGCGACTGAATCGTGCGATTAAGTCATACGCATGACTGAAGGTTCAGTAGTGCGACTGAGTCAATCTTATGTCTCAATCATATGACTGATCCAGTCTCCTGGTTAAGTCATGCGACTGGTCCATAAGCATGATATATTCATTTGTATGGTCCATAAGTATGGTCCATTAGCATGAATAATCCCCAACTAAGTTGAACATATTCTCAATCATTATTGACTTAGACCTATGAACAACAACCTCAAACCTATATATGAAGTTCATACATATGAATTATACTTAACACAATAATAATATGAAATAACTAAACATATATAAATATCAAACACATATTATATTTCATTGAGTCATTACATTACACATGTGTAAGAAATGAAGGACTTTTACATTTAAGCACATAAACTAGGAACATCATGTATCTACAAAGATCTCATA
The DNA here is from genome assembly GCA_025506515.1 of Flaveria trinervia. NCBI lineage: Eukaryota > Viridiplantae > Streptophyta > Magnoliopsida > Asterales > Asteraceae > Flaveria > Flaveria trinervia. The sequence continues at coordinate 43,237,669 of CM046449.1, forward strand.
ACCAAGTTGACTGAATGTCAGGCTGAGCTTGTGATCAGTAAAGCCAGGGCAGAAAAATGTGTTCTTGAAGAAAAGACCTTCAAGAACATTTATGCTGATCCTTGCATGCAAAATTTTGTTATCAGAATAAGCATGGACTGGGATCTAATGAGATAGCTCCTCCATACACCATCTTGTCTCTAAGATCTCCTACATGTGGAACTTGTGAAGATTAGCTTCCTTTCATAGACCACTTGGCTGAAGAGGATGAAGAGGTGATAGTGGAGAATGCATCTATGAAGAGTGAAGAAGAGGATTCTAATAAGGGTCACTATCCTTATAAGGAGAGTAAGAAGACTGGGATGACCAGGTCTATGAGAAAGAACTTTATCAAAAAGAGCAAAAAAAAGGCAAAGAAGGCTCAAGAGATCAAGACCACCTTCAACTCTAAGCAAAAACAAGTTTTCATCTTTGTATGATTTGAAGTGGTAAAGACTAAAGACACTAACTTGAACTCTGGTACCAAGAGTCTACTTTACTATCAACTCATCTCAACATCAATAAGAAGGTTAATCAGTTGTGTACCACTGCTGCACAACCTAAACCATCCAACTCCAAAGGAAATACTCACCCAAAAAGGACTTCCACTACATCTACAAAGATAAAGATAGAGAAGAAAAGTGATCAAGTTCAGCCTTGTTCATAAAAGAATGTTCTTAGGAAGAAGAAGTTAAAATGTGTAATGTGTGAGAGTTCCTCTCATCTTGCTAAGGATTGTCCTTACAATCCAAAAGGCACTCTCCACATGACCAAGAAAGAGACTTCTATGATTTTAAAGAAGAAGCAAGATTCAGAGGGAAAGACTTTTCCTTTCAAAAGCTCTAAAATGAAGATGAAGGCAAGTGGAAAATTTCCTTTGAAGAAAATTTGGTCGTGGAAGAAGGGAATACTTCTGAAGCACTGAAGCCTACTACAGTGCTAGCAAGATCTTTCGAAGGTCTAGTCATCAAAAATTCTAAAGTCAGTAAAACTTTCAAAGTATTGAAGGTCAAGTCTAGGCATCCAAAGGTGGAATGGAAGTCAAAGAAAGACCAAGTGACTGAAAGTTCTCCATCAACGATAGCAAAAGATCCTCAAAACATGACTATAGGATCTATCACTGTTGCATTACCTTCAACTTATTTTGTTAAACCCAAGACAAATAAGGTTTGGGTTTCCAAATGTAACTAGTTATCTCTTTTGTGCAGGAACAACTAAAGACAACAAGATTCTATGCATCATTGATAGTGTCTATTCCAGGCACATGACAGGCAATAGGTCACTACTCCAAAAGTTGAAAAAATTGATGGAGAACCAGTTGCTTTTGGAGGAGATGCTGGTGGTTACATTACTAGAAGGGGCAAGGTCACAAATGGTAAACTTAACATTGAGAAGGTAAACTTTGTCAAGAAGCTTGGAAACAATCTTCTGAGTGTATCTCAATGTTGTGATTAGAGTCATAACATGCTGTTTATTGAGCATGAGTGCATTGTTCTCAGGCCCAGGGTGGTCATTCCTCATGAGCATATCCTACTCAGAGGCCCCAGGAAAGGAAACATGTACAAGATGGACTTGCAAGAAACATCTTCTCTTGAGAAGTTTCATGCTTTCTGTCTAAAGCAAATAGTGATGAGTCATTCCTCTGGCATAAAAGAATGTGCAATGTAAACTTAAAAACATGAATAAACTAATTATGAATGATTTGGTAACTAGAATGCCAAATAAAGAGTTTACAAGTGATGACCACTGTGTTGCATGCCTGAAAAGAAAGCAACATAAGGTATCTCACAAGCAAAAGGAAAGAAACTCCATCACTACTCCCTTACACTTGTTACATATGGATCTTTTTGGCCCCACCAGTGTAATGAGTCTAGGAAGGACCTCTGATCACATATTACTTTACAAGATTCACTTGGGTCTTCTTTCTTAGAACTAAGGATGAGACTCTTGAGATTCTGAAGAACTTCATCTTAAAGATTAAGAATTAATCTGATCACAAGGTCAAAATCATAAGATGTGATCAAGGAACTGAATTTAGGAACCAAATCCTTGATACCTTTTGTGATGAAAAGGGTATTACAAGATAATACAGTGCTCCCAGGACTCCTACGCAAAATATTGTTGCTAAGAGGAGAAACATGACATTAATTGAAGCTACAAGAACCATGTTGTCTGACTCTAAGATGCGCATCACCTTTTGGGTAGAGGTAGTCAACACTGCTTGCTATGTGCAGAATAAAGTTTTACTGGTTAAGACACATGGTAAGATTCCTTATGAACTTTGGCACAAGAGGAAACCTTTCATAGGTTTTCTCAAGTCATTTCGATGTCCTTGCACCATCTTGAATACCAAAGATCAAATTGCCAAGTTTGCTAAGAAATCAGATGTTGGACATTTCATTGGATACTCTTCCCAAGCTAAGGCTTATAGAGTATACAATATCAGAACCAGAATAATTGAGAAATTAGCCAATGTGACCTTTAATGAACACACACCCAGTGTAAATGGTTCTGGTCCTGATTGGCTATTTGATCTTGATTTATTTACCAACTGTTCTAACAAATCTTGTGAGAATATTTTAGGATCTATAGATATACTACCCACAGGTGATCCTAATCCAAGATTTGAGTTGGGAAGACCCTCAAGTAACATAATTTCAGCTCCAGTTATAATTAACTCCACAAATGAAGTTTCTATCAGCACAACAATGATAAATTCAACTGATACATCTAAGATACCTTCAATTCTAGCTCAGAGGCTCAATAACCAGATAAAGAAACTTCAAATGTAGAAGATCATGGTGGTGGTGAAAGTGATAAAAAATTTCTTGATGCTGACAACCACTCCATTGAAGACAACATCAATGATGCCACACACTTATTGGATCAAGTTTCACTTGATAAGTGTGTTGACGTGGTGGGAGAAACCTCAATGCTTGATCTAAATTTCTCTAATTCAAATCTCTCTAAGCAACTTGCTGTGATTCCTTAGCTAAGGATTCACAAGTCTCATCCCACCTCAAACATCATTGGAGACGTTGATTCAGGAGAAAGATCAAGAGGACAAACCAATGATGCAAAATTTTGTCTTCTCCCTCGTTTCTTATCTTAGATAGAGCCTAAGAAGATTGATGAGGCTCTGAAGGATGGAAGTTGGGTTGAAGCTACACAAGACGATCTACTTCAATTCAAAAGGCACAAGGTTTGGAACCTATGTCCTTTTCCTCATGGGAAGACTACTATAGGAACCAAATGGGTTTTTAGGAATAAGAAGGATATTACATGTTTCCTAGATATGTCCGGTACATTCTTAATTGTGAACTGGGCTCAGAGTTAAGGGAAACAGGTAACATTCTTAAACTGGGATAGATGAAGCCCAACATCTTCAAAATACAAAGAAAGCCCACTGTTGCTTCTCTGGGGTAGAAACAACCCTAGTCCCAAAAATGTTAGAGCTCATTGATCAAGTGACAACCTAGCAGCACCAGCTAGTGTTGAACCCACACCTTCTACATCCCAACCACCCACACAACCTCAAATCACCCTCACCTACCAAAGAAAATCTAAACGACCCCTGCTCAGACTATTCAGTCTGTGGAGGCCCCTATATACTCACCCATACAGGAGGAAGCGGACACTGAGCTCCCACTTCTCCTGAGGAGCAAACCACTCCCATCTCTTCAAGGATTAGTGATGAGGTTCCTCATGCTCAGCCTGATGAGCTCATAAGCCAAACTGCCTTAAGCCATCACTTTAAGTCTCAACACTCAAGTGATCAACCTTCAGGGGACAGTTACCATCCCCAGCCTATAGATCTCAACCAACCAATCCCCAACCTTGATTTCTACACTGATGAAGATCTGGTTTCAGTGAGTACCATGTTTCTCTCTTCTTTTCCCCTACTCAAAGAGAGATGAGTGCTTCTGAGGCTCATATTTCTAGCCCCTATCAGTCACCTACTGCTAAGGTGGAGACTTCTGAACCTATTCTGGATATCCATATGGAAGAGGCTCTAACTTTTGAAAGTGATTACATCATTAAGATCTCAACCATGGCAACTCAGCCCAATGTCATCTCAACTGAGACTACCAGTGAGCAGAGGAAATCTAGCAGCCAAGAACCTGAAGCTGGTGCGAGAGTGAGGACTTTGGTCCAATCATCTCATCCCCCAATGACTCTTCTAATGAAGATGAGGGGAATCTAAGACTAAAGGTGCAACAACTATCTACAACATGCACCTATTTAGTCTCCAAAGTTAGTCACCTTGAATCTCAAGTGAATACCTTGCAAAACAGGGTTAATGATTAACAACTTGAGATTTCATATCTTAAGGACCAACTAACTAGGAGACCTTTAAGAGGACCACAACCAGGAACACAAGAACCTATGGAGGTGATTGACCTAACTCCTAGCTCACCTATGCAAGTGGGTGATGCTACAAAAAGGGAGAGAAAGTCATTACTACCACAGAACCTGGGAGTTCCTCAGGGAGTATGGACATTGAGGACTCACTATCCTCACTTGCAATTGTGCATACTCAACAACTTCCTCAAGTTCATATTGATATGGACTCAATAGACTCCCTAATACATAGTCTGTTTGAGGAAGGGATACCAAGGGCCATGTCATCTCCATCAACTTCCAATCACATCATTGGATGGAGGTATGACAACAACAAGAGAGCCCTAATCATCATGAAAGTTCAAGGGCAGCAAGAGATCTTCAATTTTCAAACCTTGAACTATTATGATAGTCTGGATCTAGTTATCATGCCACTTGTCAATCCAAGCAAATCAAGACAAGCTGACCAGTTGGCTTAAAGAATCCAAGACCGGATCACTATAGAGTTTAGCCTAAGAAGAAGATTGTGGGAATCAGGCAATGTCATCGGTTAACTGGATGTTGAGGTAGACCCTAAGATTAGCTTCATAAGGGAAACCATGACTGAAGGCCTAATGATAAAACCTGAGAGCCTAGTCTTATCACCAAAAACTGCTGTAGAGATCAATGGCCTTTTCAAGACACCTACTAGTGAAGGTGCTTCTCAACCTCTCTCTGGCCAGAGCTTAGAAGCTGCATCAAGCAATGAAGGCCAAAGCTCCCTCGACCTTTAGTCATAAAGGTCGGTGAGTGACAAAGGGAAAAGAAAGATGACATTTGAGGAGATTGAGGAGGAGGAGAGAGAGAGAGAGGAAAAGGAAGCTGAGGGGAGAAAGTTCCTCTGCTGAGTCTTCAAGACTCATGGAGTCTACTATCAGGGCTGCCCCCAGACCAGATACTTAGAATGATGAGTTAAGGGTAGTCAGGATCAACTATCTGCAGACAAGGAACTATGACAAAGAAAGTGTCATATCTCTCCCCTTGGAGGAGTTTAATGAACTGACTGACCTAGAAAGGTTAAGGGAGAAGAAAGAGGCAGAAGATGCAGAACTCCAAGTACAAATCAAAGAAGATAGAATGGAGAAAAGATTGTACAAGCATATGCCTACCCTCTCCCTAGTTCAAGAAAGTCCAGCACAAGAGGATGTGCTTCAACAAGAACTTCAACTAGATAAAGAAGAAGATAGGATCAAGATGATCAACTACTTGAGTGCCACAAGCCTCTATTAGGTAGAAGCACTTCTTCCCTTGTCCTATGACTATGTTGAGTTTGAGTACTTAAAGCAGCTTGAACTTGAGATAGCCAAAGACAGAAAGACAACTAAGAGGAAGCTAAGGGAAGAAGCTGCTAAATCAAGAGCCATCATCCAAAAGAGCATGAAGAAGTCTGCTGATAGGCAGAGGATGATGAGCTTCTTGAAGCTGTATGGATTCTCCGAAAGAAGACTTGGCCCCATGTCTCTATCCAATATTGATGAGCATATCAGGGTGATCAAGCAGAATATCAAGAGTGGAGAGCTCATTGACTTACACTCCCCTCCAAGTCAAGCCCCATCTGAAGTGGAGGTTAAGGTTGAACAACCAGAGACAACACAACCTGGACCTCTTGCTGAATCTTAGCAAGCTTCATCTTCTGATCCAAAACAGGGTCAATCTCACTCTCAATCTGAACCTGTGAGAGTAGAAAACCCAACTGAAAAAGACAATAAAGATCAATCTAGTACTGCAGGATAGTCTTCTTAGTTAAAACTTGTAAATAGAAAGAAAAGGATGGCTTCTAAACCAAAGTCAATGAAGAAGAAGGCTGCACCCTCTTCTAAACCTCAGAATGTGTCAGAACATCTTGAGGATGTGCAGCCAGAGGATGTGCAGCCAGAGGATGTGCAGCCAGAGGATGTGCAGCCAGAGATGCAGGCCAGAGAGGATGTGCAGCCAGAGATGTGCAGCCAAGGATTGCAGGCCAGAGGATGTGCAGCCAGAGGATGTGCAGCCAGAGGATGTGCAGCCAGAGGATGTGCAGCCAGAGGATGTGCAGCCAGAGGATGTGCAGCCAGAGGATGTGCAGCCAGAGGATGTGCAGCCAGAGGATGTGCAGCCAGAGGATGTGCAGCCAGAGGATGTGCAGCCGAGATGTGCAGCCAGAGGATGTGCAGCCAGAGATGTGCAGCCAGAGGATGTGCAGCCAGAGGATGTGCAGCAGAGGATGTGCAGCCAGAGGATGTGCAGCCAGAGGATGTGGCCAGAGGATGTGCAGCCAGAGGATGTGCAGCAGAGGATGTGCAGCCAGAGGATGTGCAGCCAGAGGATGTTCACCAGAGGATGTGCAGCCAGAGGATGTGCAGCCAGAGGATGTCAGCCCAGAGGATGTGCAGCCAGAGGATGTGCAGCCAGGAGGATGTGCAGCCGGAGGATGTGCAGCCGAGGATGTGCAGCCGGAGGATTGTGCAGCCGGAGGATGTGCAGCCGGAGGATGTGCAGCCGAGGATGTGCAGCCGGAGGATGTGCAGCCGGAGGATAGTGGGCAGCCGGAGGAGATGTGCAGCCGGAGGATGTGCAGCCGGAGGATGTGCAGCCGGAGGATGTGCAGCCGGAGGATGTGCAGCCGGAGGATGTGCAGCGCGAGGATGTGCAGCCGGAGGATGTGCAGCCGGAGGATGTGCAGCCGGAGATGTGCAGCCGGAGGATGTGCAGCCGAGGATGTGCAGCCGGAGGATGTGGCACAGCCGGAGGATGTGCAGCCGGAGGATGTGCAGCCGAGGATGTGCAGCCGGAGGATGTGCAGCCGGAGGATGTGCAGCCGGAGGATGTGCAGCCGGAGGATGTGCAGCCGGAGGATGTGCAGCCGGAGGATGTGCAGCGGAGGATGTGCAGCCGGAGGATGTGCAGCCGGAGGATGTGCAGCCGAGGATGTGCAGCCGGAGGATGTGCAGCCGGAGGATGTGCAGCCGGAGGATGTGCAGCCGGAGGATGTGCAGCCGGAGTGTGAGGCCGAGGATGTGCAGCCGGAGGATGTGCAGCCGGAGGATGTGCAGCCGGAGGATGTGTGCAGCCGGAGGATGTGCAGCCGGAGGATGTGCAGCCGGAGGATGTGCAGCCGAGGATGTGCAGCCGGAGGATGTGCAGCCGGAGGATGTGCAGCCGGAGGATGTGCAGCCGGAGGATGTGCAGCCGGAGGATGTGCAGCCGGAGGATGTGCAGCCGGAGGATGTGCAGCCGGAGGATGTGCAGCCGGAGGATGTGCAGGGGGGCCGGAGGATGTGCAGCCGGAGGATGTGCAGCCGGAGGATGTGCAGCCGGAGGATTGAGCCCGAGGATGCTACATCAACTCCAATTCAAACAGCTCCTCTAGCATCCAGAAGACCCATCTTGTCTTGGACATACACCACAAATCCAAAAAGATGGCATGTCACTAGAGATCAAGGCACTGATGACATTTACACTTAGCAAGATATGTTTCAGTTGCCTCTGCATGATCTCTTTGACATGAGAAGACATTTTGATAGTCTGAAGGATCCTAATCACCTCATGAAGAAAGGAATGGTGATCATCCTAATAAGGACTATTGATATCTGAAGTCTACTAAGTGTTTTGGTATCATCAGCCTAGGGGAGCTTGTAGAGAATGTATGAAGAGGCTGATGCAACCCAAACATCCAAAGTCTATCCTGCATGCTACACAAGTGCATTGAAGAAGAATGCTTAGGAAGTTTTACACATGCAACAGAAAATACTCTAAGTGTAAAATCTTCCGAAGCCAAGACCAATATCTTCCGAAGCCAAAGATGAAGTCTTCCGAAGCTTCAGAGACAAAGTCCTCCGAGGCCTCAACTCTTGAAGACAGATTTCTTGTGAAGACATTTAGTAACATGCTTTATCTGATGTACTTTTCCATAAAGCTGGACACTTTTCCGTTGCATATCTGCAAAGTCACCAACTTGCATGAGTTGGTGAAAAGGTCCATGCTTTTGGTAACTGTACATTGAGGTCTTGAGTCTATAACTTTCTACTTCATGTACTTTATCCTTTTTGTAATAGACAAGGATGTGAGCTATGGCATGTCATAGTCACTAGTCAAAAGGCAATTTGCCTTTTGACTCTACAATTGATTTTGTTTGTGTCTAGTCAATTGTATCCAGCTGACTTCATAGTATGACCGGCTGTAGGATGTAGTATAAGTATCTCATGTTCTTGTATCTTTCCTTTATGCTTTGTAACACTTGTAATAGAACATAGAGAAAGCAATATACCGCATTCTTGAAAACCATATACTTGTGCTCTTATGTTCTATCTCTTACATTACTTGTGTTCTTAGTGTCTTATTATGGTTAATCCAGTTCACTGTCTGTTTAAGTTTGGTTAATCTCCTCTTTGTGTTGTTGTGTTGTAAGTGAAACCCCTTCACTGGTCCTGCAACTTGTCATATAAAACAAGACAAGACTAGTTGTTCAAGGGTACACACAAGAAGAAGGAATTGACTATACGGACGTATTTGCTCCTGTGGCAAGACTAGAAGCTATTAGGATATTCTTAGCTTATACTGCATCCATGAATTTAAAGTTCTAACAACTTGATGTCAGGTGTGCTTTTCTCTTGTGGTGATAGATGAAGAAGTGTATGTCAAACAAACACCTGGCTTTACAGATCCTGATTATCTTAATTATGTCTATAGGCTTGATAAAGCTCTATATGGGTTGTATCAAGCACCAAGGAAGTGGTATGAGACTCTATCTTAGTATCTCTACAAGCATGGATACATAAGAGGTACTATAGATGGAACTCTCTTCATCAAAGGAACAGGAAATGACTTGATGCTAGTTCAAGTATATGTAGATGGCATCATCTTTGGTTCAACTAATCCAAAGCTCTGCAAAGACTTTGAGAAACTGATGAGTGACATATTTGAAATGAGTGCCATGGGGGAACTCAATTTCTTTCTAGGAACTCAAGTGAAGCATGTTGAAGATGGCATCTTCATAAGTCAATCAAAGTATATTCAACACATACTCAAGAGATTCAATATGACTGATTGTAAGGTTGCTAAGACTCCCATAGTAAAAACCACTCACTTGGGCCTGACCTTGATAGGGAGTGTGTGGATGAACACCTGTACATGTCTATGATTAGGCCTCTTATGCACCTTACAACTAGTAGGCCTGATATTATGTTTGCCACATGTGTTTGTGCAAGATATCAAGCCAACCCCAAGATGTCACACCTTATCACTATCAAGAGAATTTTAAGATATCTCAAAGGTGCCATAACACTTGGCCTTTGGTATCCAAAGAATTCTGACTTCAATCTGTATGCATATACAATAGTGATTATGAGGGATGCAATATGACTGCAAAGTCTACATCAGGGGGATGTCAGTTTCTTGGTGGAAAGGGTTGTCTTTGTTGGATCTTATACGCCCAAGACACATACAAGATTGATGTGGTTTGTACACTATGATCCAAGTTGGGTCATACCCAATAACAAGCTAATCAAACACCAATAAATATTTATTTGTTGATGAGATCAAACAAATAAATATTGACACCAATTTAGAAAATGGGTTTTCTAAATCATTGCATTTGAAATAAAACAAATTACATGGATAATTTGTTCATGAGAAATTATTTGTAACATTATTTAAGTAAGTTAAGTAATAACAAATAATAGTGTGTTAACGTTATAAAATTAAAAGGGGTTTTAATTTTATAAATCTTATGGGTTTAAGAGTGTAAACTTTATAAAATAAAATGGGAGGGAACCCATTTTAAAATGATCATTTTCGGCCACCCCTTTGGGCATGGGGAATCTCTATGTCTTGGTTTTATACAAGACTTAATGTTCCTTGCACTCTTTCCTCATCACTCTCTCTCTCACACATGCAAAAAAGACTCTCTCTTCCTTCTTCCCTTGGCTGAAAATTCGATTTTGTTGGCTGAAAATTCGATTTTGTTGGCTGAAAATTCGATTTTGTTGGCTGAAAATTCGATTTTGTTGGTTGAAAATTCTAGTTTGTCTTGGCTGATTTCGGGTTTGCAAGAAGGACTAGAGATTTGGTGTTCTACTACCTAACAAGTTTGGTGTTTGCAAGAGCTTGTGGGTATACAAGCTTGAGGACTTCTCTTTTGGAGCCTAGACATTCAAGAAGCATCATCATCTTCTTCTCATCCATACAACACCATCTTGTTCTTGAAAGGTAGTTTCAAGAACACCCTTTGGTTGTTCTTTTAATTTTTGATAGCATTTCATTTCACATACATTTGATCCTTGTTGATGGGCTTTGTTTTGGGTTAAAATAGTTCATATATTCAGATTGTTAAACACACTTTTAACCACTTATATCCACCGCGTTTTGAAGTTTAAATGGTTAAACTAGCTTTGATAAACCTGTAACAAAACCCAACAGTCTAATGGCAATGTAAGAAGCAATCCTGTGTCTATGCATCAACTTCTGAAGCTGAACACATTATTGTTGCAAGCTGCTGTGCTCAAGTGCTTTGGATTTAGAATCAGATGCTAGACTATCATAGAGAATCTTGTGCAACACTCAAGGACAAAACACATCAATATCAGGAATCATTTGATTAGAGATAACTTTGAGAAAGGATTAATCAAACTAGTCAAGGTTAACACAAATGAACAATATGCTGATCTATTCACTAAAGCTTTTGATGAATAGAGATTCAAATATATTGTATCAGCTATTGGGATGATTAACTTTGAGTAGCTTTTTGAAGCTATATGAATTCTTCGGAAGGAAACTTAGCCCTATGTATCTATCCACTATGGATGAGCACACTAGGGGTGATCAAGCAAAAGATCAAAAAAGAAGAACTTGTTAACTTACACTTCCCACCAAGTCAGGTACCTCCAGAAGTGGAGGTAAAGGTTAAAACTTTTGAGACAACACAACATGTGCTCTTCTTGCTAAATCTCAGTAAGCTTCGTTTTCTGATCCACATAAGGGTTCTGTCCACTTTCAATCTGAAGCTGTGAGAGAGGAAAACCCAACTGAGAAAGACAAAGATAATCAACAAGGTGTTGTAGGCCAGTCTTCTCAGTAAAAAGGTGTAAAGAGGTAAAAAAGGATGGCTTCTAAACCAAAGTCTAAGAAGAAGAAGAAAGGAGCATCCATCTTTAAACCTCACGATGAGTCAGAACATCTTGAGAATGTGCAAAAGAGGAAGCTCCACCAACTCCAATCCATGTAGCTCTAATGGCATTAGGAAGACCCATCTTATCCTGGCTTACACTACTAATCCAGAGAGATGGCATGTGATCAGAGATTGAGGTATTGAAGATGTCTACACATGGCAAGACATGTTCAATCTACCTTTGCATGATCTCTTTAAGATGAGAAGACACTTTGAAAGTCTGAATGATCCTGACCATCTTATGAAGAAAGGCATGGTCATCATCATAATAGGATTGTTTATATCTGAAGTCTTCATAGTTTTGGTAGCATCAGCCAAGGGGGATTTTGTAAGGATTCATACAAGGCTGATGCAGCCCAAAACATCCAAAGTCTATCCTGCATGCATGCATAGGAGTACTAAGTAGAATGCTTAAAAGTTTCACACTATGCATTAGAAAATATTCTAAGTGTGAAATCTTCTGAAGGCAAGACCAATATCTTCCGAAGCCAAATATAAAATCTTATGAAGCTTCAAAGACAAAGTCTTCTGAAGCCAACTCATAAACACAGATTTCTTTCGAAGACTTAATAGTACATGCTTTATCTGATGTACCTTTTACCATAAAGCTGGACCACCTTTCCTCTGCAACTTTGTTTGACTTACCAACTTTCACAAGTTGGTGAAAGGTCCATGCCTTTGGTAAACTATACATTGAGGTCTTAAGTCTACTACTTTCTACTTTATGTAGTTTTATCCTTTTTGTAATATATTAGGATGTGAGCTATGACATGTCATAGTCACTAGTCAAAAGGTAGATAATTGTTCTTGTTAGTCTCCTTATTACTTGTGTTTTTAGTATCAAAGTGTGACTAGTTACTAATTCCCCATTTGATATGTTAAGTCTTCTAACTCACTCTCCTTATTGTGTGTTGTGTTCTATATGACCATCACTTAAATGGTCCTCCAGAATTGTTCACAGGAATGGAGAAGCGGTTAGAGTTGAGTAATGATGGTATATATTAACATGAGGGGAGAACGTGGGTACTGAAGTACAGGGGAATTAGAGAGGTAATCCTAGATGAAGCCCACAAATCTAGGTACTCGGTTCACCCCAGAAGTGATAAAATGTACCACGATGTAAATGCACTTTCTTGAGGCCTAGAATCAAGAAATCAATGACCATTTATGTTGGGAAGTGTCTGACGTGCGCCATGGTAAAGGCTGAAAATCAAAAATCGTTAGGGATGCTACAATAGCCCGAAATCCCAGAATGGAAATGGGATAACGTCACAATGGATTTTGTTACAAAGCTACCCAGAACTTTCATAGGTCATGATGCCATCTGGGTAATAGTTGATCGGTTAACTAAATCAGCTCACTTCTTGCCGATTCGAGAAGACTACGATCTGACAAAGCTGGCCCAACTATACATCGATGAAATAGTGACCAAGCATGGTTGCCACTATCAATCATCTCCAACCATGATAGTCGTTTCACTTATCGTTTATGGAAATCACTCCAGCAGGCTCTAGGAACCTGTCTGGATTTAAGAACTGCATGCCACCCACAAACTGATGGTCAGAGTGAAAGAACCATCCATTTAGGATTCTATGTGCCCAAGACACTTAGAATATTGATGTGGTTAGTACGTTATGATCCAAGTCGGGTTATACCCAAATAACAAGCTTCGCAAACACAAACGATTATTTAATTGATGATGTGGTCATGCAATTAAATAATAACACACCAAATTTAGAAAATTGGTTTTCTAAACAATTATATGTGAAATGGGTCAAATCATAAGGATGATTTGTTGATGGGTTTTATTAATCACATTGTTATTTAAAAAGGTTTAAATAACATAAGATAATGTAATGTTAGTGATCTTTCATTAAAATGTTTAATTAAAGATTAGTGCATAAAACATAAGTATGGTTCTTGCACTTGTCACACATTAAAAATCCAAGAGGGTCCATGAAATTTTAATGTGTCCCCAAGACATAAAAGTAGAGGGAATCACAACCATTTTAAATTAAATTTCGGCCACCCCATGGGCCAATAGGGTTCCTTCTTTTGCCTTGGTAACACACACTCTTTATGAAAGAGTGTTGGACTCTCTAACACTCACTTTACTTCACATGCAAAACAAAAAAAATCCTCTCTCTTTTCTTCAAAAGCTACGGCCAAGGCAGCAGCATTAAGGGGTTTTTGGAGAGCAATTTTGTGGTGTGTTTGGTGTTGAATCTCCCTAACAAGAGGTGCTTGCAAGGAGGCTTGGGGTATACTAGCTTGAGGGCTCCCCTTCTTGGAGTCTAGGCTGCATATTTGACATCATCATCACCTTCATCTCATCCCCTTTCAGTCACGTTTTTGAGCTGCTGGAAGGTAGTTATGGGAGCCCTTTGTGGCTGTCATATTATATTGTTTTATGTTCACTTAGCATGCTTATTCACATATAATGATCCTTTGATATATGGGTTTATTTTAAACATTAATATGGTCATCTAATGAACATATTTTTCAGCTTATAAACAAGTTTATAAAGTTGTAATTCCGCTGCGTTTTCAGAAACATTTAAGAGGTTAAACTATGATTTGTGTTCTAACAAACCCTACAATGGCATCTAGAGCTGGTTATGTGGATAGCATGCTTGTTAGTATCCTTATAAAATTTGTTTTATGGATTTTATAACCCTTTTAAGGGCTGAAATGTTCTTGTATGTTGAATCCCCAAGCTTTCAAGGTTATATCACACATGCTTGTGATTAAACCTTGAAAGATATGTATGATGATATGTATATTGTTTGGACAATGTTTGAAACCCGTATTTTCAGTTTATGTTGGCTGAAAATCGTGGGTTTTAATGGGGATTCTTAGTTATATTTGGATGATATGATGTATGTTCATATTGGTGCATAACCTAGCTTTTGGCCTTGTGTTGTTTGAAATGTTTGGATGATATGATGTATTTATTTGATTATATTCATTCAATGGGGTTGTATATTAATTTGTGCTTTGTTTAAAAATGTATTTTGTCTATTTATTCAATGGGATGTAATAATAGATTAGGAGTAATTTCCCTTTACTAGAAAATATGTATTAGCATATATATTTTGTAAAAGAAGATGCTCAGGAAGGAAGCACAAGAGGAAGACACAAAATAAGGACTTGAAGCATATGGATGCAAGTTCAAGTGGGGTCTATGAAGACCTCAATTTTGTGTTGTATTCAACCCTTAGGAAAGACCAAATGACCACACTTGTGATGGCAAACAAGTGTGGTCACAATAGTAGCTATGGTTATGCACATTGTGGTTGTTTATATTATGCTTGTTTGATTGTGATTTTATGAATGATTGTATGATATTTGGATATGGTGGACAATCTTAATATAAATGATCTTAACAAGCTAATATAAAAATGGTTCTTAATCATTAAATGTTAATAAATGGTTATTAAAATGATTAATAATTTTATAATAAAATGGGTTTTATTAAAAGAACCATAGGGTATCTTGTATTTGAAAGCATGCAAATACAAGTACATAGAGTTTTCTAACTAGAATTATGAAATCTCTAAACTTTTGACAAACAAGTTTAACACCGTCCTTTTGCACCACACTTGAGTCATTTGGAAACTCTTAATGGGATAAAGGTCACATAACCATTTAGAGGGAACTTGTGACTTAAGGTGGGGATACCACATTGGTGGGATAAAGGTCACCTAACCACTTATGTGGGTAAACTCACACGTGTGTGCAAGTAGGGTAACTTGATTTGCAAACCATGTTAAATGGATCACCTAAATATGGTTTCCAAATGGTGTTGATGGGATTAACATGCCGACTTTACATATGATGTTTAAAGTCGACCCCATACCTCTAGAAGTTGCAAATGGTTGCAACCGTCAATCGTTGACCACCTTATTAATTTAAATCGTGGGATAAAGGTCACCTAACCACAATTTAAATGTAATGTTGGGTTCTAGATTTTAATATAAAATGACCTTAAAAGACATTAATTATTAAAAATAGCAATATCGAAAACACTAAATAGATCTTTGTTATATTTTGTAGATGGCCACCAATAATGACAATCATGATAACTCATCCGCGTCCACCCAATCATTACGAGTGATCCTCCAAAAGGAACGTCTAAATCATAATAATTTCATTGATTGGTATCGAAACTTGAGAATCGTTCTCAAGCAAGAGAGAAGATCATATGTTTTAGACGACCCTATCCCCGATCAGCCTACTGAGGATGATGAGGAGGCCTACAACGATTAGCTGAAGTACACTGAGGACTCCGTCCAAGTGTCTTGTCTCATGCTAGCGAGCATGACTCCGGATCTCCAAAAGGAGTATGAACATCATGGAGCTTATCACATGATAACCCAGCTGAAGGAAACGTTCCAACAACAAGCAAGGGTTGAGCGCTTCGAAACGGTTCGAGCACTCCATGCATGTCGTATGGACGACAACCAATCTGTTTCATCTTATGTACTTAAGATGAAAAGTCATATTGACCGCCTCGAGAGGATTAATTGTCCCATCTTAAAGGAATTGGCCACAGATTTGATCCTTAATGGCCTTACCAAGAAGTTCGAGACATTTGTGTTGAATTACAACATGAATGCATGGGACAAGAGTATTGGTGAGCTTCACTCAATGCTTAAAACGGCCGAGGCGGCCATGGGTAAAAGGGTTTTACCCATTCTCACCATCAATGAAGGTGGGAACAAGAAAAGGCCTCATCCCGCACCCAAGGCAAAGGTTTCCAAGGGTAAGGGACCCGTATGGGGAAAGGGTAAGGGGTGGCAAGGGTGCCACTCAAACCACAAGAGAAGAAGCAAAAGGTTGCTACCAATGACCCATGCTTCAAGTGTGGGGAGATTGGACATTGGGCAAGAAATTGTCCTGTCCATCTCCAAGAGTTGAAAGCAAAGAGGGATGCGGGCAGACCTCAGGTACAATATACATGTTTCATATTGATCTTAATGTTACATCTTCTAACACATGGGTATTGGATACCGGATGTGGAACTCATATTTGCAATTTGTTGCAGGGGTTCAAAAGAAGTAGGGACTTCAATCAAGGGGATGCTAGCCTCTTCATGGGCAATGGAACCAAAGTCCAAGTTGAAGCTCGTGGGGACTATATCCTAAAACTTCCAAGTGGCTTGGATGTTATTTTGAAGAATGTTTTGTATGCACCTAGTTTGACTAGGAACATTATTTCTGTATACCAATTAAGACATTATGATTATGTATTATCTTTTGTTGAAAATGATATTCATGTTTCTTTAAATGATATGTTCTATTTTAAAGCAATTCCCATTAATGGTATTTATGAATTGGTTCATGAAAATGATTTAAATAGTTCATTGTACCAAACTAACACCAAGAAACTCAAGTTGGATTTGAGTGATACCTATCTTTGGCATTGTCGTCTTGGTCATATAAACAAGAAACGTATACAAAAACTTCAGAAGAATGGTCTTTTAAAAACGAATGAATGTGATTCATTTGATGTATGTGAATCTTGGTTACAAGGTAAAATGACTAAGGCACCCTTTAGTGGAACTAACGAAAGGGCAAAAGATTTATTAGGAATCATACATTCGGAGGTATGTGGTCCTTTTAAGCCAATGACAAAGAATGGTGAAAGATACTTCATTACCTTTACCGACGATTATAGTCGCTATGGATATGTGTACTTATTAAGGCACAAAGATGAAGCTTTTGAAATGTCCAAAATCTTCAAGAATGAAGTGGAAAATCAACTCAACAAGTCAATTAAAGTTCTCCGTATCAATAGAGGAGGTGAATACCTAAGTGATGCTTTTCAAGATCATCTTAGGAGTTGTGGGATTGTCTCACAACTCACTCCACCTGGAACACCACAACACAATGGTGTGTCTGAGAGGAGGAATCGAACCTTATTGGATATGGTCCGATCTATGATGGCTAGAAGCACATTGCCTCTGTCAATTTGGGGTTTTGCTTTGCTCTTCGCGGCCCGTATTCTAAATATGGCCCCAACCAAAAAGGTGGAAAGGACACCTTTTGAGATTTGGCATGGAAGAGTTCCATCCCTATCATACTTAAGGGTCTGGGGTTGTGAGGCTTATGTTAAGACTCCCACCCCAAACAAATTGGAAGTCTGATCCACCAAGTGCATCTTTATTAGATATCCTAGAGATTCCATGGGATATTATTTCTATGATCCACCGGAACAAAAGGTGTTTGTTGCCAGAAAGGGTGAGTTCTTAGAAGCAAAGTTCCTTATGGAAGGAACTAGCAGTAGAACAGTGGATCTTGAGGAGGATCAAGAACCACAACCCGATGCATGTTTGGTTGAAACTAGCACTCAACATGAGGATGTTGAGGATGATCAAGTGGTTGATCAATACACACAAAATGTTCGTAGAAGTGGTAGAACTAGTAATCCACCTGAAAGATACGGATTTTTCATGGATGGATGCTATGTGGTAGTTCAGATGAACCAACCACATACCATGATGTAGTGTCCAATTTGGATTGTGACAAATGGCTTAAGGCCATGAACGTTGAGATGCAATCCATGTATGACAATCAAGTTTGGGAACTTGTTGTACCACCTCTTAATTCCAAGGTAGTTGGAAGTAAGTGGGTTTTAAAGAAGAAAACCGACATGCATGGAAACATGGATACTTATAAAGCTAGACTTGTACCAAAGGGTTTCACTCAAACTCAAGGGGTTGACTATGATGAAACTTTCTCACCTGTTGCGATGCTAAAGTCTATAAGGATATTGTTTGCCATATCTGCTCATTATGATTATGAGATTTGGCAAATGGATGTCAAAACGGCTTTCCTAAATGGATATCTTGAGGAAGATGTCTATATGGTTCAGCCTAAAGGTTTTATCGATCCAAAACATCCTAATAAAGTATGCAAGTTAAAGAAATCAATCTATGGATTGAAACAAGCATCGAGAAGCTGGAATCATCGTTTTGATGAGGAGGTAAAGAAATTTGGCTTCACCAAAAACGCTGATGAGGCTCGTGTGTATAAGAAGGCTAGTGGGAGCACAATAACTTTCCTGGTATTGTATGTTGATGACATACTACTATTTGGAAATGACATTCCAACCTTGGAAGGTGCAAAAACCTGGCTTGGAAGTTGTTTTTCCATTAAGGATCTTGGTGAAGCCACCTATATTCTGGGAATAAAGATCTATAGGGATAGATCAAGGCGGTTGATTGGTTTAAATCAAAGTGCATACATTGACAAAATCTTTAAAAGGTTCAAGCTGGAGAACTCTAAGAAAGGTACCGTACCTATTCAAAGAGGAACGATATTAAGTAGGACTCAATGTCCTAGCTCAAAGGATGATCAAGATAAAATGAAGGCAATCCCATATGTATCTGCTATTGGATCCATCATGTATGCAATGATATGCACTCGACCGGACGTGTCATGCGCCTTAAGCATGACAAGTCGTTACCAGCAAAATCCTAGAAACAGTCATTGGATAGTTGTTAAGAACATACTTAAGTACCTAAGGAGGACAAGAGATATGTTCCTAATCTATGGACCTGGTGATGAGGAACTCGTTGTAAAAGGTTACACGGATGCGAGTTTCCAAACCGATCGTGATGATTCTCGGTCACAATCGGGATATATTTTCATTCTGAATGGAGGAGCGGTCTCATGGAAGAGCTCCAAATAGGATGTGGTGGCTCTATCAACTACAGAATCAGAATACGTCGCCGCTTCATTGGCAGCTCAAGAAGCTGCATGGTTGAAGAAATTCATTGCCGATCTAGGGGTTGTCCCTTCCATTCAGGACCCCCTAGAGATCTTTTGTGATAACGAGGGTGCGATTGCTCAATCAAGGAACCTCGTGCGCATCAAAAGACTAGGCACATTGAGCGGAGATTCAACTACATACGAGATGAAGTTGAAAAAGGAAAGATATGTATTTGCAAAGTTCACACATATCAAAACATCGCGGATCCTCTTATGAAGCTCCTTGAAAAGGCAAAGCATGAAGGTCATGCTTGTGCCATGGGACTTCGATATTCTAGTGATTGGATTTGATCTGTAAAATTTGTATTTGGATATATGGAACTCTTTATTATTTGAATAAAATTATTTGGTTATAATGTTTCAATTAATGTTCCAATTTGGCATGTTTAATCCATGAGTAAACTATTTACTTTAAATGTCCGTAGTCGTTCATACTTGTGGGAACAAGTGTGAGGGTAAGATTATTATGAACTTGGATTGGTTGATATTCATAAGGATGAATATAGAGCAATAGGTTGCTGCCAAGGTTCATAGATATTTATGGGATACAAATATTGGACTAACCCGCATCTCAAATTTTACTACATGGAATCTCATTGATTGATCATAAGTAAATTTGAGTAAAGGTGAATAACATTTGGTATCCTCCAACCTGAGATACATATTGGGTTTTGATATTCACCAAGTATTATACCTTGAACTAATTCTTCACTGTCCTGAAATAGTGGACAGTACATAAGGATATATTCAGGTATGACATGAGGTGCTTGTGAGAAATGTATGTAGTCAAGATGGAATTTGTTCCTCTTATTTGTTGAGAGCAAGATGTCTAAGGCCTGATTAAGTTAAATCAACAAGGAATGATCATTCTGTGTCCTTGGATTTAACATGACATCTGTAACAAAAGGATAGATGATTAATTCACCTAAATCATTTTAAGTAGGATACTTGAATAAGATGATGTTATTGAATGGCTATAAGTCATGCGTATTAAGGGTAGTAAACCGTTGTTAGGCAGTATTTACTGCATGCATCATTCTTCTATGAATCTTGGGCAAGTGGGAGATTGTAGGATTCTATGTGCCCAAGACACTTAGAATATTGATGTGGCTAGTACGTTATGATCCAAGTCGGGTTATACCGAAATAACAAGCTTTGCAAACACAAACGATTATTTCATTGATGATGTGATCATGCAATTAAATAATAACACACGAAATTTAGAAAATTGGTTTTCTAAACAACTATATATGAAATGGGTCAAATCATAAGGATGATTTGTTGATGGGTTTTATTAATCACATTGTTATTTAAAAAGGTTTAAATAACATAAGATAATGTAATGTTAGTGATCTTTCATTAAAATGTTTAATTAAAGATTAGTGCATAAAACATAAGTATGGTTCTTGCACTTGTCACACATTAAAAATCCAAGAGGGTCCATGAAATTTTAATGTGTCCCCAAGACATAAAAGTAGAGGGAATCACAACCATTTTAAATTAAATTTCGGCCACCCCATGGGCCAATAGGTTCCTTCTTTTGCCTTGGTAACACACACTCTTTATGAAAGAGTGTTGGACTCTCTAACACTCACTTTACTTCACATGCAAAACAAAAAAAAATCCTCTCTCTTTTCTTCAAAAGCTACGGCCAAGGCAACAGCATTAAGGGGTTTTTGGAGAGCAATTTTGTGGTGTGTTTAGTGTTGAATCTCCTAACAAGAGGTGCTTGAAAGGAGGCTTGGGGTATACTAGCTTGAGGGCTCCTCTTCTTGGAGTCTAGGCTGCATATTCGACATCATCATCACCTTCATCTCATCCCCTTTCATTCACGGTTTTTGAGCTGCTGGAAGGTAGTTATGGGAGCCCTTTATGGCTGTCATATTATGTTGTTTTATGTTCACTTAGCATGCTTATTCACATATAATGATCCTTTGATATTTGGGGTTGTTTTAAACATTAATATGATCATCTAATGACATATTTTTCAGCTTATAAACAAGTTTATAAAGTTGTAATTCCACTGCATTTTCAAAAACATTTAAGAGGTTAAACTATGATTTGTGTTCTAACAAACCCTACAATCCAAACCTTGGAAGATATGCTAAGGCCTTGCGTCATTGACTTTGGTGGGAACTGGGACAACCATCTTCCTCTAGAAGTATTCTCCTACAATAATAGTTACCACGTGAGTATAAAAGCAACTCCGTATGAGGCCCTATATGGTAGGAAATGCTAATCACCATTGAGTTAGAATGAGATCGGGGATAGCCAAGTAATGGGACCCGACTCGTGATGGAGACCGCCGACAAAGTATTTAAAATCAAGGAGCATTTAAGAGCAGCCAGATACCATCAGAAGAAATACGCTAATAGAAGGTGAAAACCTTTGGAATTCCAAGTGCGTGACGGAGTAATGCTAAAAGTGGCACCATGGAAGGGAACCGTGAGGTTTGGAAAGAAAGGAAAGTTAACCTCAAGATACATTGGAGCATTTGAAATACTGGCAAGAATTGTCCCCGTGGCATATACACAAGAAGAAGATGAAAGAAGAAATGATTGATTAACAAGTATAAAGTTTTCAATCCCATCTTCAACAGAATCATCCTCACCACAAACAAGACATAATGAATCAATTGATTCTAAAATCAAACCTGAAACACCAAGATTCATTCATGAGGGAGTAACAATTTTAGACACAAGTGGTAAGCCCAAGATCATTAAGGCTTATGTTCCATATTCTAATTGATATCATTATGTTTGCAAGAACAAACATGGAGGACTGACAACATGTGGTATGTTGACTGTAAGGCCCTGTTCTGGAATGCTCACAGTTGGATAATTGTCACACATATTACATAAAACATACATTTAACATTTACCAAACATCATAGTAGAATTAATTTAAACAAACCATTTCATATATTAGTAATTGCTTTTGCAAAATAGTACAACATTGTTAATCGTTACAAAATATCATTTCTCGCAGTACTTTGCAAAAACATCATATTATACAAAATTGATGCCATCCAAAACTAGGCAAGTAGCTTCCCCTTGCCATCCTCAGCAACTCTTACCCGCCACTTTGTATAATACATAAAAAAATCAGCATAGCTAAGTGAGTCCTAGTTTTATAAAACATAATATACTTTACTTTCATTTAAAACCGTTCTTTACTTCCATACGTGATCATACATCATACGTACAAATAGATAATAATTATTATTATCTTCCATCATCATTCATCGTTGTATGTCATCATTATCATTCGTTCTCGTTTATTATCTTTCACTTTTCATCTGGACCAATGTCATATGCTATACCCCAAACATCATGCATAAGTGATGGTACTAGGCTGAAGTCTATAAATAGACTTCTAACATCATGCACAAGTGCTGGCACTAGTATCGGGGCAAGAGAGAAGGGTCCCATACACCTGGTCAATCACAAGGATTAGACCCCTATGTGCATCCTCATGGGTTAGCTAAACTACACATAGTTGAGCTAACAACCCTTCAATGAGCTGTGAACCTCCTTTCATATTGCTTGCAAGACATTTCATTCATTCATTCTTCCTTATGTTCCACTTTTCATTCATCATTAATTCCTGCTTTCATTACATAATAATTTACGTTCATTTTTTTATAGTAACATACCACATAAAGCCATGGAAATACACATAATAAGGAACATAATGAAAACATAGCATGAACATGCATAACATCAGCATGCATAACATCATCACCCATTATCATATAACCTCATATAATTGTCATATATCATCCCGGGGAACAGCCCAAGTCAAAGCCTAAAACTTCATTTTCCACAAATTTCAACAATAATTCTAAGACATTAGGCGCATGGAAACTATGTAGGCGTATGGCCACTATCGGGCGCATGGGAACACTTAGGCACATGGGGAACTTTTAGGCACATGAGCACTATATGGGCTCATGGCCTATACTTGGTCAATTTGGGCAACATTTCAGGCGCATGGGTGCTATCCAGGCGCATGGGACTGACTTAAGCGCATGGGCACTTTGGGCGTCCGGACACTATTTGGGCGCATGAGATTTGGCGTTTCGGGAATACTTAGGAAGTTTGGCACCATCTCAGGCCCATGGATACTATTTCGGCGCATGGGTTTCAAACGCATGGAACTTAGACACATGGCAAATAACTCATAACTAAAATCATAATTAAAACCCCAAAATCACATCCGAATATGTTCAAGCCTAATTCTAACATGCTAAACAACATAAACTTACTCATTACATCAACAAAGCCATAAATCATCCTATCATACACCCACCCACATTCACACGCACATACATACGGGTATACACATGCATTTCTAGCCCTAAATCAGTTAAAACATGTAAATGTGGGGTTCTAGAACTCACCTTTCGCAACTTTCGTGTATACCCGAATGAACTTGAAGTTCAAACACCTAAAAACCGACCAAAACCACACAACCAACCATACAAACGCATATAAGCATAAACCCGAGGCTAGATTCAGCCAAGAACACTTAAAACATCGAATTTTTACCTTAAATTCGACTTCTTCTTGTTCTTCTTGCTAAAACCCGAAAATTTCTTTGATTTCTCTCTCTACACAACTGGTTGTAAAGTTGATGTGCAAGGTGTGGGCGGCCATGCCTACTTTTTGTACAAAATATATTATAATTTTGTATTTTTTTCACATTTAACCCCTTATGTTGGGTTTTATTGAATTTCTTTCATTGTCTTCATTTCTATTCTTCATTTTAAATCTTTTAAAATTTTCTGGTGTTACATGGATAGTGGTTGTTCCAGGCATATGACAGGAAACTGTTCTTTACTCCATGACTTCAAACATCCAAAATGCTTCATATGTAGCATTTTCTGGGGATAAGAAGGTAGGTAAAAATGTTGGTGAAGGAAGGGTAATAAATGGTGTACTCAAGTTTGAGAAAGTAAATTATTGTGAAAATTTACAATACAATTTACTGAGTATTTCTCAAATTTACAATCAAAATTATACCACTTTATTTTATAACATTTATTCTTACATTTTTAATCTAGGTTTTCACATTCCAAAAGATTGGGTCCTTCTTAAATTATCAAGAAAAGGATACACATATGTTTTGGATATGAATAACACCTCAATCACAAGCAATGAAACCTGCCTGATTTCTAAGTCCTCAAAAGATGAATCTCAACTTTGGCATAGAAGGCTGGTTCATTCAAACATGAAGAACATGAACAAAGTAGTGAAAAATGACATCATCATTGGGTTACCAAAGAAAGAATTTTATTGTTCTAATTATTTTTCATCATCTTATAAAGGAAAACACCATAGGGTGTCTCATAAATCCAAAACAATCAACACGAATACAACACCACTCAATTTAAAAGATTCATATGGGTATTTTCTTAAAACAGAAAAGTGAAACATCAAATCATCAACTTAATTTAAAAGTCAAAATCATAAGAAGTGATAATGGTTCTAAATTTGTTGATCATGTTTTAGATTCCTTTTGCAAGAACAAAGGCATAGCAAGAGAATTCAATGATCCAAGAACTCCATAAGAAAATGGAGTTGCTAAATAAGAAACATAACTCTCATTGAAGTAACAAGAATAATGCTAGCTGATTCGCACTTACCAATCACCTTTTGGCTAAAGCAGTGAATACATCATGCAATGTTCAAAACATGACATTAATTGTCAAAGAAATCAACAAAACTCCTTACAAGCTCTAATTAAAATGAAAACCTTTTATAGGATATCTTAGAGCTTTTGGATGTCATGTGTCTATGGATACATGTTATCCTTATGTACCTCCAAGTATGAATGAAGTGTCATTATCAGCTGATCCTCCAAGAGTATAATTACACACTTCAAGTGTTGCTGATCCTGGTCCTTCATCTCATACCAGTCATGACAATACTGATGGTAATAGAATTTCAACTTCCAAAGAGATAAACAAAGTATCAACAAAAGTTAACCATACATTCATAGAAGTGTCTAATACACTTAGAGAAGTGAACTCTACATTAGCAGATTTTCCATCTACATCAATAGATATTTTCTCTTCAGGAGATACTCCATTACTTTCAAAGGAATGCAATACTTTAGCAAATCAACAAACAATATCTGTAGATGTTCCTATATCTCCTACGGAAGTTATCCATACATTTGCTAACACACAAAATGAAGATGGTTTTCACTTAGCCTCAAAAGATGAACATGATGAGGATCTTGATTACTTTGTTAACTCTCCATCTCAACTGGAACCGTCTCCATCAACAAATATAACCAACTTGGATTCATTTGAAACGCCCAGAATAAAGTCAAAATAAACCAAATAATAATAATGGGCTTAGCTGGGATTATTTAAAGCGAATAAGCAAGAAATAGAGTATGGACCTAGTAGACCTTGAGGGTTATGTGTTCAACGAGTTTAAGGTCCTGAAAATGCCCGGTAGATATAAATGGTTCAGCAAGAGCCACTCTCATTTGCAACTCAACACCCAACTTTTAGAGAGAGAGTGTGTAGAGAGAGAAAGTGGAAAGAAAGTAGTGATCCAAGGCTCAATTGATCAAGAGATTGAAGTTTAGTGTTCGTGGACATCCAAACAACACGAAAAGACCAAGAATCCAGGTAAGAAACATCATTTAATTGTTTCTTTAAGGGTAAATTTGGATTCTAGGGTTTGGGGTTTTTGAAAGTGGCAAAGAATCAACCAAATCTCACGTTTTTATGTAAGAAAACATGTAAGATGCTTAGATATAGCTTCTTGGGTGATAAACAAAAGATTTGGGTGTAAAAGATTGAAGTTTTGGGTCAAAATAGGTTGGTTAGTAATTTCAGCCCTTTCTGCGAAACTATGGGTTAATCCAGCAAATTTATGTAGTCGTCTAGTGAAACTATGAAGACCATCTGTGAAACTATTGTTTGGCAGATAGTTTCACAGACCTGGATTTCCAATGAAAGTTGGGTGAAACTGGTAGCGAAGCTGGCAACAAAATTGCCGGCGAAACTAGAAGCGAATTTGCTGATTTGCCAGTGAAATTAGCAGCGAAACTAGGCAGAAATTAACCCCTTTGAGTGTTAACTTATCTGCAGGATATGTAGTGCGATGCTTGCTTAGAAAGCTTGATTGGGAAGCTCTTCATTGAGTCCAAGTGAGTTCTAGATCCCCTATTTCAAAGGTTTGAAACTCATTTGCTGTTGGAAATGCATACTAAATATACAATTTTAGTGACCAAGAGTTTAAAAGGTTTTAAAAGGAAGATTGATTTTTCTATAACAAAACAAACAAACAAACAAACAAACATACCCAGTGAATCCCACTCAAGAGCAGGGTCTGGGAGGGGTAGTTGGTGGCGAGTCTTTCCTCTATCTTGAGAGAAAGAGAGACCGCTTCCGAAGAGACCCCCGATTCAGTAAGGAAAACAAAAACCTTAAAAATTATAATATACGACATATAACACATAGGTATAGATCACATAAAAGCTGACAAATTGAGTACAACAAATAAGCGTCAAGAAACACGCGAAAGGGCAGATCGAAGAAAACAGGGGTCCCGCAACTAAGTCTACAACTACCCTTCCTACCCACAGATCCCGCTACAAGTCCTTAATTTTAATTCTATGCCTCCACGCACTCCTATCCTCGATCATGTGCTCAGAGAGGTTCAAGTCTACCATATCTCGCCTAATTAACTCGTCCTAAGTCAACCTGGGTCTACCTCTACTCCTTCTACCCTCTACATTGATATTCTCTATTGCTCTAACGAGTGCTACATCGGCCTCCGCTTTACATGCCCAAACCATCTTAATCTTCCCTCTCGGATTTTATCTGTGATACCAGCCACCTCTAGCCTCTGTCAAAACACGTCGTTTCTTATTTGATCCAATCTTGTGTCGCCACACATCCACCTCAGCATTCGCATTTCCCCGACCTCGATTTGTCTCTGGTGCGATTTCTTTATGGCCCAACAGTCTGTTCCGTATAACATAGCTAGATGTACTACCACTCTGTATAGTTTTCCCTTAAGTTATGCTGGGAACCTTTTATCACACAAGATCCTTGATGCTGCTCTCCATTTGCACCATCCTGACTGCACACGGTGAGCTACATCGCTGTGTATCTCTCTGTCCTCCTGTACGTACGAGCCTAGGTATTTGAACCTAGATGTCTATGGTAGTGTCATACCCTGGATACTTATTTGGGTGTCCTCTTCATCCCCCACTAAAGTTACAATGCATGTATTCCGTCTTAGAGCGACATATCCTTAAGCCTCTGTTCTCTAGTGCGGCTCTCCACTGTTCTAGCCTCTCATTAAGCACTGTTTTAGATTCTGATATTAAGATAATATCATCCGCAAACAGCATGCACCAAGGGACTGGCTCTTGTATAGACTTAGTCATCTCATCCAACACTATTGTGAAGAGAAATGGGCTCAATGCCGATCCTTGGTGTAGTCCCACTTCCACTGGGAAAAAGTCTGTGTCTCCGACTGGTGCTCGCACACACGTTTTTTCCCCTTCGTACATATCCATTATTATTTTGATATACCTCTCTAGTACCCTTCTAAGTCATAGACTTTCCCAAATGAGTTGACGCGGCACACTGTCATATGCTTTTTCTAGGTCAATGAAAACCATATGTAGGTCCCTTTTCTTTTCTTTATATTTCTCCATTATCCTTCTTATGACGTGTATGGCTTCTATTGTAGAGTGTCCTGGCATAAATCCAAATTGGTTTACCGCTATCTGGGTTTCTCGTCTAATTTCCATGTCAATAACTCTTTCCCATAGTTTCATCATGTGACTCAATAGCTTAATTCCCCTGTAATTTGTGCAACATTGTACATCTCCTTTTTTCTTATATATGGGGACTATGACACTGCTTCTCCATTGCCATGGCATCCTCCCGGTTTTGACGATAGTGTTGAATAAGTCTGTTAGCCATTCCAGGCCCTCGTCTCCCAGGCACTTCCACACTTCAATTGGTATGTTGTCTGGCCCCACTGCCTTAGCCCTTCCCATTTTCTTCAGCACCCTCGTAACTTCATCAACAGTGATGCTTCTACAATAACACTT
The DNA here is from genome assembly GCA_025506515.1 of Flaveria trinervia. Lineage (NCBI taxonomy): Eukaryota > Viridiplantae > Streptophyta > Magnoliopsida > Asterales > Asteraceae > Flaveria > Flaveria trinervia. The sequence goes on from CM046449.1 coordinate 43,266,078, forward strand.
GTTTTGTTGGTTTGGTTGGGTTGTTTTATTGATGGCAGATTGTTGGTTAGGGTTCGTTATGTTGAAAAGGTTATCGAAGTAAGTTTTCCATCTCGCCTTGATGTCCTTCTCCTTCACCAAGACCGTTCCATCCGTAGCCTTTATAAACTTTACCATTCTCGGGTCCTGTCTTCCGCTTTCTCTTGCCCTGCAAATCTTAAACATGTCATATTCTCCTTCTTTCATCTCTAATCGCTTATACATTTTCTCATACACTGTGTTCTTTGCCTCTGACATAGACTTTTTCGCCTCTCGCTTAGCCTCCTTATATTTATGTTTTAGCTCTGCTCGTTCTTTGTCATTATTACATTGTAAAAGGTATCTAAACTTTGTTGTTTAATTTTTACCTTCTCCTATACATTTTCGTTCCACCACGATGATTCCTTATGACCTACTGTCCTATTTGTTGCAAGTCCAAGAGTTTCTTTAGCTGCTTGCATAACTGTAGTTGCCATATCTTCCCACATTTGATTTGCTTCTTTCTGTGGCCTAGTTTGGATCATTGGTATGAACTTATCTCTAAAGGTGGTAATCTTTTCGTCTTTGAGCTGGCCCCATCTGATCATAGGTCTAAATCTCTTAATTGGCTGGACAATTGCTCTCTTCATGCGTAGATCAGCCACCAACATATGATGTTGAGTTACTACAGTCTCTCCCGGGATTACCTTACAGTCCTTCCACGAGTTACGGTCTTCTCCCCTCATCAGTAGATAGTCTATCTGCGTGTGCCTCTTGCCGCTGCTAAACGTGATTAGATGCGAGTCTCTCTTCTAAAGCAAAGTCAAGGAGCTCCCTTCCACCGTCATTCCTCAGACCAAACCCAAAGCCTCCATGAACCGACAGGAATTGATCATTATCCTTACCGATATGCCCATTAAAATCACCTCCTATGCATATTTTTTCTTCTCTAGGTATGTCCTCCATAACATGATCTAAAGTCTCCCAGAACTTATTTCTTTCAGTTTCCCCTAATCTAACTTGTGGTGCATATGCACTAACTACTGCCACTACCTCATCCCCTATTACTATTCTTAACAACATAAGTCTATCATCGTATCTTCTCACCTCCACTACATTATCCTAAAGTTCTTTAGCAACTAGAAAACCTACTCCATTTTTTGTACCATCTGACCCTGAATACCACAGTTTATAATCATTGCACTCTTTTGCTCTCCCACCCCGCCATCTAGTCTCCTGAAGGCATGCTATCTGCACCCTACGTCTATTCAGCACATCAATTAACTCTAATAACTTACTAGTAAGGGCGCCTACATTCCACGAAGCCACTCGCAACCTATAACCATTTCTCTGCAAAGAAGAACCTCTCTTCCCCTAACATGATCTCAGAGCATTGTAATGACTCCTGTTATTTATTGTACCTTACTAACCCTCCATGACAATAACCAGCACAATAAACACAAAATAAGCACTTATCACGAAACACACCTTAAAAAGCAAAGCAACACAAGAAATGTATAGACAAATGCAACAATCGGCACATAAACAACTCAGGATGCAGTAATATAACAAATAAGGAGAAAGTAGCAATCTAAAACTAGAAATGAGAAATGAAAGCCCAGGATGGAACGATCTTACCAAATGATACCCCTGCAGGTTGGCGGTGGGTGGCAGGGGTGGGTGGGTAGGGTAGGGGAGGCTCCGGTGATGGTGCTGATCAGAGCAGGTGTCTCCAGTGTGGTGTTGTAGGTTTGGTGGCAGGGTGGTCAGGTGGGGGGGATGGTCAGCCGAGTAGGTTTACCTAGTTGGTGTTTGGTGGTGATGAATGTGTTGGTGGTGGTGGTGATGTTCGGTGGCGTTGTGGTGTACGGTGGTGTGTAGGTTAGGTGGTGGTGGTGTTCAGTGGCGTTGTGGTGTACGGTGGCGTTGTGGTGTACGGTGGCGTTGTGGTGTACGGTGGCGTTGTGGTGTACGGTGGCGTTGTGGTGTACGGTGGCGTTGTGGTGTACGGTGGCGTTGTGGTGTACGGTGGCGTTGTGGTGTACGGTGGCGTTGTGGTGTATGGTCGGCATGTGATGGTGGCAGCCGACTGTAGGGGGTGGTGGTGGCTCCGGTGTATGGCGGTGAAGATGGTGATTGGTGTCTTCGGTGAAGTCGATGGTCCGGTGGTGGGGGATGGTGGTGATTGGTGTCTCCGGTGAAGTCGCTGAAGATGGTGATAGGTGTCTCTGGTGTATGGCGGTGAAGATGGTGACTGGTGTCTCCGAGTGTAGGGGGTGATGGTGACCGGTGGCCGGTGGCCGGCGAGACTTTGGCCTTTGACCGGTGGCCGGTGGTTGCCAGGAGACCGGTGGTTTTCTATAACAAAATCTGATATATAAATGTTTAAAAATAAAATTTTTTCACGCCCCAACCAGGGGCGTTGCCTCTTGGACCCCACTGTCAGAGGCTATCGCCCCCGAACTTTCGCTGTCCCGTAGAGGGTTGGTTATGTTCTGCGATGACTTGTACTTGTTGTGCATGTGTAGATGTATAAGAATGGATGATTTATGATGTTTATGATGATGTGTGATAGGGTATGTGATGTTTATGTGATGCTATGTATGAATGTGTGATGTTGACCTTATGTTCCTATTATGTATTATTCCATGACTTACGTGTTATGATTATGGAATGAACAGAAAGTATTATGTAACGTAAAGTGGAAGTTAATGATAATGATAACAGGAATGTAACGGGAGAATGAATGTGTGCATTAATGGAAGAACGAATGTAAGAAAGTCTTGCAAGCACTATAGGGAGGTTCACACCCAATGAAGGGTGTTAGCTCAATGGTGTGCGGGTTAGCTACCCCGAAAGGATGCACACTGGGGGTCTAATCCTTGTGATTGACCATACGTATTGAACCCTTACCACTTACCCCGGTACTGTGGTCAGGCCACCAAGCACATTGTACAGGAGTCTATTTATAGAGTTCGGCCAAGTACCCGCTTTATGCATGACTGTGGGGTATAGCACATGTCATTGGTATGAAAGGTAAGTAAGAAACATGACAAATGTACCGTATGAAAGTTAACAAACGGAATGATGACTTACATTGAATAAAAGTTAATGAATAATGATGGAAGATAATAATAAATTATCTACTTGTACATATAATGCATGATCACGTATGAAAGTAAAAGACGAATTTAAATGGAAATAAAAGTATTTTTTTTAAAAACTAGAACGCACCCAACAACGCTAACTTTTATGTATTTTCCAGTTGGCAGGTGAATGTTGTTGAGAATGGCATGGGGCAGCTACTTGGCATTTTGGATGGCGTCCATTTGTATAACTATGATGTTTTTGTGATGTATTGAAAATGATAATATTTTGTATGAGTTAACTACATTGTATAGTTTTGCAAAAGTAGTCATTAATATATGAAGTGGTTTTAAGTTATTCCGCCATGATAATTCAGCAAATTTAAATGTGTGTTTTATGTTTTATGTGCAATGATTGTCTAGCTGTAAGTGTCTCAGGGACGGGGTTTACAAGTTGGTATGAGAGCCAAAGTTTAAGTGAGATGGGTAAATATTTTCAAAAGAACAATAAACTTAAAATAAGAATGACACAAAGGGAAGGGATGCTAGTCCGAGTAGGTACGTGCCATCAGGTATTTTTTTAAAGATAATTGGTATTACCTGCGCATGTTATGTGATTTATGTGCCTTTAGTAGATTTAGATACTGATGTAGTCAGGAAAGGAAATGCTTGGGGTATGAAGAGTAAAGTAGGTGCCTAATCACAACTGGCCACTATAATTAGTGACTTACTATACTTGACATAAACCAGCTATTACCTTGAATGACAGTGTTGGTGTTTGGATCTTATAGTGTGTTAGAGGATGGCGGGAGGTAGATATTTTAAGGCTTCTTGAGGTGGAGGCCATGGTGGATATGGTGCTGGACCAAGGGTCATAAAAGGAAGGGCTAGAGCTAGGGAGACAACTCATGTAGAGCCTGAGACCCCTCATCAGAGGGTGGGGATGAGAGTGCTAATCTGATGGCGTTAGTAAAGGAGCTTGTGATGGAAGAGGTTCACCAGGTCATGCAGATGATCCTATTGTTTGTGGTGACTGAAGTGATCAAAGCGGTACGAGAAGGTGAGAGGAAAGAGAGGAATAGGTCCTCGAGGGAGAGGGAGCAACCGGAGACTAAGATGGTTGTCTCCAGCAAGGAGGAAGAAGAAGAGCCTGTGCATGAGGCAGCATGAGGCTATAACTACGGGGCATATAGCAAAGAATTTTCATGTGGTCAAATGTTTTAACTATGGTGGAGAGGGTCACAGGAGCAGGGAATGCAAGAAGCCAAGGGCTGATAGTTCCAAAGCCAAGAAGACGACTTAAACTGAAAGGTAGAAAGCAAGCGCTAAAGGTTTCATGATGACCCAAGAGGAGGCAAGGGCGGAACCCAATGCCGTATCAGGTATGTTTCTTGTGAACCAAACTCTTGCCTCAGTGTTATTTGATTCTAGCGCTAGTAGGAGTTTCATTTCTGCTACCTTTTGTGCTAAGTTTCCTATTAGGAGTAGGAGTATTAACAAGCCCTTCAATGTAGAAACTACCATAGCTAAGTCTACTAGGAATTCTGAGATGATAGAAGGTTGTGAGATAGAATTAGAAGGTCATAAGTTTCCTGTTAGACCATTTTGCGATGAGTTAGGTGGTTTCGATGTAGTCTTATGAATGGATTGGTTGGCAGACTACGAGGCGAACACTGTGTGTCACAAGAAGATGATTAGACTAACAACATCTGACAGGAATTCGGTGATGATATACGGTGACCGAGTCACTACAATTCCAGGGGATTTCGATGGCAGTAGCGAGAAAGTGCATGAGATGTGGATGTAGTGCCTACTTGGCCTACCTGAAGGGTGTGGATACATCAACACCACAACTGTCTGATGTACCAGTGGTGTGTGACTTTCTGGACATTTTTCTAGAAGACTTACTAGGTGTGCCACCAGACTGCGAGATTGAGTTTCAAATTAACTTGATACTCGGTGCCCAACCTGTTACTAAGGCACCGTATCGATTGGCTCCGACCGAGATGAAGGAATTGATGGAACAACTGCAGGAGTTGATTGATAAGGGGTTCGTTACACTGAGTATCTCTTCTTGGGGTGCACCGGTCTTATTCATGAAAAAGAAGGACAGTAGTATAAGGATGTGCATTGACTACCGTGAATTGAACAAGGTGACGATGAAGAATCGGTATCCATTACCAAGAATTGATGAACTGTTTAACTAGCTCCAAGGTGTCAGTTGGTTCTCAAGGATAGATCTTCGATCCGGTTACTATCAATTGAAGGTGAAGGAGCAAGATGTTCCTAAAACAACTTTGCATACGCGATATGAACACTACGAGTTTCTCGTTATGTCTTTCTGTTTAACCAAAGCGCCATCTGCTTTTATGCACTTGATGAATTGAGTGTGTGGGCCAATGTTGGATAAATCAATGATTGTGTTCATTGATGATATGTTGATTTATTCGAAGAGTGAGGAGGAGCATGGCAGTCACATTCGGGAAATGTTAGAGAGGCTGAGAAAGGAGAACTTGTATGCCAAGTTCTCCAAGTGTGCATTCTGGTTGAGTGAGGTTCAGTTTTTCGGGTCACGTGGTGAATCCCGAGGGGATTATGGTGGACCAAGCAAAAGTGGAAGCTGTGATGCAATGGAAGTCTCTAAAGACGCCATCCGAGATTTGTAGTTTCTTGGGGTTGGCAGGATATTATAGGAAATTCATCCAAAACTTCTCTAAGATAGCTTCTCCACTATCCAAGTTAAGCCGTAAGGATGTGAAATTTGTATGGGGTCAAGAGCAAGAGAAGGGTTTCGAAGAGCTAAAGGCAAGGTTGACTCAGGCTTCTGTCTTGTGATTACCTGAAGGAAGCAAGGATTTGGTGGTTTATTCAGATGCTTCTTACTTAGGGTTGGGTTGCATGTTGATGCATACACGTCTTGACAATTGAAGGTTCATGAGGTGAATTACCCTACTCATGACTTAGAGGTGACAGCTTTTGTCTTTTCATTAATGATTTGGAGGCACTACCTGTACGGGATGAAGTGCACTATCTTCACGGACCACAAGAGCTTCAAGTACTTCTTTGAGGAAAAAGATTTGAATAAAGGATTATGATTTCGAGATCCATTACCATCCGAGCAAAGCCAACGTAGTGGCGGATGCCCTTAGCTTAAAAGAGAGTCCTGAACCAATTCAGGTGAAGGCTTACTAATTAATTATGACCTCGATGTGATGAAACAGGCCAAGGAGTTTCAAGTTGAGCCGTTGAAAGAACATTGTCTTAACTCCGAAAGGATGAGAGGTCTAGTCATGGAATTGGGTGAGAACACCCTTGGTGTTAGAACCCAATTCGGACAGATGTGGATTCCTCATTATGGGGATCTATGTGGAAAGATCATGGATGAGGTTCATAAGACTTGATACTCCGTTTATCCTGGTGCCACGAAAATGTATCAAGACATGAAGAAAGATTATTAGTGGTCGGGTATGAAGCGTGACGTAGTGGAGTATGTGACTAAGTGCCTACTTGCTTGCAAGTGAACGCGGAGCATCAAAAACCGTACGAGAAGATCCAACCGTTGGATATACCCGAATGGAAGTGAGAGCATATCACCATATACTTTATTATGAAGTTCCCATGTATCATGAAAGGGTATGATGCCATATGGGGTGATAGTTGATCGTCTAACGAAGAGTGCTCACTTCCTACTGATCCGAGAGACGTATTCCTCTGGGAGACTCGTAGATCTATTCATCAAGGAGATTGTAGCTCGTCATGGTGTACCGGAGTCTATTGTGTCTCATCGTGACACTCGGTTTACATCTATGTTTTGGAAGAGATTTCATGATGCTATGGGAAAGAGGTTACATATCAACACAGCTTGTGAATCCCAGGATCGCATTCAAAAATTATCAGTATTAGATTGGAATCGAATTAATGATTGCGAAATGATCATTAATCATTGTTTAATTGTTTTAAATAAATATCAAGCTAAAAGAATATTAATTATGAAGAACAGATGATATAAACACCATAAATAAACGAATAAGATTTTATATAAAAGTATTTCATTATAACTTGTTAATGACTACAAATGAATAAAGTATGAATGGTATGAACAATGAATGCTTCAAACATGTTGATGTTTGTGATGCATTGATGTGACGGCTGCTAGGGTTTGTGTTTGACTATGTGAATCGATGTGATGTTTTGTGTTTTCTATCTAGTCGCCCTAGTCGCGTACTTTTGATGTGAAACCTAGGACTCATATATATAGGCACACATGTTTCTGTTAAGGAACCACGAATCTCTTGGAGTTCGTGATTGACTTGTCGACTTGAAACACTTGTATGATGTAAGTCCAAGTGTTTGGTCTTCTGCAACTATTTTTCTCTTCCGCAGCTACTTTGTTCTTTCAAAGGTATCTTGTTCTTCCGAAGGTAGTTTGTTCTTACCAAGGTAGTTTGTTCTTTCGAAGGTAGTTTGTTCTTTCAAAGGTATCTTGTTCTTCTGAAGGTAGTTTGTTCTTCCGAAGGTATGAATGGGTGTGAGAATGATATTCTCTATTGATGTGAATCAACAAGGACCGAATATGATGATTGAGTCAATGATTGTAGGGAAAAATCATACAATAACAGAACATTAAATGCAAGAAATACTCATAGATGCTCTTTGTATTAATCAAGGTGAAAAACGGTTACAATGAATGCTAGGGTCTTTGCATTAAATAGTAATACAATAAACCTTGTCAAAATATTCTAATTGTATAAAATATATCAATAGTCACCTCACATACGAGGTTTTGTATTCTATTTATAAGCTTACCCATGCCTGTACAAAATGACTAAACTACCCCTGACCTATACATCAGGGAACTAGTCTAAGTACAAAAGGCTTTATTAGCATTTCTTATTTTCATCATTAGCATTGGTGTTTGATCATTAGCATTATCAAATGCGGAAGAACAAACACTTATTCACATTTGTAGTTGAACATCCATATTAGTAAATGCGGATGTACAATGTACTTGTCAGTAGTTGTTCGGCTATCCGCATTTGTTAATGTGAAAGAATAACACTTATCAGCATTTGTTCTATGGGCATTCACATATTCAAATGCGGGTAGGCGACGCTTGTCTTCTTTTCTTGTTGCATGTTCTTCATCCTCATTGGTTCTTGGACTTGGAGAGTTTCCAGCCAAACAACCATCAACCCACCACTTGAATTAGCATGTATGATCCTTTCAGGGTCTAACAATACTCCCGCTAAGGATTATAAAGCCTATGTACTTCAAGGGTTTAATGGTGGTTAAGGTTATGAAGATACTACTGGGTCTTGAGAAGCATGGGAAGGGATAAGAGGTTCTGCCTAGGATGGATCTAGAATGGCATTTATTATGTTGACAAAGTCATTGGCTTGGGATATCTTCTCTCTGTCTTGCACATGGATCTTCATCTGGCTCATTATGTAGAGGGCTTCTATGGGCAGTTTCTTTAAAGAAATGGGTTTCCATATTGACAGTGTGGACAACCCATCTCTATGTTGTATCAACAAAGCTCCATCCACATCCACCTCTAACTTCACAATATTCCCTAATTGCAGGGGAGTCTTCTTCTTCTTCCTCTACTCTCTCTGAGCATTGATTCTATCAAATTCCATTTTTAGATTCTTTATATATTTCAGAAAGAAATGCATATCTTCTTCTCCTATCTTGTTTTTGATCTCTTTAAAATGCCTTGTGTATATGTAGTGGATATAGTTTCATCTAACAATCTCACCTCATATCCACTAAACAATTTGATTTCAGCTTCTTCTTTTCCTCCCCATCTTCTTTCAATCACCAACTCCTATGTCTTTTCATCATAATAGACATTTGAGATTGGTTTGGAGGAATGAGTTCCAGCTACCATCTTTCTTATCAAAGATTCAGTAGGCTTCACCTTGAGCTCAGGGAATACCACTTCTTCAGTTGGTTTTGTCTTCTTTTTATCAAGTGGGTTAACAAAGCCTTTAGACATTTGAAGTTGTCTGTTCTTTTTAACATTCTCAAAATGTCTTCAAACTCATAACCCTAAACATAGCCTTATGACTAATCAATTATAGATTGGCTTCTTGTTTTAAATCATAGATCTTCAGGGAGTTAACTAGAGTAGAGTACTTTGTGAAGAATTGGACTACCCTGATATCCTCTTGATCATAAACATATTCCAGTCACTATCATACTTCTAGGCAATTATCTTCTGATCAGTCTTGCCCTTGGGAGTAGACACACCCTTAATCATCTTAGCAGTGGTGAGCCCTTCTTGAAGTTTTTACTAAGAAGGCTTAACAACCCACTCTGGATTCTTATGTAGAAAAGGTGCCAAAGAGTCATGATCTCTATGGGTGAGCTGAATGTCTTAAGCAGATACTCTTATTCTTGGATTTTTGCTAATAATTTCTTTTTCAAGCTACTTTAGCCCTTTTTTCTATTCATTAATCATCCTAAGGATAGCAGCCCTTAGGGAATTTGTCTTCATGTTGCCCAATTTTCTCTTAGTGAATCCTTGTTTAGACAGATAGTCCTTCATTTCCCTGTCAGTCATACTGTAGGGATCAAGATACAGTGATTGAGGATTTTCAGTCTACGGTCTTAGAAGAGAATTTGAAGAATGAAGATTTGGGAGAAAGAGTCCTTTCGTACTCAGTCTCATATGTAGGGTCTAGCAGTTTGTTTAGCTTTTCTACTTCTACTATCATCCCCTTATATGTCATCCCAAACACCTCATTATGATCATAACCATGATTAATAAAAAACATGGCCTTCACCATCAGATCATCTGATTTGGCCTTCTTTACTTCCTCGTTCACTTATCAGTCTACTTTCACAGGGATTTCCCTAGCTATTGGTTCATCAACCACATAGCCACCCTCTATCCCTCCTTCTTCAAGATCAATGAATTCATCTTTTTGTTTTAGTTAAGGCTCTGCTTGTTCATGTTTATCCAAAAATTTAGCTATAGTTGCAAGACTTCTAGGATCATCTTTGTGCTTTTTCTTCATAGACTCATCTTCTTCAATTGGCCTTTTTACCTTGGCTTTTTCAGCAAGATATTTTCTCTTTCGGGAATAAGTTTGCATGCTTGGACCCGAGGAGGATTATACTATTTCAGCTTCTTCAGGCATTTTCTCAGCTTCTTCAGGCACTTTTCAGCCTCTTTTTATTTCAATTCAACTTGCTCCTTCTCTTTTAGTTCAACATCGGATTCTTCTTTTTGTCGTTCTTCGCACAACTTTCTGATTGTTTCTTTTTGATGATCAGTTAATGGCATAACATGCATAATTGAAGACTCAATTCCTTCTCAAGTGGCACAGGAGATTGAGGGCTAATCACAATTGGCTCTACTATTTTTTCTGTGAGCTCCAATGAACTCCCAAAACTCATCATCAATGATGAAGTCTTCATTAGTGAAGCTATCATGAGCCTGAATCATATCACTGAATTCAGTGTCTTCAATATGAGCTTCTTCTTGTTGTTTGCTTATGTAGATCACCATATCCATACTGGGTTCACTCTATTTTGATCCACTACTTTCACTCTCTTCTCTAGACTCAGTGAATTTCATCTTTCTAGAAGGAGGGGAGCCATTACCACTCTCTCCTGATGAACCTTTATCATGATCTATATCTTTTCTCTTCTCTTTCATCTCCCTTATCATCTTTTTCCTTTTCTACTTCTTGTTTAATCATGACCACTAATTCTGATTTAGAGACTCTCTTGTTAAGAGATTCTATTTGGTTTTGCAGGTCAATGATTATATCAGCTTGCTCTTCAATCAACCCTTCATGTTCTTCCACAGCAATGGCTTGGATGGCCAAAGTGTCCACATGACCACTTACTACATTCCTGAAATGCTGTAGAGCTGCCTTTAGACTTTCTATTTCTTTTTCTTTCCAGTTCTTTTTAGCCTCATACTTCTCTTTTAAGTCTTTTAACTCCTATTCCTTTTCATCCAACTCTAGTAGTCTATCTAAAATGATACCAGATCTTCTATTTAGTAGTTTCTCCATATTCGTTACTTTGTGTAACAACTCAATTATCATCTTGTCCTTTTCATCAGGCCTGTTTACTTCCGATTTAACAAAACTTTCAGAAGGAACAGCCTCAGGAGTAGCTTGCCTTACAGGCATCCTCATTTGATTATCCTCCTTATCAGATGATAATTTGGATTCCTCTGAAGAGCTGCCAAAATCACTAAACGCAACAGGTTCTATAGTAATAGGTGATGATTGAACATGAGGAGTAGGTGAATGATGAATTGGTGAAATATAGGGTGAGTGTATGGGTGATATATGTGGAGAGATAATGGGCTATAGGTGTGGAGATGTGATTGGTGATCTATGAGGTGAGGTGATAGAAGTTCGCATGAATGGTGATGCTATTTGAGCTGCATGAACAGAAGGCCCAGTGTGATGATCACCACCTACATCAACCGGTGGTGACACTAGCCTTTGTCTTTCTTCAGCTTCTACCACATGCTCATCAATAAATTGTTGATCATGAGCAGCCTGCTCTTCTTCTTGATCAGGAGCGGAAATTGGAGCTTCTTGTTGATTGATCTATTTTAGCATCCATGGTAGTAGAGGAAAGTACATGCCACTATAAAAATTCCTTGGATCTCTCTTCTTTATGTACTTGTAGGACTTGGCATTGTAGTGAGGAATATCCATCATTGGTCCTAGTGGCACTAAGTTTGGAAAGGCTTCATTTATGAAGCACTGTAGGAATCTTAGGAACATCAAGAACATGTGTCTTCTACCCTCTTGGATGTTAGAGACCAAACCATTGAACACATAGGCTGACATGTTATATGGTTGGTTTGTGTTGGGGTTTGTTAGAACATGAAACATAGTTTAACCATTTAAACTTTGTGAAAACGCAGCGGAAATAAACTTTATAACATAGTTTATAAACTGAAATTTCGGGTTTCAAATTGATATTATAAAGTTACAAACAAACCCAAGAACAAAGGACCTTTTATATGTGAATAAGACTAGCTATGTAAACACAAAACATACATTATGGACAGCCATAAAGAGGCTGCCATAAACTCCCTTTCAGCAGCAAAAAGACGGATATGGAGGATGATGTGGACCAAGAAAAACGACCAAGGCACCAAAAAGGTCCTCTCAAGCTTGCATACCCACAAGTGTGATGCAAACACCTCCTGACGCTAGGATTTTACACCAAAACGACCACCAAGTGCTGCTGAAAACCCTTATTTTTCAGCCTTGAATATCTTCAACAATGGAGAGAAAAATGGTCTTTTGCATGTATGAGAGAGAAAGGGAAGAATAGAGTGTGTGTGTAGTTATCTTGTGGGTCTTTCCAAGACAACAAACAATAAATTAAAACCCACAAAGGGGGGGCGGCCGAATTTGGTCCAAAATGGGGTTTCCCCCCATTTTTTTAATCTTCCATTAATTGTAACTAATTAATTTTTAGTTATGTAATTAATCTTTTAATTATATAACTCTTACACACACTTTTATTATTTGATGTTATTTAACCAACTTAAATAACATTACAAATAATACCCATGAACAAAATATCCCTATAAGTTGTTTTAACTCATATGCACTTATTTAGAAAACCCATTTTGTAAATTGGTGTTATTATTCAATTGTATGATCATATCATCAATTAATATTTATTGGTGTTTGCAAAACTTGTTATTGGGTATGACCCGACTTGGATCATGACGTACTAACCAACAGGTGAGAAAGTTTCATCATAGTCAACCCCATGAGTTTGAGTGAAACCCTTTGCTACAAGTCTAACTTTATAAGTATCCAAGTTTCCATGCATATCGGTTTTCTTCTTGAAAACCCACTTACTTCCAACTACTTTGGAGTTAAGAGGTGGTACAACCATGTCCCATACTTGATTGTCATACATGGATTGCATCTCAACGTTCATGGCCTCAAGCCATTTGTCACAATCCGAATTGGACAACGCATCATGGTATGTGATTGGTTTATCGGAATCTATCACATAGCATCCATCAGTGAAAAATCCATATCTTTCAGGTGGATTAGTAGTTCTACCAGATCTGCGAACGTTTTCTGTGTATTGATCAACTATTTGATCACTTTCAACATCCTCATGTTGAGTGCTAGTGTCAACCAAACGTGTATCGGGTTGCGGTTCTTGATCCTCTTCAAGATTCACAGTTCTACTGCCAGTTCCTTCCATAACGAACTTGGTTTCCAAGAACTCACCCTTTTTGGCAACAAACTCTTTTGTTGTATTGGATCATAGAAATAATATCCCATAGAATCTCTTGGATATCCAATAATGATACACTTAGTGGAACGACTTTCTAACTTGTTCGAGGTGGGAGTCTTCACATAAGCCTCACAACCCCACACCCTCAAATATGAAAATGATGGAACCCTTCCATGCCATATTTCATAAGGTGTCCTTCCCACTTTCTTGGTTGGGGCCATATTCAAAATACGGGCCGCAGAGAGCAGAGCAAAATCCCAAAATGACAGAGGTAATGAGCTTCTAGCCATCATAGATCGAACCATATCCAATAGAGTTCGATTTCTCCGCTCGGACACACCATTATGTTATGGTGTTCCCGGTGGGGATAGTTGTGAGACAATCCCACAACTTCTAAGATGGTCCCTAAAAGCATCATTCAAGTATTCACCTCCTCTATCGGTGCGGAGAATTTTAATTGACTTATTGAGTTGATTTTGTACTTCATTTTGAAAGATCTTGAACATTTCAAAAGCTTCATCTTTGTGTCTTAACAAGTACACATACCCATATCGACTATAGTTGTCAGTAAAGGTAATGAAGTATCTTTCATTGTACCTTGTCATAGGTCTAAAAGGACCACATACATCCGAATGTATGATACCTAATAAATCCTTTGCTCTTTCGGCTTTGCCACTAAAAGGTGCCTTGGTCATTTTACCTTGTAAACAAGACTCACATACATCAAATGAATCATATTCATTTGTTTTAAAATACCATTCTTTTGTAGTGTTTGTATTCTTTTCTTGTTTATATGACCAAGACGGCAATGCCAAAGATAAGTGTTACTCAAATCCGATTTGAGTTTCTTGGTACTAGTTTAGTACAATAAGCTATCATTCAAAGTATTTTCACGAACCAATTCATAGATACCATTGATGGGATTAGCTTTAAAGTAAAACATGTCATTCAAAGTAACATGGATTTCATTTCCAATAAATGATAATACATATCCAAAATGTTTTAATAGGGCTACGGAAATAATGTTCCTAGTCAAACTAGGAGCATACAAAACATTCTACAAAATTACTTCCAAACCACTTGGAAGTTTCAAGATGTAGTCACCACGGGCTTCAACCAAAATGGGGTTCCCCCCCCCCCATTTTTTTAATCTTCCATTAATTATAACTAATTATATTTTAGTTATGTAATTAACCTTTTAATTATATAACTCTTACACACACTTTTATTATTTGATGTTATTTAACCAACTTAAATAACATTACAAATAATACCCATGAACAAAATATCCCTATAAGTTGTTTTAACTCATATGCAACTTATTTAGAAAACCCATTTCTAAATTGGTGTTATTATTCAATTGTATGATCATATCATCAATTAAATATTTATTGGTGTTTGCAAAACTTGTTATTGGGTATGACCCGACTTGGATCATGACGTACTAACCACATCAAAGTTCTATGTGTCTTGGGCATAAAGAATCCAACAGTTTGTGCACAGAGCACATATAGCAGATGATGTAGTGACAAGAATATCATTCCATCGAGTCTTCCTTTTGGAGAAGTAGTGTTGAAAGATGTGAGCCAGGAATATCCATTACAAGCCCACCAATCCTTTTACTATCTGCTTTCCCTCATATCCTCCTTCATATCCATATTTGCAAAGAAGGTCATAATCTCATCATGTTCTAGTTCTAATGGAGTGTCAGCATCATCGCCAAACTGTAGACACCATCTCACAGTTTGTTCAGTGATGGCAAGTGTGTCATCATCAGTAATCCTTCGTGAAAGTGTCTTGACACCATCTACATCAGTTACTTCAGCAGTTCCCTAAAATGATCTTATGAAGTTTTCATAGATAATTGGTTTGATAGTAAGCAAATGAGCCACTTTAGTAGTCAAGATGAATCTGATCATGTTTCTTAATTCTTCTGCCTCAAGAACATCAGGGTCAAGATAACTAATAACATTATGGAGCTTGCTCCAAGGTTAGCCATTGTAACCTGCAATTGAGGCATGTGAATTAGAATAATGAATAAGAAATATGAGAATGTTTATCATAAAGTAGAATGAATTTTCTCAATTTGAACTTTTATGGTCAAAATTGAGTGTTCATACGTACTATTTCATAAGAGTTTGACCTAATCTGATTTAGAGATGCATGATTAGTTCTATTGAGTTATTCATGGTTGTAGTGCTTATCTTTTCTGATTTTAAACCATTTCAATCCGTGGAATCAACATTTGTTTTCAACATTTCGAATTTTTGAGTTACCTTTTTCATGCGATGAACACGATTCATGAAAATTACTTGTTTGTTGTTTATTCTCAAAATTATCAAGTTCTTTTTAGTCAATGATACCTTAACATTTTTTTATTTTCATGTATGTTTCTTGACTTATGATTCTACGTTCATTATCAGATAGATGTTTGACAATTTTGGGTTTTGAACTTGAAGATTTTCACCTTTTCTTCGATAATACTATTGTAATGAATCAAATTTGAGGAATTTAGGGTGTATGCATCTTAGAACATAGGTTTCGGTGATGGTGATGAAGATGGAAGAAGAATAGTGAGTAAGAACTCTCATCGCACTTTTTAGTATCTCAAATTTGAAAAGTATTAAATGACCTTTTAACCTAGGCTTAAATAGTAAATTTAATGGCTTCTAAAAACATTACAGGTTTCAAAACAAATGTGGCTAAATTTTAAGTTAATTATAGTAAATGCGAAAAGGAAAGTATTTATCAGCATTTGTGTACTGTTACAAATACGGAAGTGATAACACTTAACAATATTTGTTCACTGTAGTAAATGCGTGTTAACAAAAGTTATTAGCATTTGTTCATTACAACAAATTCAGTAGAACAAAGTTAACCAGCATTTGTTCACTGTAGCAAATGCGTGTGAACAGAAGTTATGAGCATTTGTTCATTTCAACAAATGCGGTAGAACCAATTTAACCAGTATTTGTTCACTGTAGCAAATGCGATAGAGTAAATTCCTTGCTTCACATTTAACTTCAACAAATGCGATTATTTGTTCATTTTGATACAAAAAGAAGTTTTGAGTGTTAAAGTCAACCACATTGAGGAAATACAGAGAGTAAAAACAAATGCGGCAAGACAAAAGTTTACCATATGAACAAATGCGGTTGAAGCCTTTTGTTCGCATAGGTTTTTAATACCTAAAACCTTTTGTATACTTATTTGAAAACAAATGTGTTAGAGTAAACTTGTCCGTATTAGTTTCACTTTGTTTTTAATGAGACCTAAAAATAGTTACCTAGATTGATTATTTGCCTGGGTTACCTACACCCACATTAACCAATGCACTTACCCACATTAATATTTGAACTTAATCAAAATTAATGTTTTTGCACATTGAATTATTTTGTCTTTTGCTGATTTTATGGTTGTTATGAAGAACTGTCTTTGCTTTTGACTTGTTTGTTATGAAGTTTTGACTGTGGTTGTGATTATGAATTCTTGCTTGGTTTGACTTGTATATCAGATGTGATACTGAAGAGTTTGTTGTTCATAAAACCAAAGTTTAACCTCTTAAACATTCAGAAAAACACAGCGGAAATATGTTAAGAAACATGATTTTATAACTGAAATTTCATGTTCTTATGGTGACAATATATATGTTAAAACAAACCCAAAATCAAAGGATCATTATATGTGAATGAGCAAGCTATGAAACATATGTAAATGTACATTGAGCTATGAATAACTACCTTTCAACCAGCTTAAAGTCGACCAAGAAAGGGATGTAGGATGCTTAAATTCGGCCAAGGCTCCAAGGAAAGGACCCCTCAAGCTTGTATACCCCAAGCTAATATGCAAACACCTCTTCTTGTTAGGGAGATGAACACCAAAGTCACTCCAAATCCTCTCAAAACTTGCTAAAAAACCGAGAACCTTGAGAGAGAGAAGGGAGCTCCAAAATTCGGTTTTGCGTGTGTGTTGTATCAGATGGTTGAGTGTTAGACTAGTTCTTAATGTTCTTTTGTTTTCAAGAAAGTAAAAACCTCTCATTGGAGAGGGTGGGGTGGCCGAATATTGTCTTAAGACAAAGTTTCCCCCAAAATTTTACTCAAGCAATTTTATAAATTAGTCCCTTGTAAGTTTGTACAATTAACTTTTAATTGTATAACTTATACACTCTTTTATTACTTAATGTTATCTAACTAACTTAAATAACACTAGTAATATTCTTGAACAAAATATTCTAATAAGTTGTTCCGTCTCACATGCAACTTATTTAGAAAACCCATTTTCTAAATTTGGTGTTATTATTTAATTGCATGATCATATCATCAATTGAACAATTGTCGGTGATTGCAAAGCTTGTTATTGGATATATCCCGACTTGGATCATGACATACTAACCGCATCAATGTTCAATGTGTCTTGGGCATATAGAATTCAACAGATACAACTTTCCTATTGTTTAACCGATTCTTGGACTTTTATGCTTTTGAATGTCTGCATAAGCTGAGATACTATAGTATAACTTCTGCACCAACATAGTCAATATCTTTTTGTTTTGATTTTATAATTATGAAGAAGGAAACTACCTGTATAAGCATATCAAAATTTTAAATTACTCCTCCTAAAGTTTATATCCACAGATAGAAACTTTAAGGATTTAAAAATTTTGGATCATTAAATAATTTTTGTAATTTTCGTTATCTAATTTGTACATGAAGAGGAAGTATACTTTTTTGGGATCATATCAATCTTACATTAAACAAGTTCAAGCTTTTGTTAGTAAAATAGACATGTTTAAGAACTTATTGATTGAAGGTATGTTTGTCCTCTTAGACTCATACTTGGTTAATATTATAATACATGTGATATTTATCATGTTTAGATTTATTTGAATATTCAACATTTACCTCACACACAAAACCATAGTTTGGTCAACTATCCTCATGTAATGCATGGTAGAACTTTTTCACAACTTACTTAACTAGAATTCTTGAAGAATGAATGCTCACTTTTACTGATCCTCATTAGGATTCTTTACTTTGATCATTTTACTGTTTTGATCCACATCAGGAGTCTTTTGTACTTCACTTTGGAAGATGATCCATGATTGGATTCTTATTGTTAATGCATCCAACATGGCTATGTTCCACATTAGGAATCTTTTGGATGATGTAGCATTATGTGCTTGTTTCTTCAGCTCTTTGCTTAGCAAAACATAGAAGAAACTAATGTATTGAAAGGAGATTCATAATTTATCATTACCTGGTGTGTTTAGATTGATACTCACACAAATAATTTAATAATCGAATACTTACTAGTACTCTGACATAAGAGTTTCACAATTGAATATTCTAACACCCGGTTATTTTTTTGATGCTAGATAAAGAATAAATTGAAGAGAAAGAAAGAAACACAATTTAACCCAAGTTGAGGGGTTAAATGTGTTAGAAGGACAAAAACGTCCAAAAGTTGGTGTAAAAGGTGGTATGGCCACCTATGTTGTCACACAACACCTTTTCAACCAGATTTAGAGAGAGAAAGTGAAGAAGCTTTGGTTTTAAGCAAGAAGAAGAGTACGGAATCCGAATTTAAGGTAAGAATTCTTGGTGTGGTGATGTTCTTAACCATCTAGGCCTCGGTTGTATGCTTATGTGTGTTTTAGTGTTTGGGTGTGTGGTTTTGGTGGGTTTTAGGTGTTGACCTTGTAGCAAAACGGGTTTTGAAGGAAGTCATACCCAAAGAGCTGTTATGGTGAGTTCAAGAAACTTTTTTTACTTGTTTAAAACAGATTTAGGGCTAGAAATACATGTATGTTCATTTTATAAAATGGGTTTTCCCCCGTATGTAAATGTGTGTGTGTTTTATGGGGGGGTTTGATTTGGTGTTATTATAGTTATGATTATGCTATAAATGTGTTTCTATGGCTTAGAATGTAAAATTTAAACTTAGAAAATGTTAGATTATGATTGGGGACTGAATTAAGTTGTTTAAATGTGAACTAGAATGCCCATGCGCCTAAATAGTGGCCCATGCGCCCAACAGAATAAACTGTATAAGTGTCCCAATGCGCCCAAATAGTGTCCATGCGCCTACAATTAGACTGAAGTTGACTAAGTGTCTAGACGCCTAGAAAACCCATGCACCTAAGCACTCATGCGCGTGCATAGTGCTCATGCGCCTAGAAATTTCCGAGAATGACTAAGTGTCGGCCATGTGCCCCAATAGTGCCCATGCGCCTAAGTGTTCCCAATGCGCCCAGAAGGCCATGCGCTTGTATAGTGCCCATGCGCCTAAGACTTAGAAAATTTTCATAGATTTTTGGAAAATATAAAGTGTAGGCTTTGACTTGGGAGGTTCCTAGGGGTTGACTTTTTGAAGTCATAGATGATGTGATGGGTGATGTATGATGTGGCATGTATGATGATGTGTGATTGATGCATGATGATGTATTATGATTTATGTTATGCATGGTATGCTTCCTTATGTTCCTTATTACGTATGATGACGTGTACGTGGTGTGATTATTCTAATGAACATAGAGTATTATCTTAACAAAGTGGAAGATTTAAGATAACGAAAGTGGAACATAATGAATGAATAAAAAATATTGCAAGCAAATGAAACGAGGTTCACAAGTAATTGAGAGTTGTTAGCTCAACTGTGTGTTTACAGCATGCGATCTTGGCTAACCCTTAAGGGTTCACACACAGGGGGATTTAGTCTATATGGCTACTTCATACGTGCGATACATGTGATATGTGTGATATGGGGTCCTTGTCGCTTAACCCTAGATGATATAGCTTTGTGCTCAAGACGGGGTGAAGTTCATGACATGACCTAGATAAAGTGAAAAGTTAATAAATGTACGAAAAGTGCGATAAGTATGAAATGTGCGAAACATGCGAAATGTACGAAATTAACGATGATGAAAGGTAATAGTTATTACCTTGATGTACATATGATGTGTGATCACGTGCGATTGTAAAAGAAAATGTCTTAATGAATGAAAGGTAATATAATGTTTTATAAAACTAGATATAACTCAGTAACGCTGATTTTTATTTTTTTCAAGTTGGCAGGTGATTGTTGCTGAGGATAGCACGGGGTGGGTACTTGGCTCATTTTGGATGCCATCCATTTTATGATATGATAACGTTCTTGCATTGTAATGCGAATGAACGATATTTTGTAATGAATGTTGTATTATTTTGAATAAGTGTTAGTTTAAATGAAATGGTTGTTTAAATAATTTCTGTTGCATTGTTTTAGTAAAGTTAAAGTAAATATATGTTTTATGTGCAATGATTGACCAGTTGTGAGCATCCCGGGAACGGGGCCTTACAAGTTGGTATCAGAGCCAAAGTTTAAGTGAATTGGGTAAATTTTCAAAAGAAACCTAAAGTTATATTGAAAATGGGATGAAAGGGGATGGATGTAAGTCTGATTAACTACGTGCCATCAGGTAGTTTCTTAAAGTTAACCGGTATTATGTGCACATGTTATGTGGTTTATGTGCTTTTCATAGATTTAGATACTGATGTAGTCAGGATAGAAAATGGTTAAGGTATGAAGAGTAAAGTTAGTGGCTAATCACAACTGGCCACTATAATTAGGGAGTTACTATACCTGACATAAACTGAGCTATTACCTTCAATTGTTGTATTAGTATCTGAATCTTATAGCCTGTTTGAGGATGACCAGTGGTCGATCATCAAAGGCTTCACGAGGTTGAGGTTGTGGTGGACGTGGCACTTGACCATGGGTCACGAGAGGGAGACCTCGAGCTGAAGAGGTGGTTCATGAAGAACCCGAGAACCCGAGATCCCTCATCTGGAGGGTGGTGATGAGAGTGCTAACTTGAGAACCTCAGTGAAGGAGGTTGTTGTAAAGGAGGTGCAGCAGGTCATGCAGACAATCTTACCATTTGTGGTGGCCAAAGTAATCAAGGCTGTGAGGGAAAGGAGAAAGGAAGGAAAGGAACAGGCCTATGGGTGAAAGAGGATAGCCCGAGACTGAGATGGTTTTCTCTACTGATGAAGAGGAAGAGGAAGAACCTATGCCTAAGGCAATATGAGGCTGTAACTATGGGGCATTTGAAAGATGCAAGCCCCATACCTTTGATGTTAATGACACTACTGCTGCTACTCACTGAGGGGTGGGAGAGATGGAAGCTGTTCCTGATATCAGCGAGTGCCGAGAAGACCGGAAGCTGAAGTTTGCTGCCCACTCATTTGTCGACTCGGCTCTATGTTGGTGGGACAATATTGTCCAAGCCGAGGGTAATCAGGTGAAAGAATGAGGTGGCCAGAGTTGAAGAAGCTGGTGATTGGGGAGTTTTGTCCTCACCGAGAGATGGACAATGTTGAAAGGGAGTTCCTACAGCTGGAGGCGGGAACAATGACTCATCAGCAATACACCACCAAGTTTAATGAGATTGCACGACTGGTGCCAGATCAGGTGATACCTCTGTCATGAAAGATCTAGAGGTATATTCAAGGCTTGCTGACAGACATTCACAAGCACCTGATCGCCGCCCGGCCAAGTACATTTAGGTCGGCAATTGATTTGGCGGGAAGTTGTGTGATGAGTGTGAGGTGGTGGTTGCTGAGGTGAATAAGAAAGGTGGTGGAGACTGAAACTGGAATAGGAAATGGTTTGGATGTGGTGGAGCCTCTCCAAACAATAAGGTGGCGAAGGTGGGTGACCAGCGTGTGGTCACGTCCGGTGCAAGATCGAAGAGACGTGGTAAATGCGGCAAAGAGCATTTAGGAGAATGCAAATAAGGATCATACATCTGCTTCAAATGTGGGAAGCCTGGTCATATGGCTAGAGATTGTCGAGTTATAAGGTGTTATAACTGTGGGGTGTAAGGCCCCGTTCCCAGGACGCTCACAGCTGGTCAATCATCACACATAAAACATATAATTACATTAACTTTACTAAAATCATGCAGCGGAAACACTTTAAACAAACATTTCATTTCCTTTAAATAAACACTTTTGCAAAATAATACATTGTTCATTACAAAATATAGTTCGTTCGTATTACAATGCAAAAACGTTATACAAAAAATGCCCTCCAAAAATGCCAAGTAGCTGCCCCGCGGCATCCTCAGCAATGCTCACCTGCCCACTGGAAAATGCATTAAAAGTCAGCATTGCTGAGTGAGTTCTAGTTTTATAAAAACATTGCATTACCTTCCATTCGTTAAAACATTTTCATTACTATCGTACATGATCATACATCGTACATACATCAAGGTAATCATTATTATCTTCATCATCGTTCGTTTCGTACATTTCGCACGTTTCGCACATTTCGTACTTATCATGCATTTGTTATCTTTCACTTCTATCTAGGTCCTCTCATGTACTTCCCCCCCTCTAGAGCACCAAGCAATTCATCTAGGGTTAAGCAACAAGGACCCCATATCGCATGTATAGAGTGGTTACTAGGACAGACTCCCCCCTGTGTGTGTCAACTCTTATGGGTTCGCCAAGATCGCACACTGTATAACACACAGTAATTAGGAAATCGCACGTATGGAGCCGTCACCAAGACTGAACTCTTACTGTGTGTATGAACCCTTATGAGTTAGCCAAAATCGCACACTGTAGACACACATAGTTGAGCTAACAACTCTCAATGAGTTGTGAACCTCCTTTCATTTGCTTGCAAGGCTTTTCATTCGTTCCTTCATTATGTTCCACTTTCATTATCATAAATCTTTCACTTTGTTAAGATAATACTTTGCGTTCATTATCAATATCACACCACGTAAAGTCACGTCATCATACTTAATAAGGAACATAAGAAAACATTCATACATAGCATACATAATCAAAATACATCACATCATCATACATAGCATTGATCATACATCATCCTAAACATCATGCATCGCACATTCACATACATAAACATATGCATATCAAGCATAAATCATCATAAAACATAACTGACCCACCACCGGACAGCGGGGGTTCGGGGGTGGCAGCCCCTTACAGTGGGGTCCTAGGGGCAATAGCCCCTAGTGGGGTCCAAGGGGCAACGCCCCTGGCTGGGGTCGCGCTACCAGGTCAGCATGAAATTTTTTTATTTTAACACTTTTATATAGCACCTTTTCTTATGAAAAATTCAATCTTCCCGTTAAAAACGCTTAAAATCTTAGTCAATCAAAACGTATATTTAGTATGCATTTCCAGCCCCAAACTAGTTCAAAACCTTTAAAATACGGGATCTAGAACTCACCTGGACTCGGTGAGTAGCTTCTCAATCAAGCTTTCAAAGTAAGGGTTGCACTACACAGGCTACGATAAGTTAACACTCAAAGGAGTTAATTTCTGCCTAATTTTGCTGCTAGTTTCGCCAGCAGTTTCACTAGCATCTTCACTGCCATTTCGCCCAACTTTCATTGGAATACCATGTCTGTGAAACTACTTGCGAAACTATAGTTTCATAGGAAGATCCACAGTATCGCTGGATGAATAACTAATTTCGCTGGATGAACACCCAGTTTCGCAAAACGGGCTGAAAAATATGAACCAACCCATTTTTGACCCAAAACTTCAATCTTTTACATCAAAAACCTTGGTTTATCACCCAATAAGCTATATCTAAGCTTCTTACATGTTTTCTTACACAAAAACGTGAGTTTTGGGCGAATCTTTGCCACTTTTAAAAACCCTAAATCAAGAATCCGGGTTTACATCAAAAGGAACAATTAAATGATGTTTCTTACCTGGATTCGTGGTGTTTTCTTGTTTTTTGGATGTCCACGAACACCGATCTTCAATCCTGAGATCAATCGAGCCTTGAATCTTCAATTCTTTCTACTTTCTCTCTCTACTCTCTCTCTAGAACTAGAGTGTTGACTTGCAAATGAGAGCTGCTCAAGCTGATCCATTTATATATACTGGGCATTCCTGGGACCTTAAACTCGCCATACACATATCCTGAAGAGTTAACTCGGTCTATAACCCATATCCATCTTATTTTCATTATATGATCTCGTCTACACCTATTATTATTATTATTTGGCTTGCTTAGCCATTATTCGGGGCGGGGCGTTACATGGGGAAAATGGCCATCTGATCAGTGATTACAAGAAGCCAAGGCAGAGAGTTTCGGAGTAGGGAAGAAGATAACCGAGATTGAGGGACAGAGCGCGAGCACCAGGGCATTCACGATGGCGCAGGAGGAGGCTAGGACGGACCTCCGTTATGTTAGGTACGTTTCTAGTAAACCAAACTCTAGCTTCTGTGTTATTTGATTCTGGTGCTAGTAAATGTTTTATTTTTGCTGCTTTTTGTGTTAAATTGGATGCTAGCAGTAAGAGTATTGATAAGCCCTTTGATGTAAAAACTATCATAGGTAAGTCTACCTGGATTTTAGAGAGGATAGAAGATTATGACCTATAATTAGAAGGTCACAAGTTTCCTGTTTGATAGTTCATGATGACCTTAGGTGGGTTCGATGTAGTCCTACGAATGGATTGGTTGGCGGACTATGAGGCGAACATTGTGTGTCGCAAGAAGATGATTCAGTTGACAGTGCCTGACGGGAGTTTGGTGACGGTTTATGGTGATCGAGTAATGACGATTCCAAAAGTGATTTCTATGGTGGTGGCGGGAAAGTGCATGAGGTATGGATGTATTGATACAAGGTACCTAACCTGTTGCTAAGGTGCCGTATCGGTTGGATTCGACTGAGATGAAGGAGTTGATGGAGCAACTGCGAGAGTTGCTTGATATGGGTTCATTAGACCAAGTATTTCTCCTTAGGGTGCTTTGGTCTTATTTGTGAAGAAGAAAGACAGTAGCATGAGGATTTATATAGACTATCGTGAGCTGAATAAACTGATGGTGAGGAATCAATACCCCTTATCGAGAATTGATGACCAGTTCGATCAGCTCCAAGGTGCCAGTTGGTTCTTGAGGATAGACCTTCGATCTTGTTACCATCAGTTGAAGGTGAAGGAGCAGGATATTCCTAAAACATCTTTTCGCACGCGTTAAGGACACTATGAGTTCCTTGTTATGTCTTTTGGTTTGGTCAACGCGCCAGCTGCTTTTATGGACTTAATGAATCGAGTGTGTCGGCCGATGTTGGATAAATCAGTGATTGTGTTTATTGATGATATCCCGATTTATTCAAAGAACGAGGAAGAGCATGTCGGTCACATTCGAGAGGTGTTGGATATGTTGAGAACGGAGAAGTTGTATGCTAAGTTCTCCATGTGCGCGTTTTGGTTGCGCGAAGTTCACTTTTTAGGTCATGTGGTGAATCCTGAGGGGATTATGGTGGACCTGGCAAAGGTGGAGGCAGTGATGCAATGGAAGTCTCCGAAGACTCCATCCGAGATTCATAGTTTCTTGGGTTTGGCGGGTATTACAGAAGATTCATCCAAGACTTCTCTAAGATAGCTTCTCCACTAACCATGTTGACCCGCAAGGATGTGAAGTTCGTATAGGGTCAAGATCAGGAGAGGGCGTTTGAGGAGTTAAAGATGAGGTTGGCTCTAGCTCCTGTCTTGTCGTTACCCAAACGAAGCGAGGATTTGGTGGTTTATTTAGATGCTTCCTACTCGGGGTTAGGATGTCTGTTGATGCAAAGAGGAAAGGTTATAGCCTATGCATCCCAACAGTTGAAAGGTTCATGAGGTCAATTATCCTACTCATGACTTGGAGCTAGTAGCTTTGGTCTTTGCGTAAAAGATTTAGAGGCACTACCTATACGGGATAAAGTGCACCATATTCACTGACCACAAGGGTTTGAGGTACTTCTTCAAGCAAAAGGACTTGAACATGAGCCAGAGGAGATGGTTGGAACTCATAAGGGATTATGATTGCAAGATCCATTACCATCTGAGCAAAGCCAACATGGTGGCGGATGCCCTTAGCCGAAAGGAGAGACCTGAGCCAATTCAGGTAAAGGCTTATCAGTTGGTTATGACCTCTGATGTGATGAAGCAGGTCAAGGAGTTTCATGATGAGGCATTGAAGGAAGATCATCTTATATCTGAAAGAATAAGAGGTCTGGCCGTGGAGTTGGGTGAAAACACGCTCGGTGTTAGGACCCGATTCGGACGAATGTGGATTCCTCGCTTTGGGGTACTACGTGGAAAAATTTTGGATGAAGCTCATAAAACATGATACTATATTTTTCATCCCGGTGCTACGAAGATGTACCAAGACATGAAGAAAGATTATTAGTCGCCGGCTATGAAACACGATGTGGCGAAGTATGTGAGTAAGTTCCTTACTTGTTTACAAGTGAGAGCTGAGCATCAGAATCCATACGGGAAGATGCAACCATTGGATATACCGGAGTGGAAGTGGGAGCACATCACCATGGACTTTATTACGAAGCTAGCGTGTATCGCGCGAGGGTATGATGCTATATGTGTGATAGTTGATCGTCTGATGAAGAGTGCTCACTTCCTACTGATCCGCGAGACATATTCATCCGAGAGGTTGGCGGATTTTTTTATCAAGGAGATTGTAACTTATCATGGTGTGGCGGTGTCTATTGTGTTTGATTGTGGCACTCGTTTTACATCTAAATTTTCGAAGAAATTCCATGATGCGATGGAGACGAGGTTACATATTATCACGACTTATCATCCTTAGACGGATGGTCAGTCGGAGAGGACGATTTAGTGGCTAGAAGATATGCTTCGGGCATGCGTCATTGATTTTGGAGGAAGTTGGGATGACTACTTACCGTTAGCTGAGTTCTTATATAACAATAGTTATCATGCCAGCATTGGTATGCCCTTTTATGAGATGTTATACAGTATGATATGTAGAACACCTGTCTGTTGGGGTGATATTGGTCAGAAAGAGTTAGGAAGTATTGAGGTAATCAAGGCTAAGACTGAGAAGCTTCAAAGATCAAATCCTTTATGAAGGCAGACAAAGATAGGCAGAAGTCGTATGCCACGAAGACCGATTGAGTTCCAGGTGGGTGATAGAGTCTTGTTGAAAGTCTCACCTTTGAAAGGTATCATTTGGTTCAGAAAACGGGGCAAGTTGAGCCCAAGGTACATAGGGGCTTTCTGAATCATTGCTCGAGTAGGAAAGGTGGCCTATAGATTGGAGTTACCGGATGAGTTAAGTGAATTCACCCGACATTCCATGTATCAAATCTAAGAAAGTGTTTCGCTGACAAAGATATGGTTGTACCATTGGAAGATATTGACGTAGATGAACGGCTCGACTATGTGGAGCAACCAGTGGCGATCATTGATCGTAAGGCGAAAACTTTAAGAAATAAAGTAGTTCCTCTCATGTGTGTATAGTGGAAACATAGGAAAGGATCTGAGTCAACGTGGGAGACTGAAGAAGAGATGAGGCAGCATTACCCATAATTGTTTGAGGAATAACATGTTTTGGGGATGAAACATATTTAAAGGGGGTTGGACTTGAAACACCTGGTTTTTTTATGCGAGAGAAAGAATAAAGTGAAGAAAAAGAAAGAAACACAATTTAACCTAAGTTAAGAGGTCAAATGTGTCAAAAGGACAAAAACTTCCAAAAGTTGGTGAAAAAGGTGGTATGACCGCCTACGTTGTCACACAACAACTTTTCAACCAGATTTAGAGAGAGAAAGTGAAGAAGCTTTGGGTTTGAGCAAGAAGAAGAGCAGGGAATACAACTTTAAGGTAAGAATTCTTGGTGTGGTGATGTTCTTAACCGGTCTAGGCCTCGGTTGTATGCTTATGTGTGCTTTTGTGTTTGGGTGTGTGTTTTTGGTGGGTTTTAGGTGTTGAACTTGTAGCAAACGAGTTTTGAAGGAAGTCATATCCAAAGAGTTGCTAAGGTTGTTGGGTTTGTTGGACCATATCAAAGTTGTTTAACCAATTAAACATGAAAGACACAACGGAATAAAACCTTAATATTATGATTTGTAATCTGAAAATTAAGGCTCATATCATAACAACAACAAACCTGATAACATAAGGATCATTTATATGTGTATGAACTAGCTATGAAGAAAAGGAACAACCAAAAGCAACACTTACAAACTACCTTTTGTAGAGCTGAAGAAAAACGAAATTGGATGAAGAGAATGAGATTCTTGAATGACCAAAACACCAAGGAAAGGTGTCCTCAAGCTTCCATAACCACAAGCATCAAGCAAACACCTTGTTTCTAGGATTTCTCCACCAAAAATGAACCAAGAAGGGCTGAAAATCCGATTTTCAGCTATGAACTCTTCAAGAAACTAGAGAGAAAATGGACTTGGTTCTTGCATGTAAGAGAGAGAATAAAAGGATGAGAGTGTGACCTTTCAAGTGTGTTTCTTTTGTTTTAAGACACAAAATAATAACCCCAAGGAAAGGGGTGGCTGAATAGGCCTCTTATTTTGGGTTTCCCCCCAAAATTTTATAAAACAAAAGTTTTACAAGTAATTTTATGAGTTATGTAATTAACCAATTAATTATATAACTTATACATTCTCTTATTATTTGATGTCATTTGATAAAATCAAATAGCATTACAAATAATACTCATGGACAAAATATCCTTATAAGTTGTTTCATCTCATATGCAATTTATTTAGAAAACCCATTTTCTAAATTGGTGTAATTATTTAATTGTCTAATCATATCATCAATTAAATATTTATATTGGTTTTTGCTAAGCTTGTTATTGGGTATGACCCGACTTGGATCATTACGTACTAACCACATCAATGTTCTATGTGTCTTGGGCATAAAGAATCCAACAATCTTCCATTTGCACAAGATCCATAGAAGATTGATGCAAGTAGTAAATACCACCTAACAACAGTTTACTACCCTTAATACGCATGACTAAAAGCCATTCAATAACATCATCCCCTTCAAGTATCTAACTTGATATTATTTAGGTGAATCAATCATTTATCCTTTTGTTACAGATGTCATGTTAAATACAAGCACACAGAATGATCATTCCTTGTTGATTTAACTTAATCAGGCCTTAGACATCTTGCTCTCAACAATTAAGAGGAACAAATTCCATCTTGACTACATACGTTTCTCACAATCACCTCGTGTCACACCTGAACATAACCTTATGTACTGTCCATTATTTCAGAGCAGTGAAGAACTAGCTCAAGGTATAACATTTGGTGAATATCAAAACCCAATATGTATCTCAGGTCGGAGGATACCAAATGATATTCGCCTTTACTCAAATTTACTTATGATCAATCTAGAAGATTCCATGAAGTAAAATTAAGATGCGGGTCAACCCAATATTTGTATCCCACAAATATCTATAAACTTTGGCAGCAACCAATTGCTCTATATTCATGCCTTATGAATATCCACCAATCCATGTTCATAATAGTCTTACGTTCATATTTTTTCCCACAAATATGATCGACTACGAACATTTAGAATAATAAACATATTCATGGATATATACATGCTAAAAGGAACACAACTCAGAATATCACAAATATATAAAGAGTTAAACATTACATTGTTCCAAACTTTTAAAAACTAAACAGATCAATTCCAATTACTAGAAAATTTAAGTCCTAAGGCACAAGTATGACTTTCATTCTTTGCCCTTTCAAGGAGCTTCGTGAGTGGATCTGCAATGTTTTGATCAGTGTGAACTTTACGAATACATATCTTTCCTTTTTCAACTTCATCCTTTATGTAGTTGAATCTCTGCTCAATGTGTCTAGTCTTTTGATGTGCACGAGGTTCCTTGATTTGTGCAATCACACCCTCGTTATCACAAAAGATTTCTAGGGGGTCTTGAATGGTAGGGACCACCCCTAGATCGGAGATAAATTTCTTTATCCATGCAGCCTCCTCAGCAGCGAATGAGGTAGCTATGTATTCGGATTCTGTAGTGGACAATGTTACTATGTCTTGCTTTGAATTCTTCCAGGATACTGCTCCTCTATTCATAATGAAGACATACCCCGATTGTGATCGAGAATCATCTCGATCAGTTTGGAAGCTCGCATCCGTGTAACCCTTTACAACGAGTTCCTCTTCACCAGACTCGTATATTAGAAACATATCCTTAGTCCTCCTAAGGTACTTTAATATACTTTTAACAGCCATCCAGTGGCTATTACCTGGATTCTGCTGATGTCTGCTTGTCATGCTTAACGCGCATGACACGTCCAGTCTAGTGCATATCATCTGTAAGGCCCGTTCCCAGGATGCTCACAGCTGGTAAATCATCGCATATAAAACATATACTTTATATTTAATCATTCATAAAACATTGTAGCGGAAGTCTAAAGAAATAACTTTTCATATCATTACAAATGCTTTTGCAAGTTAATACAAGCGTTCATTTCAAAATATCATTCGTTCGCATTATAATGCAAAAATGTTAACAAAAGAATGCCATTCAACTTGCCAAGTAGCTGCTCCTGCCGTCCTCAAATACTCACCTGCCAACTGGAAAATGCATAAAAGTCAGCGTTGCTGAGTGAGTTCTAGTTTAATAATAAAACATGCTTTTTCCTTCATTTAAAACTGTTTATTTCTATTGCATGTGATCATACATCATATATACGTACAGATAATATCATTATTATCTTCGTCATTCTTTTGTTCATACTTTCATTCATTCATTCTTACTTCTAGTGACATGTACATTACCCCGAACATTGTGCATGAAGCGGGTAACTGGGCTTGAGGTCTTTCATAGACCTCGAACATTGTGCACGAAGCTGACTCCAGTACCTAGGGTAAGTAAATTCAGCATTTATCTTTTCTCTTTCATTCCGGATCAATGCCATATGCTATACCCCGAACATTGTGCACGAAGCAGGTAACTGGGCCTGAGGTCTTTCATAGACCTCGAACATTGTGCAAGAAGCTGACTCCAATACCTAGGCAAGCGGCAAGGATCCCATTCATATGGTCAATCATAAAGATCGGACCCCAATGTGCATCCTTTGGGGTAGCTAACCCGCACACCATTGAGCTAACACCTACATAGGGTGTGCACCTCCATACATTTGCTTGCAAGCCTTTGTTACATTCATTCATTCAATTATTAATGCATGCATTTATCATCATGTTCCTCTTTTGTTATCTTTCACTTTACATTACATAATACTTCATTCATTCATTATCATAACATGTAAAGTCATAGGAAAGATAAATCATACATTATTATAAGGAACATAAACATATCATTCATACATCATCATGCAGGACATCATACATACATAACATACATCATGTATAACCATGCTACATCATCATCATCATCATGCATAACCATCAAGCACATATCATTTCATGCCCATCATGCCCTCTATGACCTCAAAAGTCAACTTACATAACCCCCGGGAATCTCCTAGGTCAAAGCCTACATTACTCCTTTTTCCCCCAAAAGTCAGAATTTTTCTAAGTGTTCATCCGCATTGACCCTATAGTTCATCCGCATTTGCTATAGTTCATCTGCATTGGATCTACTTCATCCGCATTTGCTAAAATTCATCCGCATTTGTCATCCACATTGGACTTACTCATCCGCATTTTCCCAGACTTAGTCAAATGCTCATCCGCATTGACTTCATCCGCATTGACTCACTTTGCTCATCCGCATTTCCATACTTAGTCAATGCTCATCCGCATTGACCTCATACGCATTGACTTACTTTGCTCATCCGCATTTCCATACTTAGTCAGTGCTCATCCGCATTGGCCTGTTTCATCACTTATACAGATTCTAAAACTTAACATATGAGCCTTAAACATCAGATTTCAATTCACCATTCATCATGTTCTAAGCTTACATCATACATTCTAAATCTTAGAAACTTCATCATACATTGGCAAACATGAACATAGTCAAACATCACATCATAACATCATCATACACACATTCAAGCATACGGGTCCGAAACCCAGTTTAATAAAAACATACATCCATGCATTTCCAGCCCCAAAATCAGTTAAAACCAGTAAAAGAGAGGTCCTAGAACTCACCGTTGCAGCTCTTGAGTATGGCTTCCTCCAAACTCGTTTTCAAATTGAATTCAACCGCTTAGAACCCACTAAAAACATACCCGAACACATACAAACACACATAAGCATAAACCCGAGGATAAGACCAGTCAAGAACACCATAAAAGCATGAATTCTTACCTTGAATTCGAATTCTTTCTTCTTGTTCTTCTTCAAAGCCGAGAATATTTCTGCTCTCTTCCTTTCTCTCACTAAAATCCGAAAGATTTGGGCGTAGAGAGGGTGATGGGCGGGCATGCCACCTTTTACACCCACTTTTCAAACATTTTGTCCTTTTGGACACTTTTTATCCCTAGACTTTGGGTTTTATTTCTTTTCCCTCTTTTCTTTCACTTTTTTCATTCTTTTCTTTGACTTTAAAATAACCGGGTGTTACATCATCGCATACATGATGGATCCTATAGCAAACGCATATGGGATGTCCTTCATTCGATCTTGCTCATCCTTTGAGCTTGGACATTGAGATGTACTCAATATTGTCCCTCTTTGAATAGGTACCATACCTTTCTTAGAGTTTTCCATCTTGAACCTTTTCAAGACTTTATCAATGTATGCAATTTGGTTTAAACCTATCAACCACCTCGATCTATCCCTATATATCTTTATTCCTAAAATATAGGCGGCTTCATCGAGATCTTTTATGGAAAAACAGCTTCCAAACTAGGTTTCAACACCTTCCATGGTTGGAGTATCATTTCCAAAAAGTAGTATGTCATCAACATACAATACTAAGAAAGTAATTATGCTCCCACTAGCCTTCTTATATACACAACCCTCGTCAGCGTTCTTGATGAAACCAAATTTCTTGATCACTTCATCAAAATGTTGATTCCAACTTCTTGATGCTTGTTTCAATCCATAGATTGATCTCCTTAACTTGCATACTTTATTAGGATGTTGAGGATCGACAAAACCATCAGGCTGAACCATATGGATAGTCTCTTCGAGATGTCCATTAAGAAAAGCGGTTTTGACATCCATTTGCCAAATCTCATAGTCATAATATGCGGCTATGGAAAATAATCTCCTAATTGACTTTAGCATTGCCACAGGCGAGAAAGTTTCATCATAATCAACCCCTTGAGTTTGAGTGAAACCTTTTGCTACAAGTCTTGCTTTGTAAGTATCCAAGTTTCCATGCATATCTGTTTTCTTCTTGAAAAACCACTTGCATCCAACCGGTTTGGAGTTAGGTGGAGGATCAACCAATTCCTAAACTTGGTTGTCATACATGGATTGCATCTTTACATTCATGGCTTCTAGCCATTTGTCACATCCAAATTGGACATTGCTTCATGGTATGTAGTTGGGTCATCGGAGTCAACCACATAGCATCCATTAATGAAA
This sequence comes from Flaveria trinervia, assembly GCA_025506515.1. Taxonomy (NCBI): domain Eukaryota; kingdom Viridiplantae; phylum Streptophyta; class Magnoliopsida; order Asterales; family Asteraceae; genus Flaveria; species Flaveria trinervia. The sequence goes on from CM046449.1 coordinate 43,299,756, forward strand.
AATCCATATCTTTCAGGTGGAATGCTAACTCTACCAGATATGCGAACGTTTTGTGTATATTGATCAACCACTTGATCATTATCAACTTCCTCCTATTGATTGCTAGTGTTAACCAAACGTGTATCGGCTTGTGGATCTTAATCCTCATCAAATTCCACTATTCTATACGTTGTTCGTTCCATAAGGAACTTAGCTTCCAAGAATTTTGCTTTTCGAGCAATAAATACTTTTTGCTCTGTTTGATCAAAGAAGTAGTATCCTATATAGTCTTTGGGATATCCAACAAATATACACTTAGTGGATCGACTTTCCAACTTGTTTTGGGTGTTTAGCTTAACATAAGCTTCACAACACCATACTATTAAATATGATAGTGATGGAACTCTTCCATGCGATATTTCAAAATGTGTCGAATTCACTTTCTTGGTCGGGGCCATATTCAAAATACGAGCCGCGGAGAGCAATGCGAAACCATAAAATGATAGAGGTAGTGTGCTTATAGCCATCATAGATCGAACCATATCCAATAGGGTTCGATTTCTCCTTTCAGACATACCATTATGTTGTGGTGTTCCAGGTGGAGTAAGTTGTGAGACAATCCCACAACTTCTTACATGGTCCTAAAAAGCCTCACTAAGGTATTCACCTCCTCTATCTGAACGAAGAACTTTGATAGTTTTATTGAGTTGATTTTCTACTTCATTCTTGAAGATTTTGAACATTTCAAACGCTTCATGTTTATGCATCATCAAATACACATAACCATATTGACTATAATCATCGGTGAAGGTAATAAAGTATCTTTCACCATTTCTTGTCATTGTCTAAAAAGGGCCACATAATTCTGAATGTATGATTCCCAATAATTCTTTTGCCCTCTCATTAGTACCACTAAATGGTGACTTGGTCATCTTCCCTTGTAAGCAAGATTCACACTTATCAAATGAAACTTTTTCATTTGTTTTCAAAAGACCATTCAAAGTGTTTGAATTCTATTCTTGTTTATATGACCAAGACGACAATGCCAAAGATATGAATTACTTAAACCCATTTTAAGTTTCTTGGTTCTTGATTGGTATAATGAGTTATTATAGGATGAATCATCATGAATCAATTCATATATACCATTAAAAGGCACAGCCTTAAAATAAAACAAATCATCCATACAAACATAAATACCATTGTTAACAAACTTTAATTCATAACCACATGGTTTTAAAAGGGAAACATAAATTATGTTCCTAGTCAAACTAGGAGCATACAAAATGTTCTTAAGAACAACTTACAAAGCATTTGAAAGTTTTAAAATATAGTCTCCTTGGGCTTCGACATCAACTTTTGCTCCGTTGCCCATGTAGAGGCTTGTGTCTCCCTTCTTGAAGTGCTTATATCTTTTGAACCCCTGCAACAAATTGCAAATATGAGTTCCACATCCGGTATCTAATACCCATGTGTTTGAAGAAATAATGTTTAAACCAATGTGAATCATGAAAGTTGTACCTGAGGTTTGTCCGGCATCCCTCTTGTTTCTCAACTCTTTGAGATAGGTGGGACAATTTCTTTTCAAATGTCCTATCTCACCACACTCAAAACATGGACCGTTCTCCGTTACCTTAGGCTTCTTAAGCTTAGGCTTTGGAGGTTCCGCTTTAGCCTTCCCTTTCCCTTTGCCTTTGATGTACCCCTTTCCTTTGGCAACATTTGCCTTGGGATCGGGGAATGGCCTTTTCTTATTGCCTCCCTCATTGATCGAGAGAACAGGTAGAACCTTTCTTCCCATCCCTTCCTTGGTTGTTTTGAGCATTGCGTGAAGCTCACCAATGCTCTTGTCCCACCCGTTCATATTGTAATTCATTATGAATGCCTCAAACCTTTTGGTTAGGCCATTAAGAACCAAATCCGTGGCCAGCTCCTTTGAGATGGGACAACTAAGCCTCTCAAGGCGAACAACATGACTTTTCATCTTAAGAACATAAGATGATACCGATTGGGTTTCTTCCATGCAACACGCATGAAGCGCTTGAACTGTTTCAAAGCGCTTTATCCTAGCTTGTTGAAGGAACATTTCCTTAAATTGGGTAATCATGTCATATGCCCCATGATGCACCAAGTCATTTTGGAGTTCAGGAATCATAGTTCCCAACATGAGGCAGGAAACCTGCATGGAATCCTCAGAGTATTGAAGCCAATCGTTATAGGCCTCAACATCCTCGGGGTCGGGTTGGGCTGGAATGGGATCGTCTAGGACATAGGCCTTTTTCTCTTGCTTGAAACAATTCTCAAGTTTCGAAACTAATCCATAAAGTTATTATAGTTAAGACGATCCCTCTCTAAGATGGTTCTTAGTGATAGTGTGTGGACGGTCGGGGTGGTAGCATTATTGTTAGCGGCCATTTCTACAAATTTTACAAAGTTCATATTAGTGTTTTCAAAAAAAATTTCATTTTAATCATTAATACCCTTTACATGTCTCATAGACAATTAATAATTAAAATCTAGAATCCAACATTACATTTAAATGATGGTTAGGTGACCTTTATCCCATTATTTAAATTAACAAGGTAGTCAACATTTGACAATTGCAACTTCTAGCTTTATGGGATCGGTTAAACATCATATGTTTAGTCGGCATGTAAAATCCCATTAACACCATTGTATGCCATACTTCGGTGACCCTATGAACATGGTTTCCAATTCATGTCGTCCTACTTACACACACGTGTGAGTTTACACATACAAGTGGTTAGGTGATCTTTATCCCACAAATATGTTAAGCCCACCTCAAACACACAAGTTCCCTAGAAGTGGTTAGGTGACCTTTATCCCATAAATAGTTTACAAATGATTCCAAAGGGATTTTAGTTTTCATTAATTCTAGTTATGAAAACTCTATGTACCTTGTATTCACATGCTTTCAAATACTTGGTATCCTACGGTTCTTTTTAATAAAACCACTTTTATTTTGAAATCATTAATCCTTTTAATAACTTTTATTAACATATTAATGATCAAGAACCATGAAAATTCAGCTTGTTATGATAATTATTAAGATTGTTAAGCATATCCACATATCAAACAATCAACATAAAATGGATAATCAAACAAGCATGTACAAAACAACCACATGTGAATAACCATAGCCACTTAGGTGACCAAACTTGTTTGCCATCACAAGTGTGGTCATAAGGTCTTTTCTAAGGGTTAAACACAACACAAAAGATGAGATCTCCAAAGACCCCCACTTGAAGTTGCATTCAAATGCTTCAAGTCCTTCTCTTTGTGTCTTCCTTTTGTGCTTCCATCTTGTACATCTTCTTTTACAAAATTTATATCCTAATACAAATTTTCTAATAAAAGAAAACACACTTAATCTATCTATTACATCACCATTGAATGAATAAATAAATTACATCCAAATACAAGCACAAAATAATAAATATTACAACCCATAAAGAATGAAATCAACCAAAACAAATCATTCATGCAAAACCAAACCAACACAATATCAAGGCTAGGTTATGCACCAATAGGAAACAACATACAAGAACCAAAATAAATCTCCAATTGACCCTAAATTTTCAACCAACATAAACTACAAATTTAGGGTGTTATTGTCCAAACAAAACACAATCAACCATTTTGATATCTTTTCTTTCAAGGTTTAATCATAAGCATGTAAGATATAACCTTGAAAGGTTGGGATTTATAATATCACCACAAAACAACCCCTATTAGGTTGTTAATACCCCATAAAACCAATTTTACAAGGATAATTGAAACTAGTCATCCACATATCCGGCTCTAGATGCCAATGTTGGGTTTGTTGGAGCATATCAAAGTTGTTTAACCAATTAAACATGAAAAACGCAGCGGAATAAAACCTTAATATTATGATTTGTAATCTGAAAATTAAGGCTCATATCATAACAATAAAAAACCCAAGAACATAAGGATCATTTATATGTGTATGAACTAGCTATGAGGAAAAGGAAACAACCAAAAGCAACACTTACAAACTACCTTTTGTAGAGCTGCAGAAAAAAAAATTTGGATGAAGAGAATGAAATTCTTGAATGACCAAAACACCAAGGAAAGGTGTCCTCAAGCTTCCATAACCACAAGCATCAAGCAAACACCTTGTTGCTAGAATTTCTCCACCAAAAATGAACCAAGAAGGGCTGAAAATCCGATTTTCATCTATGAACTCTTCAAGAAACTAGAGAGAAAAAGGACTTGGTTCTTGCATGTAAGAGAGAGAATGAGAGGATGAGAGTGTGATCTTTCAAGTGTGTTTCTTTTATTTTAAGACACAAAAGAATACCCTAAGGAAAGGGGCGGCCGAATTGGCCTCTTATTTTGGGTTTCCCCCCAAAATTTTATAAAACAAAAGTTTTACAAGTAATTTTTATGAGTTATGTAAATAACCAATTAATTATATTACTTATACACTCTCTTATTATTTGATGTCATTCGATCAAATCAAATAGCATTACAAATAATACTCATAGACAAAATATCCTTATAAGTTGTTTCATCCCGTATGCAATTTATTTAGAAAACCCATTTTCTAAATTGGTGTAATTATTTAATTGCATGATCATATCATCAATTAAATATTTATATTGGTGTTTACTAAGCTTGTTATTGGGTATGACCCGACTTGGATCATTGCGTACTAACCAGATCAATGTTCTATGTGTCTTGGGCATAAAGAATCTAATAAAGGTGAGTTTTAGAACCCCTTTTTTACTTATTTTAAATAGATTTAGGGCTAGAAATGCATGTATGTTCTTTTTATTAAATGGGTTTTCCACCCATTTTGCGGGTGGGGTTTGATTTGGGTATTATTATGGTTATGATTATGCAATGAATGTGTTTCTATGGCTTAGAATGTAAGATTTAACTTAGAACATGTCAGATGATGCTTAGGGACTGAATTAAGTTGTTTAAGTGTGAGTTAGAATGTCTATGTACCTAAATAGTGGCCCATGCACCCAACATAATAAATTGTGTAAGTGTCCCCATGCGCCCAAAGTTCATGCACCCAAATAGTGTCCATGCGCCTAGAATTAGACTGAAATTGAAAAAGTGTCTAGACGCCTAGAAAACCCATGTGCTTGTATAGTGCCCATGAGCCTAGAAATTTCCCACAATGACTATGTGTTGGCCATGCGCCCTAATAGTGCCCATGCACCTGGAAGTTTCCCATGCGCCTAAGTGTTCCCCATGCGCCGAGAAAGCCATGCGCCGTATAGTGCCCATGCGCCTAAGACTTAGAAAGGTTTTTGAGATTTTGGAGAAAATGTAAATTGTAGGCTTTGACTTAGGAGGTTTCCGGGGGTTATGAGTTGACTTTTTGAAGTTATAGATGATGTGATGGGTGATGTATGATGTGGCATGTATGATGATGTGTGATTGATGCATGATGACGTATGATGATTTATGTTACGCATGGTATGTTTCCTTATGTTCTTTATTACATATGATGACGTGACTTTACATGGTGCGATTATGCTAATGAACATAAAGTATTATCTTAACAAAGTGGAAGATTTAAGATAATGAAAGTGGAACATAATGAATGAATGAAAAGTCTTTCAAGCAACTGAAAGGAGGTTCATAACTCATTGAGAGTTGTTAGCTCAACTGTGTGTTTACAGGGTGCCACATTGGCTAACCCTAGGGTTCACACACAGGGGGAGTTAGTGTATGTGACTACTCCATACGTGCTATATGTGTGATATTGGTCCTTGTCGCTTAACCCTAGATGATATAGCTTTGTGCTCAACAGGGGGTTAATTACATGACAGGACCTTGATAGAAGTGAAAAGATAATAAATGTACAAAAAGTGCGATAAGTATGAAATGTGTGAAACATGTGAACTGTACGAAATGAACAATGATGAAAGATAATAATTATTACCTTAATGTACGTGTGATGTGTGATCACGTGCGATAGTAAATGGAAATGTTTTAACGAATGAAAGGTGTTGGTTTCTTTGTTCCCAAGACACATAGAACATTGATGTGGTTAATACGTCATGATCCAAGTCGGGTCGCACCCAATAACAAGCTTAGCAAATAACATGTATTTAAATTGATGATATGATCATACAATTAAATCATTACACCAATTTAGATAATCAGTTTTCTAAATAAGTTGTATGTGAGAAAGAAAAACTTATATGGATATTTTGTTCATGGATATTATTTAGAATGTTACTTAAGTTAGTTAAATAACATCAAATATTAATAGTGTGTTTAAGTTTTATAATTAAGAGGTTGATTATACAACTTATAATGTAACTAGTTATTAATTTAGTGGGTGTTTTAAAATGGGGGGAAACCTCTTTTAAAGAGTTTTCGGCCGCCCTCAAGGGTAAGAAAAGTCTTTGTTCCCTTGAAAATGACAATCACTTATGACTAGACACACACTCCCATCTTCTTCTTCTCTCTCATACATGCAAGAGTAGTTCTTCTTCTCTTATCTTAGAAGAAAGATAAGGCTGAAAAAAGGGTGTTTCAGCAGCCTATTTCTTGCGATTTGGTGTGTGAATCCTAGCAACAAAGGTGTATTTGCTATAGAGCTTGGGGTATGCAAACTTGAGAGGACCTCCTTTGGTGCCTTAGTCGTTTCTTGGAACATATCCTTCTCAATCTCGACATTTTGCTACTGAAAAGGTAGTTTATGGCAGCCTCTTTATGGCTGTCCATAATGTTTTGTTTTGTGTTGACATAGCTAGTCTTATTCACATATATAAGGTCCTTTGTTCTTGGGTTTGTTTGTAACTTTAAAAATCTAGATGAAACCCGAATTTTCAGTTTACAAACCATGTTATAAAAGCTTGTTTCCGCTGCGTTTTTACAAAGTTTAAATGGTTAAACTATGTATCTTCTTCTAACAAAACCCCAACATTGGAATTTAGAGCCGGTTATGTGGATAGCTAGCTTGTTTTGTTCTTGTAATATTTTGTTTATGGGACTTTGAAACCCTTTTAGGGGCTGCTATGTTCATGTATTATGAAACCCCAAACTTTCAAAGTTATATCACACATGCTTGTGATTAAACTTTGAAAGATATGTATGTTGTATTGTTTATTTGTTTGGACAAGATAAAACCCAAAATTTCAGTTTATGTTGGCTGAAATTTCGTGGGTTTTAAGTCAGGTTTCATTGTTGGTTTGGATGATATGATCATTGTTCTTTATGGTGCATAACCTAGCCCTTTACCTTGTGTTATTTGGATGTTTGAAATGGTTGTTTCTATTCATTCAATTGGGTTGTATAATCTTTTATTATGCTTTGTTTAAAGTGTAATTTATTTGTTATTTGGGATGTAATAAATAGATTAGGTACTTTTTATTTTACTAGAAATCTTGTATTAGGATATGATATCTTGTAATATGAAGATGTACGCGTTAGAAGCACAAAGGAAGACACAAGAAACATGGAGAATTTGGATGTGGTTTCAAGTGGGAGGTTCTTGTAAGCCTTTTGTGTTGTGTTTTGTCCCTTAGGAATGTCCTATGGTCCACACTTGTGATGGAAAACAAGTGTGTCCACTTTAGATGCTATGGTTATGCACTATCATTTGGTTGATTCATGGTTGTTTTGGTTATGCTATTGTGGTTGATTGCTTATATATGATGTTTGCTTAACAATCTTTTCAATGATCATAACAAACTAACTAAATGGGTATTTATCACTAAAGGTAATAAATGGTTATTAAAATTGTTTAATGGTTTCAAAGATTAAAAAGTCTTTAATCAATGTACCATAGGGTATCTTGTATTTGAAAGCATACAAATATGGATACATAGAGTTTTCTAAACTAGAATTATCAAATCTCTAAATTTTTTAAATAAGATCAACACCGTCCTTTTACACAACACTTGAATAACTCGGGAACTCTTAGTGGGATAAAGGTTACCTAACTATTTTGAGGGAACTTGTGACTTGTGGTGAGAATGCCATATTCGTGGGATAAAGGTCACCTAACCGCTTATTTTGGCAAACTCACACGTGTGTGTAAGTAGGGTGTCTTGATTTGCAAACCATGTCAAATGGATCACCTACGATATGGTTTCCAAATGGTGTTGATGGGATTTACATGCCGACTTTACATATGATGTTTCAAGTCGATCCCATACCTCTAGAAGTTGCAAATGGTTGCAATCATCAATCATTTACCACCTTATTAATTTAAATCGTGGGATAAAGGTCACCTAACCACTATTTAAATGTAATGTTGGGTTCTAGATTTTAATATGAAAATGACCTTAAAAGGTATTAATTATTAAAATAACAATATCAAAAATACTAAAATTGATCTTTGTTAAATTTTTTAGATGGCCACCAATAATTATGATAATCATGATAATTCATCCACATCCACCCAATCTTTACGAGCGATTCTCCAAAAGGAACGTCTAACTCATAATAATTTTATCGATTGCTTTCGAAACTTGAGAATCGTTCTCAAGCAAGAGAAATGATCATATGTTTTAGATGACCTGTCCCCGATCAACCTACTGAGGATGATGAGGAGGCCGATAACGATTGGATAAAGTACACTAAGGACTCTGTCCAAGTGTCTTGCCTCATGTTGGCAAGCATGACTCGGATCTCCAGAAGGAGTATAGACATCACGAAGCTTATGACATGATAACCCAACTGAAGGAAACGTTCCAACAACAAGCGAGGGTTGAGTGCTTCGAACCGGTTCGAGCGCTCCATACATGTCGTATGGACGACAACAATCAGTTTCATCTTATGTACTTAAGATGAAAAGTCACATTGACTGCCTCGAAAGGCTAAATTGTCCCGTCTCAAAGGAGTTGGCCACAGATTTGATCCTCAATGGCTTTACCAAAAGGTTCGAGACGTTTGTGTTGAACTACAACATGAATGCTTGAGACAAAAGCATTGGTGAGTTTCACTCTATGCTCAAAACTGCCGAGGCGGCCATGGGTAAAAGGGTTTTACCCGTTCTCACCATTAATGAAGGTGGGAACAAGAAATGGCCTCATCCCACACCCAAGGCAAGAGTTGCCAAGGGTAAGGGACCCGTAATGGGAAAGGGGAAAGGGGTGGCAAGGGTGCCACCCAAAGCACATGAGAAGAGGCAAAAGGCTACTTCTAATCACCCATGCTTCAAGTGTGGGGAGATTGGACATTGGGCAAGAAATTGTCAGGTCCATCTCCAAGAGTTGAAAGCAAAGAGGGATCCAGGCAGACCTCAGGTACTATATACATGATCTATATTGATTTAAACTAATATCCTCTAACACATGGGCATTAGATACCGGATGTGGAACTCATATTCGCAATTTGTTGCAGGGGTTCAAAAGAAGTAGCAACTTCAACAAAGGGGATGTTAGCCTCTACATGGGCAATGGGGCTAAAGTTTAAGTTGAAGCCCGTGGTGACTACATCTTGAAACTTCCAAATGGTTTGGAAGTAATTTTGGACAATGTTTTGTATGCTCCTAGTTTGACTAGGAACATTATTTCGTAGCCCTATTAAAACATTTTGGATATGTATTATCATTTATTGGAAATGAAATCCATGTTACTTTGAATGACATGTTTTACTTTAAAGTTGTTCCCATCAATGGTATCTATGAGTTGGTTCGTGAAAATACATTGAATGATAGCTTATTGTACCAAACTAGTACCAAAAAACTCAAATTGGATTTGAGTGACAGTTACCTTTGGCATTGCCGTCTTGGTCATATAAACAAGGAGAGAATACAAACACTACAAAAGAATGGTCTTTTAAAAAAAATGAATGTGATTCATTTGATGTATGTGACTCTTGTTTACAAGGTAAAATGACCAAGGCACCTTTTAAAGGCAAAGCCGAAACGGCAAAGGATTTATTAGGTATCATACATTCGGATGTATGTGGTCCTTTTAAACCTATGACACGGTACAATGAAAAATAATTCATTACCTTTACTCACGACTATAGTCGATATGGGTATGTGTACTTGTTAAGACACAAAGATAAAGCTTTTGAAATGTTCAAGATCTTTCAAAATGAAGTACAAAATCAACTCAATAAGTCAATTAAAATTCTCCACACCAATAGAGGAGGTGAATACCTAAATGATACTTTTAGGGACCATCTTAGAAGTTGTGGGATTGTCTCACAACTATCTCCACCGGGAACACCACCACATAATGGCGTGTCGATCGGAGAAATCGAACTCTATTGGATATAGTTCGATCTATGATGGCTAGAAGCTCATTACCTCTACCATTTTGGGGTTTTGCTCTGCTCTCTACGGCCCATATTTTGAAAATGGCCCCAACCCAGAAAGTGGAAAGGACACCTTATGAAATATGGCATGGAAGGGTTCCATCATTTTCATATTTGAGGGTGTGGGGGTGTGAGGCTTATGTGAAGACTCCCACCTCGAACAAGTTAGAAAGTCGTTCCACTAAGTGTATCATCATTGGATATCCAAGAGATTCTACGAGATATTATTTCTATGATCCAATACAACAAAAGGAGTTTGTTGCCAAAAGGGGTGAGTCCTTGGAAACCAAGTTCCTTATGGAAGGAACTGGTAGTAGAACTGTGGATCTTAAAGAGGATCAAGAACCGCAACCCGATACACGTTTGGTTGTCACTAGCACTCAACATGAGGATGTTGAAAGTGATCAAATAGTTGATCAATACACAGAAAACGTTCGCAGATCTGGTAGAACTAGTAATCCACCTAAAAGATATGGATCTTTCACTGATGGATGCTATGTGATAGATTCTAATGAACCAATCACATACCATGATGCGTTGTCCAATTCGGATTGTGACAAATGGCTTGAAGCCATGAACGTTGAGATGCAATCCATGTATGACAATCAAGTATGGGACTTGGTTATACCACCTCTTAACTCCAAAGTAATTGGAAGTAAGTGGGTTTTCAAAAAGAAAACCGATATGCATGGAAACTTGGATACTTATAAAGCAAGACTTGTAGCAAAGGGTTTCACTCAAACTCATGTGGTTGACTATGATGAAACTTTCTCACCTGTTGCGATGCTAAAATCTATTAGGATATTGTTTGCCATAGCTGCTCATTATGATTATGAGATTTGGAAAATGGATGTCAAAACAGCTTTCCTAAATGGATATCTTGAGGAAGATGTCTATATGGTTCAGCCTCAAGGTTTTGTCGATCCAAAACATCCTAACAAAAATGCAAGTTAAAGAAATCAATCTATGGATTGAAACAAGCATCGAGAAGTTGGAATCACCGTTTTGATGAAGAAGTAATTAAATTTGGATTCATCAAGAACACTGATGAAGCTTGTGTGTATAAGAAAGCTAGTGGGAGCATCATCACTTTCCTAGTATTGTATGTTGATGACATACTACTATTTGGAAATGACATTCCAACCTTGGAAGGTGTAAAAACCTGGCTTGGAAGTTGTTTTTCCATCAAGGATCTTGGTGAGGCCGCCTATATTCTGGGAATAAAGATCTATAGGGACAGATCAAGGCGGTTGATTGGTTTAAATCAAAGTGCATACATTGATAAGATCTTGAAAAGGTTCAAGATGGAGAACTCTAAGAAAGGTACGGTACCTATTCAAAGAGGAACGATATTGAGTACGACTCAATGTCCAAGCTCAAAAGATGAGCAAGATAAAATGAAGGGAATCCCATACGCATCTGCTATTAGATCCATCATATATGCAATGATATGCACTCGGCCGGACGTTTCATGTGCCTTAAGCTTGACAAGCCGTTACCAGCAAAATCCTGGAAGCAGTCATTAGATGGCTATTAAGAACATACTTATGTACCTAAGGAGGACTAAAGATATGTTTCTAGTCTATGGATCTGGTGATGAGGAACTCGTTGTAAAAGGTTACACGGATGCGAGCTTCCAAACTGATCGTGATGATTCACGATCACAATCTGGATATATTTTCAATCTGAATGGAGGAGCCGTCTCTTGGAAGAGCTCTAAACAGGATATGGTGGCTTTATCAACTACAGAATCAGAATACGTCGCCGCCTCATTGGCAACTCAAGAAGCTGCATGGTTGAAGAAATTCATTGCCGATCTAGGGGTTGTCCCTTCCATTCAGGACCCCCTAGAGATCTTTTGTGATAACGAGGGTGCCATTGCTCAATCAAGGAACCTCGTGCTCATCAAAAGACTAGGCACATTGAGCGGAGATTCAACTATATACGAGATGAAGTTGAGAAAGGAAAGATATGTATTCGCAAAGTTCACACAGATCAAAATATTGCGGATCCTCTTACGAAGCTCCTTGAAAAGGCAAAGCATGAAGGTCATACCTCTGCCATGGGACTTCGATATTCTATTGATTGGATTTAATATGTGATTTCGTATTTGGATATTTGGAACTCTCTTACTACTTAAATAAAATTATTTGGTTATAATATTTCAAAATATGTTCCAATTTAGCATGTTTAATCCATGGGTAAATTGTTTACTCTAAATGTCTGTAGTCGTTCATACTTGTGGGAACAAGTGTGAGGGTAAGATTATTATGAATTTGGATTGGTGGATATTCTTAAGGAATGAATATAAAGCAAATGGTTGTTGCCAAAGTTCATAGATATTTGTGGGATACAAATATTGGACTGACCCGCATCTCAAATTTTACTACATAGAATCTTCCAGATTGATCATAAGTAAATTTGAGTAAAGGCGAATATCGTTTGGTATCCTCAGACCTGAGATACATACTGGGTTTTGATATTCACCAAGTGTTATACCTTGAGCTAGTTCTTCACTGCCCTGAAATAATGGACGGTACGTAAGGCTATGTTTAAACGTGACATGAAGTGTTTGTGAGAAACGTATGTATTCAAGATGGAATTTTTTCCTCTTATTCATTGAGAGCAAGATGTCTAAGGCCTGATATGTTAAATCAACAAGGAATGATCATTCTGTGTCCTTGGATTTAACATGACATCTGTAACAAAAGGATAAATGATTGATTCACCTAAATCATTTCAAGTTGAATACTTGAAGGGGATGATGTTATTGAATGGCTTTAAGTCATACGTATTGAGGGTAGTAAACCGTTGTTAGGCGGTATTTCTGCTTGCATCAATCTTCTATGAATCTTGTGCAAGTGAGAGATTATTGAATTCTTTATGCCCAAGACACATAGAACATTGATGTGGTTAGTACGTTATGATCCAAGTCGGGTCATACCCAATAACAAGCTTAGCAAACACCAAATAATATTTAATTGATGATATGACCATAAATTAAATAATTACACCAATTTAGATAATGGTTTTCTAAATAAATTGTATGTGAGAAAGAACAACTTATATGGATATTTTGTTCATGGATATTATTTATAATGTTATTTAAGTTGGTTAAATAACATCAAATAATAATAGCGTGTTTAAGTTTTATAATTAAGAGGTTAATTATACAACTTATATATTATAACTAGTTCCATTTTAGTGTGTGTTTTAAAATGGGGGGAAACTCATTTTAAAACCATATTTTCAGCCGCCCTCTAAGGGTATTGTCATTTTGTAGTCTTGGAACAACACACATTAAGAACTAGACACACTCTCCTATTTGCACTCTCTCTCTCTCATACATGCAACAAGGGTTTTTCCTCTCATCTTTGAAAAAAGACAAAGCTGGAAAGGGTGTTTGAGCAGCCTCCCTTTTGCGTTTTGGTGTGAAATCCTAACAACAAACGTGTTCTTGCTATAGAGCTTGGGGTATGCACAATTGAGAGGACCTCCTTTGGTGCCTTAGTCGTTTCTTGGAGCTCATCCTCTTTAATCTCTTCCATTTTGCTGCTGAAAAGGTAGATTATTGCAGCCTCTTTATGCCTGTTCATAATATGTGTTTATGTTTACAATGCTAGTCTTACTCACATAAAAAGATCCTTTGTTATTGGGTTTGTTTATTACTTTGTAATATCAAGATGAAATCCGGATTTTTTAGTTCATTAACAAAGTTATAATGCTTGTTTCCGCTGCGTTTTCAGAAAGTTTAAATGTTAAACTATGAATCTTGTTTTAACAAACCCCAACAGTATCTTTCTAAGATACTTTGTAACACTTGTAATAGAACATAGAGAAGGCAATATACTGCATTCTTGAAAACCAAATACTTGTCTTCTGTCTCTTGCATTACTTGTGTTCTTAGTATCTTATCTTGGTTAATCTATTTTATTGTTTGATTAAAGTTTAGTTAATCTCCTCTTTGTGTTGTTGTGTTGTAACTATAACCCTTCAACAATCCTGCATATATGTTTACAAGGATTAAGTTTAATGATATTAAGTTTAGCAAATTAACGAGGGCTAGGGTTTTGAGTGGATTTGGGCATTTTTATAAGTACTTTTAAAAAAATATATTCTTTATATGTTTAAATATAAAGAAGGTGGAATTGAATCGTTTATAATAAATATTAAAGCTTAAATATAATATTTGAGTAATTATTTGAAAAAAGCATGATTTAAACAATATTAAGTAAAAAGAAACGTTTAGACCAACAAAAAATTATTAATTATTATTTAAAATCCATTTTATAAGAATTTATTCAAAAACACTATTTGTTAAAATGTTTAAAAAAATATTTGTTAATTAAACTTAAAAAGAAAATTACAGAAAATATTTGGTGGGTTTTAAAAATATAAGATGTTTATAAGAAACATTTTTTATATATATTAAAAGTTTTCCAAAACTAAATTGAGGCTAAAAGCCTTTAAAAATAAGCATGAGGGTGCCCGGGTTCGAACCGGGACCTCATGCTTAGGAGACAATGACTTAAACAGCGAACCAGGGCCAAGGCCTTTGTTTAAGCTTGGTTTTTAAAGTTTAAAACACATCCTCAATGATTTTCCCCCAAATCAAGAACCGTAGATTGTTCTTGGATACAATTGAACATCAATTCAATCATATTAGTCGAATTAACCATAGGGATTTTGTTCCTCATATGATTTCGAGTTGTTGTGTATGTTCAATAACCCCGATGTTGTTTGGTTTCGATGACAAAACTTGAAGAATGGCCGCAACTAGAGAGTTGAATTTGTTCGAGGAGTAATCGTTGCTAAAAGCCAAATAAAATCAGAGTGTAGCTTCAGATAGTGTTCTTGATGCCAAGCCCCTTTTGAATTTTGGTCCAAATTGCTTGGAAAGTGGTCTTGATTAGGTTGCAGGTTGATGATAAGGATGAAGTTCAAATTTGAAGATTGTGTTTGTTTCAGATGCAATTGGAAGTTGGAACAGATTAAAGATGGTTAAATAATTGTTTATTCTTGTTTAATTTGATTATTATCGTGTCTTCAATGTCTAATGGTTATGCAATTGATGCCTTCGGTTATTCAATCGATTGGGCTCGTAACCGGTGGATTAAACACCATTAATTCATGCATTCAAGGTCGAATCATGTACATGAAGGGTTTGGAACGGGTTGTATGCTAAAAAATGATCAAATTTCACGGTTTGAGGTGGTTGGAGCTCAGCTGGAGTTTGGCCGAGCTCCTGCCGGAATTGCGGGGTTTAGAAAAGGGTGGAGGTTTGGGTTTTAATAAATTACACATTTAGTCCCTGTAGTTTTGTTTTTATTATTTTATGCATGAAACTTGCATTTGAAGTTTTAAAAATGGCAAACTTAATTACTTATGTGTTTAAACATTTCAAAGATTAATATTTTATAAATTAAAAGTTATTATTAGGATTATTATTAGTATTATTATTATGACTTCTTATGAATATTACAATCATTATTATTAGTATTTGTAGTAGTATATTATTATTATCTATTATTAAATAAATAAATTGCTAACTTTCTAACTATTAATGACATAAACAACCCAAAAGTTTCATAATGACAATAAAGGTCCTTACAATAATAAACGATGCCAACTTCTAAATAACCAAAATTACATGATGTTACAGTCTCCCCAACTTAAGAGAATTTTGTCCTGAATTAAGAATGAACTAAGCAAACAAATGCGGGTATTTTGCCTTCACGTGGTCCTCACGCTCCCAAGTGAACTCAGCTCCACACTTATTCTCCCAACAAACCTTGACAATTGGAGTAGTTGTGTTTCTAGTTTTCTTATAATGCGATCCATAATTTCAACAGTTTCTCAACAAAGTGCAATGACTCATGGATTTGGATGTCTTCTAGTGGAAGATGCAGACTCTCGTCAGTCAAACACTTTCTCAAATTTAAGACATGGAACACAGGATGAACTCCACTAAGGTCGAAAGGTAGTTCCAGTCTATAAGCCACTTTCCCAATCCTTTTCAGGATTTTGAAAGGTCCTACAAATCTTGGAGCCAGTTTACCCTTCTTTCCAAAGTGAACAACACCTTTCATGGTGAAACCTTAAGAAGAACTATGTCGCCAACTTGGAACTCCAACGACTTACGATGCTTATAGACATAATTATTTTGTTGACTTCTGCCACTTCAAGGTTCTTGTGGATTATGGAGACTTTATTGATCGTTTCTTCTATAAGTTCAGGACAAGTGATGAAGTTCTCACCAATGTCGGTCCAACAGATCGGTGAACGGCATTTACGACCATAAAGTGCTTCGAGCGGTGCCATCTTGATACTTGAGTGATAACTATTGTTATAGGAAAATTCCGCTAATGGTAAATATGTATCCTAGTCACCACCAAAGTCAAGGACATAAAGACGTAGCACGTCCTCGAGGGTTTGAATTGTTCGTTCGGTTTGACCATCATTTTGAGGGTGGTAAGCCATACTTAAATCCAATTGAGTACCAAGAGTTCTTGCATAGACGACCAAAAATGCGAAGTGAAACGGGCGTCTCGGGCATATATGATGTGCAACGGCACGCCATGACGACTCATATTTCGTCAATGTAGATGCGAGCCAATCTTGAAACTTTGTATGTGTCTCGTATTGGTATGAAATGTACCGTTTTGGTCAAATCGTCAACAATCACCATATACTATCATGACCACGAGGGGTACGGGGTAAATTGGTTATGAAATCCATGGATATATGTTCCCATTTCCACATAGGGATTTTGGGTTGTTCAAGTAAACACTTGGTCGCTGGTGCTCGAGTTTGACTCTTGCACATGTGAGACACTTGGAAACATAAGACGCTATGTCTTTATTCATTCCAGGCCACCAACTTGCGTTTTAGTGTCTCAAAAGCTTTTTCTTGTTCGGGTCCCCATTCAAAAAGTCGGTTCTTTTGGGTTAGTGTCGTTAGTGGTTTAGCAATCTTCGAAAAGTTCGCTATGAATCTACGGTAATATCCCACTAAGCCTAGAAAAGAACAAACCTCGGTTGGGGTTGTGGGAACACACCAATTTTTCATGGCTTCTATTTTAGCAGGATCAACGTGAATTCCTTGACTATTCACCACATGACATAAGAATTGAACTTCTTCTAGCTAGAACTCACACTTGGAAAACATGTCGTATAGTTGTTCCTCCTTTAAAAGTTAGAGAACTTGTCGCAAGTGCATCTCGTGATCAATTTTCATCTTGGAATAGATAAGAATATCATCAATGAACACGATCACAAATTTATCCAAATACGGTTTACATACTCGATTCATGAGATCCATGAACACAACAAGTGCAATAATCAAGCCAAAAGGCATAACCATGAAGTCGTAATGTCCATATCGAGTACGAAAAGCGGTCTTTGGAATGTCGTCATGGTGGACACATAATTAATGATACCCATAACGTAGATCAATCTTCGAGAATTGGGTTACTCCTTGAAGTTGATCGAAGAGATCATTGATTTGACGAAGAGGGTATCGGTTCTTGATGGTGAGCTTGTTGAGTTCCCGGTAGTTGATACACATATGGAAAGAACCATTTTTCTTCTTCACGAACAACATAGTTGCACCCCAACGTGAAGAACAAGGATGAATGAATCTTTTCTCAGTCAACTCTTGCAGTTGACTAGCCGGTTCTTGCATTTCAGACGGTGCAAGACGATAGGTTGATTTAGCCACAAGGTTTGCACCAGGGATCAAGTTAATCTTGACTCAACTTGTCGCACGAGAGGTAACCCCTTAAGATCCTCGGGAAACACTTGGGAAAATCTCACACAACAAGAATATCTTCAGTTCCTTACCTTTGGCTTTCGTATTAACTACATATGCCATGAAGGATACGTAGTTCTTACTTAAGCAATTTCGGGCCTTGATGCAGGACATAAGTTTAAGCCCTTAGAATGATTTCTCCCCAAAGGCTTTCAAAGTATCACCCGTCAGTAAGGGAATTCGAATGCACTTAGCGAAGCATAGAGTTCTATGTGTTGATTGGCTAACCAATCCATGCCAATAATAACATCAAAACTTCCCACTTGCATTGGAGTGAGGTCGATAAAGAACTCATGTTCGTTAAGGCTCAAGGTACAATCACGTATTACGACATCAACGACGATCCATTTTCCATCGGCGACTTCGACCGTAAAGGATCTTTCTAGACTAACACGCGGCTTAGAAAGCATGGGCTCAAAATCCAAAGACACGAAACTCCTATCCGCACTTGAATCAACAATACAGAAGCATAATGACTATTTACAAGATACATACATCTTTATTAACAACCTATTATTGGTATGATGAACACAGGTAGGAATTTTTACAAGACAAAGAAAGATTAAAAGAATTCAATGACGTACCATTCACCACGTTGTTCTTAGCTTGTGCTTGACTGGCATTGATGTTGAAAGCCCTTCCACGAGCCGGTGGCATAGTTCACGCATTGCGAGTACATTAAGGACGAATATGTCCAGGTTCGCCAGAATTATAACAGGTTCGATTGGTAAGCATTGCAGTATTGTTCGGCAAGCAAAGGCAAGTAGCCACCAAATGCCCATACTTCCCACACAATGAGTAAGCTCAGCATGGAATGTTACTCGTGTGATGGTATTTCCAAGTATTACACATCGGGTATGGCCCAGCATAAGCTCTCGCCATGGGGGCTTGATTTGCAACCACCACTTGTCTTTGAGGAGCATTTGGTGCTGACACCGCGTACTTGCGTGTCAGAGTGAACTTTCACTTCTTTTGTTTGGAGGATGACTCTGCCTTTAGCTCCTTTCTTGCTTCGGGTGTCACCATTGCAGCAATCTTTGCACCTTTCACCGACATAGTGCCAGCCCTAATGCAGGATCGGTTTATGTCACTTAACACTTGGTTTTTCTCTCACACTCACTTATGTTTCACTCAGCTAAGATGAAGAAGAGTCTACTTTAAGAGTTGATAATAATATAATTAGTAGCAATGAACACAAAAAATAATTTTCAAGGTACTTGCATATATTGCTTCTCAACTCAAAGTGTACAAGACTCTTACAAGCTTGGTTTATGAGTTACAATGAGAAACTATATATAATACTACCTATAGCCGTATATACTTTGATACTAGCTGGGATCCTCTAACTAAAGCAAATACTCCAGTGCTAAAGTTAAGGTATCTTAGATAAGGTCTTATCTAAGATATGGTAGTCATGACATGTTCATGACTTACCTTTTCTCACCAACTAAAGTTGGTAACTGTGCTATCTAACAAAAGATGTACAGTAGAATAAAGTAAGGTTAACTACATGGCTTTCGAGAAAGCGCCATGTAGTATCTCAGAGGTTTGCAGCGGATTGTCACAGACCATACTTATGTCTACTGGTTCATAGCAGAGTCTTCCGAAGGTTAAATGGCTTCGGAAGAACTTGTTCTTCCGAAGCCACTTATACTTCGGAAGAACTTGTTCTTCCGAAGCCACTTATACTTCGGAAGAGGCTACTTCTTCTTCAAGCTTAAGGACTTCTGCTTTTCTTCATACTTCGGAAGTAGTCTTTTGATCTTTACTTCTTAGACTTGATCTTTGGAAGTGAATACTTTTGTCTTCGGAAGTAGAGTTTGCCTTCGGAAGTTGATCTTTTACTTAAACTTCAGAAGAACTCTATTTCCTTCGGAAGTCCATATTTAGATTCGGAAGTCTTCTGTTAACTTCACCAAAATAAACTAAGTGAAATTGTTTTGGTTACAACAACCTTCTACTTGATCCAACACCTAATATGATTCTCCGTGAGCTACAGTGTGATAGTAATTGCCTCTTCCAAAGTTGTGGGCCCACTACCCACCACGGCATCTTGTATTTGAGGTGGTACCCCCTTGATAAATTTCTCAATTTTACGGGGCATGGTATTCACCAAGAGTGGTATGAGCATGCTCAACTCATGACGCCGGGTGGAATAAGCCAAGTGATTTCCACCATCTTGCTTAAGATTCCAGAATTCTTCCTCCAGCTTTTGCAACTCGCTTCTTGGGTAGAACTTTTGGATCATTATATCCTTAAATTCTTCCCAAGGCAATGCAAGGCAGCTTCAGCCCCTCGTTCCTCTTTTCACTATTCCACCATGTTAGTGCCCATTGTTGAAGGACACTTATAGCATAGCGAACCTTGAACTCATCGGGGCACTCGCTAACAATGAACGTGCTTTCCATACTCTCAAAACACTCGAGAAGTCCAGTGGCTCCTTCTTTTCCACTAAAACTAGTGGGTTTACACGAGTTGAAATGTTTGAAGGTGCAAGTGTGATTGTTTAGGTGTTGGTTGTTGCTTTTCTCCCCATGGTCATTGTTGTCAGTGCCACTATTGTTTCAATTGGTGTTGTTGTTGCTATTGGCCATTAGCGTGCTATTGAGGTCAACAACCATTGATGGGAACGCGGAAACCATTTGTCGGGCGATCATTGCTGCAAGCTTACAATCCGAACATCCATGCTTTCCATGATGATGAGACATACTGGATACAAAATGAGTTAGTTACAGGAATGAGGATAACAAAGGATAGTAGTTTAAACAAGAAAAAGCTAAGTGTTTTAAGGCATGCAGAATGGTTCCATTCGGTAACGCATTACCATTTGGAAACATTGACACGTCAAGGTAAATTGATCCATTTGCCTTAGAAACTTGTGTATGTCAACCATATTTTATCACTCATCCCAAAAATCCACAGGTAAGAATAACTAGTCCCGTAGGATTTATGCGAAATGCTTACCTTAGCCCGAAGGCCTTTTGCTAGGAAATCTAGAATACAGGTGTGTTTATGTGCTACACAATGTTTCTTTGGTTCATGAAATCAAATCTTTGATGAGATTTTTATAGATTAGACATAAAGTCTAAAGATTCAAGGTCAAATCATGTACATGAAGGGTTTGGAATGATTTGGATGATAAAAAATGATCAATTTCATGGTTGAGGTGGCCGGAGCTCGGCGGGAGTTTGGCCGGAGCTCCTACCAGAATTGCGGGGTTTAGAAGAGGGTGGGGGGTTTGGGTTTTAATAAATTACACATTTATTCCCTGCAGTTTTGTTTTTATTATTTTATGCACGAACTTGCATTTGAAGTATTAAAAATGGCAAACTTAACCCCGTAACTTAATTACTTTAAGTTTTTAAACATTTCAAAGATTAGTAATTTTATAAATTAATATTATTATAGTATTATTACTATTATTTTTCTTATTATTATTAGTATTATTATTGTGACTTTTTATCAATATTACAATTATTATTATTAGTAGTAATATTATTATTATCTATTATTCAATTAAATAAATTGTTAACTTTCTAACTAGTAATGACATTAACAACCCAAAAGTTTCATAAATGATGGTAAAGGTCCTTACAATAATAAACAATCTCAACTTCTAAATAAACAAAATTACATGATGTTACATTTTTTGTCATGTTCATTCTCTCAACCATGTCATAAAGAAACCCATGGTTGATCAGGGTCATAAACATAGTTGATTCAGCCCTCTCTTCCAATATGTCTTTCGTGGTTAGTAGGTCATCAGCCTTTGAATCTTTTTGTTCTTTTGGAAAGTCCATCTGCGTAAGCTCATTCCATTCATCGTCACTTTCACTATCCTTATGAGAAATATCCTTCACAGTAGATAATTCTACTGAAGGAGTGTGTTCAAGGGACATGGATCATGATCTTTTGGGTGAGTCTTCAACCTTAATTACTTCTTTCTTGAATGACCCCAAGTACTTCCTTTTTCTAGAATATTGCATTAATTTCTTTGACATCTCGGTTGATTCTTTTGCCTGTTTTGATGTACTGGAATTTGAGTCAAGGTCACTTCTCTTCTTTTTCAGTTCTATATTTTAGTTCATGCAGTGCATCAATTACTTCATAGTTAGTTTCAGCATCTTGTCTCAATCTTTTTAGTGATGCTTCTTGTTGCTTTAACTACTCATCCTTTTCCTTTATCAATCCTTGGAACTCTTTTATTCTTTCATTCCTTTTATTTGACTTGGTTACAAGTTTATTATACTCAGCCACCAGCTAACTTTTCTTCACGGGGATGTCATCCTCATTCAGATCATCTTCATGATAAGAAATTACATTAACATAGTTTCCTTCCTTTTCTCTTTCTTCATGTTTACTAGCAGTCTCATCATTATTAACATTAGTAGGCGCTACATATGCTGAGCTTGAGCTGGACTCAATAGCTTGATCTGTTTTCTCTTGATGAGGTTATTGTAGTTATTGGGAAGATCAAGGATTAGAGATCTTGGTTTAGTGTGATTAGACAACATTGCGTTTTGTGAGTTGGTGATTGAGAGTGGAATGGTGCTAGCTTGAGATATCAACACAGTCTCACTAGAGTGAACTGAGTTTTAAGACTGTGTAGCATAGACAAGCTCGGTATGAACGCTCTCAGGAGATTGATGCTAAGGAGTTGTAGGTTGTTGATGATTAGGTGATTGAGGGAGAATTGGAGAGATGGGGGGGTGTTTTAACTAGCTGATTGAGATTGTGGTGATGGTTCATGTTGGATTGGTGAGATGGGCAGGGTGTTTAGACTGGCTTGTGATTGATGTTGTGGAGATTGATAATGGTGGTGAATGGGCGATTGATGAGGTTAATATGAATAATGAGGTGAATGTGAGTAATGTGGTGAATATGAGGCTAGCACAATGTTAGCAGATGAACTCTCTTGCAGGTCTACCCAAACCAGTTCTTGTGGGATGTTGGCATTAGCATCCACCACATGAGTAAACATTGGCATGTCTTCCCCTTGGTATTTGATGGGTTTGTTGGAAGATTGAAACTGAGTTTAACCTTTTAAACCTTTCAGAACGCAGCGGAAGTAGTTTTAAAATCTTGTTTATAATCTGAAATTTTATGTTCTTATGGTGAAATATATATGTTTAAAACAAACCCATAATCAAAGGATCATGATATGTGAATAAGCAAGCTATGAACATATGTAAAACTACATAAAATCACAGCTACAATGAGCTGTGATGAACTACCTTCCTAGCAGTTTAAAATCGACAGAAAGGTGGATGTTTGATGCTCAAAATCGGCCAAGGCTCCAAGGTAAGGACCCCTCAAGCTTGTACACCCCAAGCCCTTTGCAAAACACCTTCTTGTTAGGAAGAAAACAACACACCAAATCACTCCAAAAACCCCTCCAAAGCTGCTGCCTGGCCGAGAGGATTGAGAGAGAGAGAGAGGAGTTTTTTTTGAGTCTATTGCATGCATTGTGAGAGGTCTATGGAAGAGTGTGTTAGTAGTTAAAGATGTGTATTCTCAAGAAGGAAAAGAGCCAATCACATGCAAAAGGGGAGGTGGCCGAAAATTTAAAACAAAAGGATTCCCCTTTTAAAATACACATTGTTTAACTAGTCTTTTAACTAGATATACAATTAGCCTTTTAATTGTATAAGTTATACACTCCTAATATTATTTAATGTTATCTAACTTGCTTAAATAACACTTGAAATAATACTATTGAACAAAATATTCCAATTAAGTTGTACCTCTCATATACAACTATTTTAGAAAACCCATTTTCTAAATTGGTGTATTTATATTTAATTGCATGATCATATCATCAATTAAATATTAATTTGTGTTTGCTAAGCTTGTTATTGGGTATAACCCGACTTGGATCATAACGCACTAACCGCATCAATATTCTACGTGTCATGGGCATATAGAATCCTTCAATCTCCCACTTGCACAAGATTCATAGAAGATTGATGCAAGCAGTAAATACCGCCTAACAACGGTTTACTACCTTTAATACGCATGACTTATAGCCATTCAATAACATAATCCCATTCAAGTATCCTACTTGAAATGATTTAGGTGAATCAATCATCTATCCTTTTGTTACAGATGTCATGTTAAATCCAAGGACACAAAATGATCATTCCTTGTTGATTTAACGTAATCAGGCCTTAGACATCTTGCTCTCAACGAATAAGAGGAACAAATCCCATCTTGACTACATACGTTTCTCACAAACACCTCGTGTCACACCTAAACATAGCCTTATGTATTGTCCAATATTTCAGGACAGTGAAGAACTAGTTCAAGGTATAACACCTGGTGAATATCAAAACCCAATATGTATCTTAGGTCTGAGGATACCAAATGATATTCGCCTTTTACTCAAATTTACTTATGATCAATCTAGAAAATTTCTATGTAGTAAAATTTGAGATGCGGGTTAGTCCAATATTTGTATCCCACAAATATCTATGAACCTTGGTAGCAACCCATTGCTGTATATTCATCCTTATGAATATCAACCAATCCAAGTTCATAATAATCTTACCTTCACACTTGTTCCCACAAGTCTTAACGACTATAGACATTTAGAGTAAGCAATTTACTCATGGATTAACATGCTAAATTGGAATATTAATTGAAACATTATAACCAAATAATTTTATTCAAATAATAAAGAGTTCCACATATCCAAATATAAAATTTACAGATCAAATCCAATCTCTAGAATATCAAAGTCCCATGGCACAAGTATGACCTTCATGCTTTGCCTTTTCAAGGAGCTTCGTGAGAGGATCCGCAATGTTATGAACCGTGTGAACTTTGCGAATACATATCTTTCCCTTTTCAACTTCATCTCGTATGTAGTTGAATCTCCGCTCAATTTGCCTAGTCTTTTGATGAGCACGAGGTTCCTTGATTTGAGCAATCGCACCCTCGTTATCACAAAAGATCTCTAGGGGGTCGTGAATGGAAGGACAACCCCCAGATCGGCAATGAATTTCTTTAACCATGCAACTTTTGAGCTGCCAATGAGGCGGCGACGTATTCTGATTCTATAGTTGATAGAGCCACCACATCCTGTTTGGAGCTCTTCCAAGAGACCGCTCCTCCATTCAGAATGAAAATATATCCCGACTGTGATCGTGAATCATCACGATCTGTTTGGAAACTGGCATCCGTGTAACCTTTTACAACAAGTTCCTCATCACCACATCCATAGATTAGGAACATACCTTTTGTCCTCCTTAGGTACTTAAGTATGTTCTTAACAGCCATCCAATGACTGTTTCCAGGATTTTGCTGGTATCGGCTTGTCATGCTTAATGCGCATGAAACGTCTGGCTGAGTGCATATCATTGCATACATGATGGATCCAATAGCAGATGCGTATGGGGTTGCCTTCGTTTTATCTTGCTCATCCTTTGAGCTTGGACATTGAGTTGTACTCGATATCGTTCCTCTTTGAATAGGTACGGTACCTTTCTTAGAGTTCTCCATCTTGAACCTTTTCAAGATTTTATCAATGTACGCACTTTGATTCAAACCAATCAACCGCCTCGATCTATCCCTATAGACCTTTATTCCCAGAATATAGGCGGCCTCACCAAGATCCTTGATGGAAAAACAACTTCCAAGCCAGGTTTTTACACCTTCCAAGGTTGGAATGTCATTTCCAAATAGTAGTATGTCATCAACATACAATACTAGGAAAGTGATGATGCTCGCACTAGCTTTCTTATTTACACAAGCTTCGTCAGCGTTCTTGATGAATCCGAATTTAATTATTTCTTCATGAAAACGGTGATTCCAACTTCTCGATGCTTGTTTCAATCCATAGATTGATTTCTTTAACTTGCATACTTTATCAGGATGTTTTGGATTGACAAAACCTTCAGGTTGAACCATATAGACATCTTCCTCAAGATATCTATTTAGGAAAGCGGTTTTGACATCCATTTGCCAAATCTCATAATCATAATGAGCAGTTATGGCAAACAATATCCTTATAGACTTTAGCATCGCAACAGGTGAGAAGGTTTCATCATAATCAATCCCTTGAGTTTGAGTGAAACCATTTGCTACAAGTCTAGCCTTATAAGTATCCAAGTTTCCATGCATATCGGTTTTCTTCTTGAAAACCCACTTGCTTCCAACTACTTTGGAGTTAAGAGGTGGTACAACCAAGTCCCATACTTGATTGCCATACATAGATTGCATCTCACCGCTCATGGCCTCGAGCCATTTGTCACAATCCGAATTGGACACTGCATCATGGTATGTGGTTGGTTCATCTGAATCTACCACATAGCATCCATCCATGAAAAATCCGTATCTTTCAGGTGGATTACTAGTTCTACCACTTCTGCGAACGTTTTGTGTGTATTGATCAACCAAGTGATCATCTTCAACATCCTCATGCTGAGTGCTAGTTTCAACCAAACGTGCATCGGGTTGTGGTTCTTGATCCTCCTCAAGATCCATTGTTCTATTGTTAGTTCCTTCCATAAGGAACTTTGCTTCTAAGAATTCACCCTCTCTGGCAACAAACACCTTTTGTTCCAGTGGATCATAGAAATAATATCCCATAGAATCTCTAGGGTACCCAACAAAGATACACTTGGTGGATCGGACTTCCAATTTGTTTGGGGTGGGAGTCTTAACGTAAGCCTCACATCCCCAGACCCTTAAGTATTATAGGGATGGAACTCTTTCATGCCATATCTCAAAAGGTGTCCTTTCCACCTTTTTGGTTGGGGCCATATTTAAAATACGGGCCGCGGAGAGCAAAGCGAAACCCCAAAATGATAGAGGTAATGTGCTTCTAGCCATCATAGATCGGACCATATCCAATAAGGTTCGATTCCTCCTCTCAGACACACCATTATGTTGTGGTGTTCCAGGTGGGGTGAGTTGTGAGACAATCCCACAACTCGTAAGATGATCTTGAAAAGCATCATTTAGGTATTCACCTCCTCTATCGGTGCGGAGAACTTTAATCGACTTGTTGAGTTGATTTTGTACTTCATTTTGAAAGATCTTGAACGTTTCAAAACCTTCATCTTTGTGTCTTAACAGGTACACATACCCGTAGCGACTATAATCGTCGGTAAAGGTAATGAAGTATCTTTCACCATTCCTAGTCATTGGCTTAAAAGGACCACATACATCCGAATGTATGATTCCTAATAATCTTTTGCCCTTTCGTTAGTTCCACTAAAGGGTGCCTTAGTCATTTTACCTTGTAACAAGATTCACACACATCAAATGAATCACATTCACTTGTTATTAAAAGACCATTCTTTTGTAGCGTTTTAATTCTTTTCTTGTTTATATGACGAAGACGACAATGCCAAAGATAGGTATCACTCAAATCCAACTTGAGTTTCTTGGTGCTAGTTTGGTAAAATGAACTATTTAAAGTATTTTCATGAACCAATTCATAAATACCATTAATGGGAATAGCTTTAAAGTAGAACATATCATTAAAAGAAACATGAATATATTTTTCAACAAATGATAATACATATCCAATTGTTTTAACAGGGCTACAGAGATAATATTCCTAGTCAAACTAGGAGCATACAAAACATTGTCCAAAATTACTTCCAAACCATTTGGAAGTTTCAAGATGTAGTCACCACGGGCTTCAACTTGAACTTTAGCCCCATTGCCCATGTAGAGGCTAACATCCCTTTTCTTGAAGTCACTACTTCTTCTGAACCCCTGCAACAAATTGCAAATGTGAGGTCCACATCCGGTATCTAATACCCATGTGTTAGAGGATATCATGTTTAAATCAATATGGATCATGTATATTGTACTTGAGGTTTGCCCAGCATCCCTCTTTGCTTTCAACTCTTGGAGATGGACGGGACAATTTCTTGCCCAATGTCCAATCTCCCCACACTTAAGCATGGGTCATTAGTAGCAACCTTTTGCTTCTTCTCCTGTGGTTTGGATGGTACCCTTACCACCCCTTTCCCTTTTCCCCATACGGGTCCCTTGCCCTTGGCAACCTTTGCCTTGGGTGTGGGATGAGGCCTTTTCTTGTTCCCACCTTCATTGATGGTGAGAACGGGTAAAACGCTTTTACCCATGGCGGCCTCGGCCGTTTTGAGCATTGAGTGAAGCTCATCAATGCTTTTGTCCCATGCTGTCATGTTGTAGTTCA
Source organism: Flaveria trinervia (assembly GCA_025506515.1). Classification (NCBI taxonomy): domain Eukaryota; kingdom Viridiplantae; phylum Streptophyta; class Magnoliopsida; order Asterales; family Asteraceae; genus Flaveria; species Flaveria trinervia. Next base: position 43,328,002 of record CM046449.1, read on the forward strand.
ACACGAATTCTCGAACTTCTTGGTAAGACCATTTAGGATCAAATCCATGGCCAATTCCTTCGAGACGGGACAATTAAGCCTCTCGAGGTGGTCAATATGACTTTTCATCTTAAGTACATAAGATGAAACCGATTGGTTGTCGTCCATTCGACATGCATGGAGTGCTCGAACCGTTTCGAAGCGATCAACCCTTGCTTGCTGTTGGAACGTTTCCTTCAGCTGGGTTATCATGTCATAAGCTCCGTGATGTTCATACTCCTTTTGGAGATCCGGAGTCATGCTCGCTAGCATGAGACAAGACACTTGGACGGAGTCCTCAGTGTACTTTAGCCAATCGTTATAGGCCTCCTCATCATCCTCAGCAGGTTGATCGGGGATAGGGTCGTCTAAAATATATGATCGTCTCTCTTGCTTGAGAACGATTCTCAAGTTTCGATACCAATCAATGAAATTGTTATGATTTAGACGTTCCTTTTGGAGGATTGCTTGTAATGATTGGGTGGACGCGAATGAGTTATCATGATTGTCATTATTGGTGGCCATCTACAAAATTTAACAAAGATCTATTTTAGTATTTTCGATATTGCTATTTTATTAATAATTAATGCCTTTTAAGGTCATTTTACATTAAAATCTAGAACCCAACATTACATTTAAATTGTGATTAGGTGACCTTTATCCCATGATTTAAATTATAAGGTGGTCAACGATTGACGGTTGCAACCATTTTCAACTTCTAGAGGTATGGGATCGACTTTAAACATCATATGTAAAGTCGGCATGTTAATCCCATCGACACCATTTGGAAAACACATTGTAGGTGATCCATTTAACATGGTTTGCAAATCAAGTTACCCTACTTGCATAGACGTGTGAGTTTACCCACATAAGTGGTTAGGTGACCTTTATCCCACCAATGTGGTATCCCAACCTTAAGTCACAAGTTCCCTCAAAATGGTTAGGTGACCTTTATCCCATTGAGAGTTTCCAAGTGACTTAAGTGTTGTGCAAAAGGACGGTGTTAGGCTTGTTAAAATATTTAGAGGTTTCATAATACAAGTTTAGAAAACTCTATGTACTTGTATTTGCATGCATTCAAATACAAGATACCCTATGGTTCTTTTAATAAAACTCATTTTATTATAAAATCATTAATCCTTTTAGTAACCATTTATTAACTCTTAATGATTTAGAACCATTTTAAATTAGCTTGTTAAGATCATTTTTATTAAGATTGTTTAGCATATCCAAATATCATGCAGTCATTCACAATCAAACAAGTATATATAAACAACCACAATGTGCATAACCATAGCTACTATTGTGACCACACTTGTTTGCCATCATAAGTGTGGTCATTTGGTCTTTCCTAAGGGTTGAATACCACAAAAAATTGAGGTCTTCATTGACCCCCACTAGAACTTGCATCCATATGCTTCAAGTCCTTCTTTTGTGTCTTCCTCTTATGCTTCCTTCCCGAGCATCTTCTTTTACAAAATATATATCCTAATACATATTTTCAAGTAAAATAAAGTTACTCCTAATCTTATTACATCCCATTGAATAAATAGACAAAATACATTTTTAGACAAAGCACAAATTAATATACAACCCTATTGAATGAATATAATCAAATAAATACACTCAATCCAAACCAAACAACACAAGGTCAAGCTAGGTTATGCACTATCATATGAACAATCATAAACATCATTCAACAAAAAAAATGAACCCCATCAAACCCCAAATTTTCAGCCAACATAAACTAAAAATTAGGGTTTGTTTGTCCAAACAAACAACAACATACATATCAACCAATTGACATTCCTATCTTTCAAGGTTTAATCATAAGCATGAAGATATAACTTTGAAAGACATGGGGTTTATGGAATCAACCAAAATCAGCCTTTTATGAGTTGATAATCATCCTTTAAAACCAATTTTTAAGGACAAGAACAAGCAAGCAATCCACATAACCGGCTCTTGATGCCATTGATGGGTTTGTTGGAAGATCGAAACCGAGTTTAACCTTTTAAACCTTTCGGAACGCAGCGGAAGTAGTTTTAAAATCTTGTTTATAATCTGAAATTTTATGTTCTTATGGTGAAATATATATGTTTAAAACAAACCCATAATCAAGGGATCATGATATGTGAATAAGCAAGCTATGAACATATGTAAAACTACATAAAATCACAGCTACAATGAGCTGTGATGAACTACCTTCCCAGCAGTTTAAAATCGACATAAAGGTGGATGTTTGATGCTCAAAATCGGCCAAGGCTCCAAGGTAAGGACCCCTCAAGCTTGTACACCCCAAGCCCTTTGCAAAACACCTTCTTGTTAGGAAGAAAACAACACCAAATCACTCCAAAAACCCCTCCAAAGCTGCTGCCTGGCCGAGAGGATTGAGAGAGAGAGAGAGAGGAGTTTTTTTGAGTCTATTGCATGCATTGTGATAGGTCTATGGAAGAGTGTGTTAGTAGTTAAAGATGTGTATTCTCAAGAAGGCAAAAGAGCCAATCACATGCAAAAGGGGAGGTGGCCGAAAATTTAAAACAAAAGGATTCCCCTTTTAAAATACACGTTGTTTAACTAGTCTTTTAACTAGATATACAATTAGCCTTTTATTTGTATAAGTTATACACTCCTAATATTATTTAATGTTATCTAACTTGCTTAAATAACACTTGAAATAATACTATTGAACAAAATATTCCAATTAAGTTATACCTCTCATATGCAACTATTTTAGAAAACCCATTTTCTAAATTGGTGTATTTATATTTAATTGCATGATCATATCATTAATTAAATATTAATTTGTGTTTGCTAAGCTTGTTATTGGGTATAACCCGACTTGGATCATAACGCACTAACCGCATCAATATTCTACGTGTCTTGGGCATATAGAATCCTTCAGTATTTACCACTAATATTGTTCAAAACAGATCTACCCAATATGCTTGCCCAAATACATTACCATCTCTTGATATCCCAGGCACTTCACTATTGATAATCAATTGTAGGAACCTTGGGAACATATACATCTTATCAGCCTTTTGCACTCTGATGTGGTCACAGAGACAACTGAGAGTGTACTTTGAGTAGTTGTATGTCCTTCCCTTAAAGATGCCAATGATTCTACATGAAATGTGCCTAGAGAATTTGTCAAGCCCAGACTTCCTATTTGAGATGCACTTTAGATACGTATGACATAAGAATCTATATGGCTTGCATAGTCTCCTTTTCTTTATCTCATCCTTGTCAAAATCATCATCATATCCCGTCAAATTGAACACTTTCTCTATGTATTCGTTCTCAAATACATCTGAGTGACCAACTTCCTGTTCTCCCATCTCAAGTGCCCTTCTGATAGTTTCTTCATCAACTCTCATCCTTTCATTTTTGATTTCAGCAACAATCACTTCAGATTCTCCAACTTGCTTTACTTGACCTAAATTCCAAAAATCAATGATGTGTGTTTGATGAACCACAGGCTTTGCTATTAAAGCAAAGAAGAGCATGGATCGTCATAGGTATCCGATGATATACCGACACCCTTTCGATACGGGGTCATCAGGATTTAGGAATGAACATACATAGTGCTCTCTTGCAAACATATTTGTCATCTACACAAAAAAAACGATGAAGATTAGGTTAGTATCAACATTACCGACATAAGAAAATAAACAGTTTTAACGATAACCATGAATCAAACACTTCATTATTGATTATTATAATGTGTTTTAACTTCAAAAAAGGATCTAAAATCAAGTTTATGAGATTGTTTGATGTTTTGATTCGGTAATTTTGAATGTTTCTGAAAGAGGGAAAAGGTTTAATGTGTGCGCTTTTCTAGAAATGAAAAGTGCTATAAAAAAGTGAATAATAAACATTTAGGTCAAAAACATCATTTACGCTCCCTCGAACACATTAATTTCATTTATTTAATAAAGTGGGTCCCACTTCCTTTTTATCCTTTGTAAGGCCCCGTTCCCGAGAAGCCTCATAGTTGGTTAATCATAGCATAAAATCATTTTAATAACAAAACAACACAGCGTAAATAATTAGACATTCATTTAATACTTGGAAATCATATTGTACTCATACATTCGCCCTTCATTTATAAATAAAACATAGTACTTTTTCTTAAATTACAATAAAAGAATTCGTCAATAGGAATGCCATCCATTGTTTTCCAAACAGCTCCCTGGTGCCATCCTTAGCATCAGCAATTACGTGCCAACTATTATGCATAAAAGTCAGCTTTGTTGAGTGAGTTCTAGTTTAGGTAAATAAGAAAACATAAACTTTATCCTTCATACAATGACCACACATATACCTAATACATTATAAAAGTCATTTGTGTTAACTGTAACTAGTTTGATTAATCCTTTCTCAAAGTTATTTCTAATCAAATGATACCTGATATTGATCTGTTTTGTACTTGAGTGTTGCATAGGATTCTCTGTGATAAAGATAGCACCGTTGTTGTCTATGTGGTTAGGAGTCTCTGTGAAAATGAATCCATAATCTAGCATATGATTCTGAATCCTAAGCACTTAAGCACATTAGCTTGCCGCAACAATGTATTCAACTTTAGCGGTTGATGAAAAGATACAGGATTTCTTCTTACATTTCCATGAAACTACCCTTCCATCAAGGAATTGACATCCCCCTGATGTAGACTTTGCAGACATATTGCAGCCACTATAGTCACTATGTGTATATTTATACAGATTGAAGTCAGAATTCTATGGATACCAAAGGCCAAGAGTTGAGGCACCTTTGAGGTATCTTAAAATTCTCGTGATAGTAATTAGTTGTGACATATGGGCTTGGCTTTATATCTTGCACAAATACATGTAGCAAACATGATATCAGGCCTGTTAGCTATGAGGTACATAAGAGACCCAATCATAACCCTGTAGAGATGTTCATCCACACAGTCCCCCTCAAGATCAGGTCCAACGGAGTGGTTTCTTGCTATAGGTGTCTTAGCAACCTTACAATCAGTTGTGTTGAGTCTTTTAGGTATGTCCTAAACATACTTTGACTGACTTAGGAAGATGCCATCTTCAACTTTCTTCACTTGAATTCCTAAAAAGAAATTGAGTTCCCCCACGGCACTCATTTCAAATCTATCATTCATCAGCTTCCTAAAGTGTTTACAGAGCTTTGGATTAGTTGATCCGAAGATAATGTCATCTACATATACTTGAACTAGCATTAAGTCATTCCCTATTCCTTTGATGAATTTATTCTATTTATAGTACCCCTTCTATAACCATGCTGATAGAGATACTGACATAGAGTCTCATACCACTTCCTTGGTGCTTGGTGCAACCCACAAAGAGCATTACCAAACTGGCATACATAATCAAGATTATTAGTATCTGCAAACCCATATGGTTGTTTGACATACACCTCTTCATCAATCACCCAATAAAGAGAAGCACACTTGACATCAAGTTAGTAGACCTTGAAATTCTTGGATGTAGCAAAAGAAAAGAATATCGTTGGGGCGCATAACCCGACACTTAGTCATTTCAGGCATTTCTAGGCACTTAAGCACTATGCAAGAGCATGAGTGCTTAGGCGAATGGGCAATCTAGGCTCATGGACACGTAGTCAATTTGACTTTAGAGTGTTACAAGTCCACCCAGGTGTTACAAGTCCACCCCTCTTATATAGGTTTTGTTCTTAAAACCTGTTATTCATCAAATAGATATGGGTAATGTTGCTTCATCTCTTCTTCAGTCTCCCACATAGACTCAAATCCCTTCATGTACTTCCATTGTACACACACTAAGGAAAAAACTTTATTCCTTAACCACTTCTCCTTACTATCAATAATCATCACTAGTTGTTCCACATTATTGAGCCGTTCATCTATCTTGATATCCTCCAATGGTACAACCATGTCTTTATCGGCTAGAGACTTTCTTTGATGATATACATGGAATGTTGGGTGAATTCCACATAAGTCATTGGGTAGTTCAAGCCTATAGGCCACATCTCCTACTCGAACAATGATTCAAAAAGGCCTTATTTACCTTAGGCTTATTTGCCCCGCTTTTTTAACTGAATGATGCCCTTCCAAGGTAAGACTTTGAACATAACTTTATCACCCACCTGGACCTCAATCGGTCTACATCTCTTGTCGGCATACGACTTCTGTCTATCTTTAGTTACCTTCATAAAGGCTTTGATCATTTCCAGCTTTTTAGTTGTAGCCTTGATCACTTTGATACTTCCCAATTCTTTTTGATCGATGTCACCCCAATAAGCGGGTGTTCTATATCTCCTACCATATAGCATCTCTTATGGGGGCATACCAATGTTGGCATGGTAACTATTGTTATATGAGAATTCAGCTAACGGTAAGTGGTCATCCCAACTTCCTACAAAATCAAAGACTCATGCCCGAAGCATATCCTCAAGCTTCTTGATCATCCTCTCTGATTGACCATCCGCCTGTGGATGATAAGCCATACTAATGTATAATTACATCCCCATAGCAGCATGGAATACGTCTAGCATATAGGTAGGAAGTGAGCACTCTTTGTCAAACAATCAACTATCACCCATATAGCATCATACCCTCTCACGATATGTGGTAACTTCATGATAATGTCCATGGTTATATGCTCCCACTTCCACTCTGGTATATCCAATAGTTGGATCTTCTCATACAGCTTCTGATGCTTGGCCTTCACCTGCATACAAGTAAGGCACTTAATCACATATTCTGCTAAATCGAGCTTCATACCCAACCACTAGTAATCTTTAATCATATCTTGATACATCTTTGTAGCACCGGGATGAATAGAGTATTGGGTCTTATGGGCTTCATCCATAATCTTCCCACGTAAATCCCCATAATGCGGAATCCATATTCTTTTGAGTCGGGTTTTAACACTGAGTGTATTTTTACCCAACTTTATGTCCATACCTCTCATCCTTTCGAAGTTAAGATGATCTTCTTTCCACAACTCATCTTGAAACTCCATGACCTGCTTCATCACATCAGAGGTCATAACCAACTAGAATCCTTTACCCGAGTTGGCTCGGGTCTCTTTTTTCAGCTAAGGCATCAACCACTACATTGGCCTTGCCCGTATAGTAATGGATCTCACAATCATAATCCTGTGTGAGCTCCAACAAATTCCTTTGCCTTATATTTAAATCTTTCTATTCAAAGAAGTACTTCAAGCTTTTGTGGTCAGTGAAGATGGTGCACTTCATCACGTATAAGTAGTGCCTCCAAATCTTTAATGCAAAGACCACATCTGATAGCTCCAAGTCATGAGTATGGATCTCTGCAGCAGTTGGAGATGATGAGACAGGGCTCTTAGGTTCTGTCACTAGGCCTTCAGTCAAGGTTTCCCCTATGAAGCTAATCTTAGGGCCTGCCTCAACATCCAGTTGACCGATGACATTGCCTGATTGCCTTAGTCTCCTTCTTAGGCTGAATTCTACAATAATCCTGTATTGGATTCTTTTAGCCAGTCTGTCAGCTTGTCTTGATTGGCTTGGGTTGACAAGTGGCATGTTGACTAGATCCATACCTTCATAGTAGTCCAAGTTCTAAAAATTGAAGACTCCTTGCTGCCTTGAACTCTTATGATAATGAGGGCCTTCCTGTTGTTGTCATACATCCACCCAATGATGTGATTGAAAGATGGTTAAGGTGACATAGCCCTTGGTATCCCATCTTCAAACAGACTCTGTATGAAGGAGTCTGTGTAGTCCACATTAATGTGAACTAGAGGAGTTTACTGAGAATGCACAGTTGCAAGTGAGGATGGTGAGTCATCAATGTCCATTCTCTCAGAGGAACTCCCAGGTTCTATGGCTGTAATGACTTTCTCTCCCTTTTTGGGAGCATCACCCACTTGCATAGGTGAGCTGGAGCATAGGTCAATCAAATTCACAGGTTCTTGTGTTCCTGGTTGAGCTCTCCTTAAGGGTCTCCCAGCTAGTTTTTCCCTAAGATATGAAATCTCAAGTTGCTGATCATTGATCCTGTTTTGTAAGGTAGTCACCTCAGATTCAAGGTGATTGACCTTTGAGACTAGGTAAGTGCATGTTTTAGACAGTTTTTGCACTTTTAGTCTCAGATCCCCTTCATCTTCATTAGAAGAATCACTAGGGTGGAGAAGATTGGACCAGAGTCCTTTCTATCATGACCAGTTCTAAGTTCTTGTCTACTGGATTTCCTCAGCTCACTGGCAGTCTCAGTTCAGATGTCAGTGGGTTGAGTTGCCATGGTTGAGGTCTTAATGATGTAATCACTTTCAGAAGTGAGAGCCTCTTCCATATGGACATCCTGGACAGGTTCAGGAGTGTCCACCTCAGTTGTAGGTGACTGATGTAGGATAGATGTAGGAGACTCAGGAGTACTCATCTCTCTTTGAGTAGAGGGAAAGAAGAGAGATTCATTATACTCACTGAAACCTATATCTTCATCAGTATAGAACTCAAGGTTGGGAATGGATTGGTTTAGATCTATAGGCTGGGGATGGTAACTGTCCCCTGAAGGTTGATCACTTGAGTGTTGAGACTCAGAGTGATGGCTTAAGGTAGTAGGGCTAATGAGCTCATCAGGCTGAGCATGAGGAACCTCAGCACTGATTCTTGAAGAGCTGGGAATGGTCTGCTCCTCAGGAGAAGTGGGAGCTCTAGTGTCCACTTCTTCCTGTATGGGTGAATATATTGGGGCCTCCACAGACTGAATAGTCTAAGCAGGGGTTCGTTTGGATTTTCTTTGATAGGTGATAGAGATTTGAGGCTGTGTGGGTGGTTGGGAAGTAGCAGGTGTGGGTTCAACACTAGCTTGTGCTGCTAGGTTGTCACCTTGAGCAATGAGCTCTAACATTTTTGGGACTAGGGCTGTTTCTACCCCAGAGAATCCAACAGTGGATTTTCTTAGTATTTTAAAGATGCCGGGCTTCATCTGTCTCTATTTAAGAATGTTACCTGATTCCCTTAACTGTGAGCCCAGTTCACAGTTAAGAATGTACTGGACATATCTTGGAAACATGTAATATTCTATGGAGTCTAAATTTGCAAGTAAATTTGTATAAATAAACTGAGAGTACCTGAATTTGACCCCTTGAACCATTCCATGGACTATGAAGGAGAGATCTTCAGGAATCTGGTCCCATCCACCATGCTTGTTTGATAAGCTGTGAATGACCACATGGAGCAGGAATCTCCATTGGGATGGGACCTTCCCTTTCTTGAAGGTCTTTACAGAGAAATCTCTCTCATACCCCATCTGCTTAAAGGAATGATTGACAACTTCCTTTGGGAAGAACACCTCACCTTATTCATCATCCAACTGAAGATGTCGGTTGATGATGGCCGGAGTGATGAAGATTGTTCTCCCCTGCACTGTGGCAGACAGTGCCTTCTCCCCATCCATAATGACCTCTTGGTAGGTCTTCCAGAATTCAAGCAACTGATCTTCATAGAGTGGAGGATCAATGGTTAGGGTGGTGAAGTAGTTGGACAGAGATAAGAAATAGCAAACCTCTGAGAAATGAGGATCTTTCTCAGAGCGTAACAGAGCAACTTGATTGTGTTATTTGTGTAGCTGCATGGTAAAGTTGGGTTCATTTCTGTGAGCAAGGTTGGCCATTTTGAAGTAGCTTAAGGACGAAGAAAGAAGAAAGAAAGAAATTTCAGAGAGAAATTTGGGGTTTTAGGTTTGGAGGAAGAACAGATGATAGAAAGAGGGGGAAACCGTTGGGATTATATGTGAGAAGGATTTCACATAATATTTAATGAAAGATGATATACTTTGAAATCCGGATGTCGGTCCCACCTTTGAAAAAGTAGTTTACTTTTTGCTCAAAAAGTAGTTTTCTTGGAAAACAAAAAGCTTCCGAAGGTTAATTATCTTCAGATGTTTTAATTAAAAAGCTTCCGAAGCTAAAATGACTTCGGAAGAATTTCTTGAGAGGTTTGAAAATTTTGCTTCGGAAGAAAAATTAAAACTTGAGTGCTTTGTGTAGAAACTAACAAAGCTTCCGAGAGTTAATATTGCCTCGGAAGTAAATGGCCCTTGAAAATGAGTAAGTGTCTAAGACAAATATTTAAGCTTCGGAAGATAAATTTGAAAACTCTTCCGAAGGTAAATTTCTTAGACAGTTATTTATTTTGAAGGCATGATTTACTTCCGAAGTTAAAAACATAACTTCCGAAGTATTAGAAATTTTCAAAGATCGAAGGAATGTCTTCAAAAAGAAATTTTCATCCAAAGAAAACATGAGCTTATGAAAGTGATGAACTAGACAACTTAGGACACACATAAATTTTAAAGAAATAATAAGAATTAGTTTTAACAAATATCTACTCAAGGTTGATCATCCCAATAGCTGATATAAGATATTTAAATCTCTGTTCATCAAAAGCCTTTTTAAACAAATCAGCATATTGTTCATCTGTGTGAACCTTGACTAGTTTAATTAATCCTTTTTCATAGTTATATCTTATTAAATGATACCTGATATTGATGTGCTTTGTCCTTGAGTGTTGCACAGGGTTCTGTGTGATTGAGATAGCACTGTTGTTGTCTATGTAAATGGGAGTCTCCTTGAAGTTTAACCCATAGTCCAGCATCTGATTTTGAATTCTTGGGATACCATAGTCCAAGTGTTGATGTACCTTTGAGGTATCTTAGAATCCTCTTCACAGTGATAAGGTGAGACATCTTAGGGTTGGCTTGATATTTACATAAATACATGTAGCAAACATGATATCAGGCCTGCTAGCAGTAAGATACATAAGAGACCCAATCATAGCCCTATAAATACTCATCTACACACTCCCCCTCAAGATCAGGACCAAGAGAGTGGTTTCTGGCTATGGGTGTCTTAGCAATATTACAGTCAGTCGTATTAAACCTCTTGAGTATGTCCTGAACATACTTTGATTGACTTACGAAGATGCCATCTTCAACTTGCTTCACTTGAATTCCCAGAAAGAAATTGAGTTCCCCTATGGCACTCATTTCAAATCTGTCTTTCATCAGCTTCTCAAAGTCTTTGCAGAGCTTTGGATTAGTTGAACCAAAGATGATGTCATCCACATATACTTGAACTAGCAATATGTCTTTTCCTTGTCCTTTGATGAAGAGAGTTCCATCTATAGTACCCCTCCTGTATCCATGTCTATAGAGATACTCAGACAGTGTCTCATACCACTTCCTGGGTGCCTGATGCACCTATAGAGAGCTTTGTCAAGCTTGCAGACATAATCAAGATGATTAGGATCTACAAAACCAGGTGGCTATTTGACATAAACCTCTTCATCTATCACTCCATACAAAAAAGCACACTTCACATCAAGTTGAAAGACCTTGAAGTTCTTGGATGCAGCAAATGCTAGGAATATCCTAACAGCTTCTAATCTTGCCACTGGAGCAAAGACATCAGTGTAGTCAATCCTTTCTTCTTGTGTGTATCCTTGAACAACCAATCTAGCTTTGTTCTTGATGATGATGCCTCTATCATCTTTCTTGTTCCTAAACACCCATTTGGTTCCAATGGTAGTCTTCCCGGAAGGAAGAGGACAAAGGTTCCAAACTTTCTGCCTTTTGAATTGAAGCAGCTCTTATTGCATAGCTTCAACCCAACTTCCATCCTTTAAAGCTTCATCAACTTTCTTTGGCTCTATCTGGGATAGAAAACAGGAGTGAAGACAAACATTTGCTTCATGGGCTTGTCCTCTTGTCTTTAGCCCTGAGACAACATCTCCAATGATGTTTGTGGTAGGGTGAGATTTGTGGATCCTAAGCTGAGGGATCACAACAAGTTGTTGAGAAAGATCTAAATTTGAAAATTTTAGGTCTGGCAAAGATGTTTCTCCCACCACATTAGCATACTTTTCAAGTGAAACTTGATCCAAGTAGTGTGTGACATCATTGATGTTCTCATCTATGGTGTGGTTAGTGGCATCAAGAAATTCTTGGTCACTGTCACCATCACCATTGTTGTCTTCCACAGTTGAGGTATTCTTATCAGGGTGTAGAGCCTCTAAGCTAGAATTTGAAGGCATACCAGATGTCTCAGCTGAATTTGTCATTGTTGGGCTGACAAAAACCTCATTTGCAGAAATGGTTCCAACTAGAGCTGAAGATATGTGTCTTGAAGATCTTCCTAGCTCAAATCTTGGATCAGGATCATCTGTATTTAAATTTTCTGCAGATCCTGAAACATTCTCAAAAGATTTGTTAAAACAATTGGTAACCAAATCAAGATCAAACAACCGATCCGGACCAGAACCAGCAACACAAGGTGTGTGTTCATGGAAAGTCATATTGGCTGACTCCTCAACAATTCTAGTTCTGAGATTGTACACTCTATAAGCCTTAGCTTGGGAAGAGTATCCAATAAAGTATCCATCATCTGATTTCTCAGCAAACTTGGCAATTTGATCTTTGGTATTCAAGATGGTGCAAGGACATCCAAATGACCTGAGAAAACCAATGAAAGGTCTCCTCTTGTGCCAAAGTTCATAAGGAGTTGTGCCATGAGTCTTAACTACTAAAACTTTGTTTTGCACATAGCTGGCAGTGTTGACTGCCTCTGCCCAAAAGGTGATGGGCAGTTTAGAGTCAGACAACATGGTTTTTGCAGCTTCAATCAGTGTCCTGTTTCTCCTCTCAACAACACCATTTTGCTGAGGAGTCCTAGGAGCACTAAATTGTCTTGTAATACCCTTTTCATCACAGAATGTATCAAGGATATGGTTCTTAAATTTGGTTCCTTGATAACATCTTATGATCTTGACCTTGTGATCAGATTGATTCTCAATCTTTTAGATGAAATTCTTTAGAATCTCAGGAGTCTCATCCTTAGTTCTAAGGAAAAAAACCCAAGTGAATCTTGTAAAGTCATCTATTATCACTAGACAGTATAAGGTCCTTCCTAAACTCATTACACTAGTGGGGCCAAAGAGATCCATATGTAACAAGTGTAGGGGTGTAGTGATGGAGTTTTTTTCCTTAGGCTTGTGAGATACCTTATGTTGGTTCCCTTTTAGGCATGCAACACAGTGGTCATCACTTGTAAACTCTTTCTTTGGCATTCCAGTTACGAAGTCATGCTTAATTAACTTATTGATGTTCTTAAAGTTAAATGGCACATTCTTTTATGCCATAGGAAAGACTCATCACTGTTGGCTTTAGACAGAAAGCATGAAACTTCTCCAGAGGGAGAGGTTTCTTGCAAATTCATCTTGTACATGTTTCCTTTCCTGGGGGCTCTAAGCAGGATATGCTCATGAGGAATGACCACACCAGGCTTAAGAACAATCCACTCATGCTCACTAAAGAGCATGTTATGACTCTGATCACAAAATTGAGATACACTCAGAAGATTGTATCCAAGCTCCTTAACAAAGTTTACCTTTTCTATGTTGAGCTTACCATTTGTGACCTTGCCCCTTCCAGAAATGTAACCGCCTTCATCTCCTCCAAAAGCAACTGGTCCTCCATCAATCCTTTCAAAGTTTTGGAGTAGTGACCTATTGCCAATCATGTGCCTGGAACAGCCACTGTCTATGATCCAGACATTTTTGTCTATCTTCAACTATCCCTGCATAAAAAGAATGATTAGTTACATCTGGAAACCCAAGCCTTGCTTGTCTTGGGCTCATTTGCAGAAGGTAATTCAACAGTAATAGATCCTATGGTTGTACTAAGAGGATCTTGAGCTGGTGTTGATGGAGAAATCTCAGTCACTTGGTCTTTCTTAGACGTCCACACCACCTTTAGAGTCTTGGACTTGACCTTCAAAACTTTAGAAGCTTTTGGAACTTCAGAAGTTTTGATGACTGACCCTTCGGAAGATTCTACAAACACTGCAGCAGACTTCAGTGCTTCGGAAGAACTCCTTTCTTCCAAGACCAAATATTCTTCCGAAGAGAATTTTCCACTTCCCTTCTTGTTAGATTTGGAACTTTCGAAGGAAACAGGTTTTCCTTCCGAAGCTTGAATCTTCTTAGAACTCTTTGAAGCCTTTGTTTTGGCCATATGAACAGTACCTTTAGGATTGAAGGGACATTCCTTGGCAATGTGAGTGGTGCTGGCACACATGACATAATTCATTTTCTTCTTCACAAGAGCCTTTTCTTGAGAGTAAGACTGTCTTTGGTCACTTCCCTTCTCCACCTTCATCTTTGCATATGCTGAGACAGTCCTCTTGGGTTGAGGACTATGCTTGGAGTTTGATGGTCCAGGCTGTGCATCAGGGGTACACAGTAGATCAGTCTTCTTCTTGCTACTAAGATGAGTTGAACAAGAACCAGAACTCTTAGCAGAGGAGTTATGGTTGATGTATTCAGTCTCTACCACTTTAAACCCTACAGAATTAAAAACTTGTTTCTGTTTAGAGTCAAAAGTAGCCTTGATCTCTTGAGCCTTCCTTGCCTTTCTTTTGCTCTTTCTGATCAAGTTCTTTCTTATGGAATTGGTCATCACAGTCTTCACTTTCTCCTCAGAAGGATAGTGGCCCTTCTTGGAATCCTCCTCTTCACTCTTTGTAGAGGGATTCTTCATTATCTCTTCTTCATCCTCCTCACTCACAGGATCTATAAGAGGAAGCTCATCTTCACAAGTTCCACACCTAGGAGATCTTACTGACAAGATTGTGTGTGGAGGAGCTATCTCATTTGATCCTAGTCCCTGCCTATTTTGATAGCACACTTTGTTGTGCAGGGATGAGGATATCATGTTCTTGAAGGTCTCCTCTTCAAGAACACTCTTTTCTGCCCTGGCTTTGCTGATCAGAAGCTCAGCCTGGCACTTAGTTAACTTGGTTATGAGATCTTTAATTTGAGTCCTAAAATCTGTGTGTTCATGTTTTAGAACTGAAATGGTTTTCTCTAAGTCCTCTATTTTCAACTTATAATCATTTTCAGACTTTCTAAAATCAGATTTTAAAATGTTTAAGGACTCAACATCAGATCTCAGTTCCAAGTTATAGGACCTGTACCTGTTAAATTTAGCAATGCATTCATGATCTGCCATTAATGCTTGGTTTGGAGAAGCATCTTCCACCTGAAAGCTCCAGTCAAAGCCTCCTTCTTCAACAGCAACAACAGCTTGCTACTTTGACTTCTCATTATGGAGAGCTTTGTTAGTGTAGTTTGGTCTGGATTGTGTTTGGCCACCATTTGTTCTAGGTGCCTTACACTCTCTAGCAAAGTGGCCTATCAAGTTACAATTGTAACACTTGTCTTTGCCTTTGTCCAGTCCAAACTTTCCAATGGTTGCATTGCTTGGAAATTTCCTTCCAGTCCTCTTGTAAAACTTCTTGGCTCTATGAGTGAGAAGAGCCATCTGCTGGACTATTTCTATATATTCCAGATCATCTGGATGGATACAATCCAGTGCTTCAAGAGTGAAAAGAGAGTTGCCACAGTTTTCATCAGAAGACACAAAAGCTTGAGAAGAGCTTGTCTCTTGGAATGGGCTTCCTTGAGTGTAGTTCTCCTTTGGTGTCTCTAGAAAGGTGATGAAAGGACCCTTGGGTGAGTTGTTAGGTAGCATAAGAGATGATGTTTGGGTTCTATGCTATCCCTTTCAACCACATTTAGGGCTAAACCCATCTGATTGTTGGAATTTCCAAATGAACCTTGCATGTTCATCTCCACCTGGTAGCCACTGAGAATCCCATATAACTCTGTCAGAGTAAGAGTTTTGAGATTTTCAGTTCTCTTGATCACCAGACAATAGTGTGTCCATTTCCTAGGAAGTAAGGACATGAACTTCCTTACAATGTCTATGTTTTCAAGAGAAACTCCTCCATCCACAAGGGTATCCAAAATCTCAACATACCTGAAGTACTGCTTAGTCATGGTCTCACCTGGTTTGAAGGTGAAGTTTTCAAACTGCTTGGCTTCAAAAGAACCCTCATACATCAGTTTTAGTGCATCCCACAGCTGCTTGGCTGTTTTGCACTTCTTGAAACCTCTGTACATAGAGTTTGGAAGGGTAGTTTGAAGAGCTGTCATGGCTTTTCTGTCTATCTCTACTCTCTTCCTATCTTCATCAGAGTAGTTAGCCACATCTTTAGGGATCATA